>CM055816.1:50298901-50338200 GCA_029582265.1 Zoroaster sp. YZ-2022 | reverse complement strand
CCAAACCAATTAACCCAAACCCCAACGCTGCCAACCCCAACCCCTAACCCCTAACCCCTAACCCCTAACCCTAACCCTAACCCTAACCCCCAAATTCTCATTGTATACCTGCTGCTCCTGCTGATTATCCACGATGTCCAAGTATCCATAAGTTCGTACCGCGGTCTGGGGGTGGAGTACAATGACTGATACATCAGTTGAAGGAGTCTTGTATTTGACCACGGCTTGGGTAAAGTTGACTCTTATCGTCTGAGTTATTACATCCTCGTACTTTGGTCGGGTCAACTCTAGAAACGTGAAGAAAACAGAAACAAATGTAAACAAAAACAAATCAAACAATGCAAATCTGTCAATCATAATGTTAAATATTATGCTTAGAGTCATGATTAGTCACCACTCACATTTGATAGAACTGCAATTTTAATTTAAACAAATGAGCTGATTCCTCCCACGTACAATACCTGAATGGAACCATCTACCCAGTGATACCAGATAAGCTGGAACCACTGAATCATTTAAAAACCAACCTGGATTTCACAAGCCTCATTTAGAACTCCAAGTTAGTTTGTTAGTTGCCAGCGCTGTGCCGGTGCACGCTAACCCTCATTGGTGTGTTTGCACAGTACAGAACAGAAACAGAAACATAGCTGCCGTACAAGATCTTGGCGGTAAGGCCTCCCAAAAGAGTTACCGGTTTCTGGTCTTCTCCTTATTTTTGCTATGAAACGTTGTCCAATTGCAGCCAAAATTGCTGGATCGATTGGAACTCTTGCCATGCTGTTTTGAATACCTTTTTGACACAGGGGTATGAACGTTTGTCCGATTTGTGAGGCCTCTCTTATCCACCATACTTTGTATACGGAAAATTTGGTCTGGTTCCAATAACCGCGTATACATGTATCAAGTATTTCACTGGTTGGCAAAAAAGATAAAATATTACCAAAACAAAACGAAACAAAACAAAAACGCGTCGCCGCACTGATTTTGAAGCCGACCTATGACCAGAAACAGGAGACTTTTTGTTTTGGCCTAATGAACTGCTGGCTGGTTTTCAGATTATTTTCAAGCCCCTGTATAGACCATGTTATCAATTTGTTTGACCTGTATTTGCTTGTACACGTTGGACATAAACACATAACATAAAAGTTTTTTTTTTTTCAGATGAATAGCCTTCAAGACTTAATAATGTTAGTGTCTTATTAAACATAAACCAAATTTATAATTTTTACATCTCAAAATGTCATATTTGATGGTTTCTTGTCATAGACCAGTGTACATTTTGTGCCCCGCGCAGTTTGAGATTTGGGACTCTTTTGTAAATACTGTGATGTCATAGGTCACATCGTCTGTACACTATTTGTAATCTCGAAAAACATTCAATGATCACATTACCAGAGGAGGTTATGATAGTATTGAATATCCCTTGGAATATTTCTGTCTGGAAAGACCGCCACTTTTTAAGGGTTTTTTGGAATTTTTTTGCAACCATTAACCAGTTAAAAAATAAATTCTATCGATTTTGGGGGTACAGAAAGCGAAAACTGTCTTTAGAATCCACTTTTATGATGGTTCTCGGACTTTATTTCCCTTCTAAAAAAAATCATCTCCTTCAGAAAATAGAATGATCCTATTATAGTTGCCACTGAGCGCTGTACAATGATCGTGTTGGTCACTAACGAGGGAGTTGACAAGATCAAACTGACATGATTGAGGAAGTTGTCGTATACCAAAAAATTCCTGATTTCTCATCATCCAAATGTTCTCCACCTTAATGGGTATAGGTAAGAATACATTTAATACATAGTCGAACAATAAATATTGACCAACTGAATTATTGCCATCCAGGGACAGAAATTCAAAATTATAATTATTATCAAATTTAAAGCTGATGGCGTATTCTATCTTCCCTTAATTTTTGTTTTGGGGACCTGTAAGGGCAGAGATAGTAATTTTATTGGATTAAATTAAGCTCTTTGCGCTACACATTTGGCAGCATGGGCTGCATACTCCCCAGGAAGTTGAGATGGTTCTAGGAATGATTTAACTGGCCCGGTGAGCGTCAAACTTGGCGGATACTGGCGCAATATAAGTTTCCATTATTATTTTCCGTATTTTGAAACAAATTATCTTTTATAATCACATAAGGGAAGCAACTAAGACAGAAATTAAATACCTTGCCAACAACTTTGTTTGGAATAAAGACGACACGTCATCACTCGTGGTCTCCTTTCAGCAAGTAGTGACCCCAACACGCGGCGACAGCTATTCCACACACGCAGGCAGATATCTTGACACGGTTGTGCCACCCACAGTAAAGCCGAACACATTAACGGCTGGAGCTCACTGGAGCAGCCTGAATTGACGACTGGGGCGAGTTGGTCAAGCTCGGCCCTAACCTCATCCATGCTCTCATAACCGAGCTTGTTAGGAAACCATCCTGTATTTTCAAAACCCAACCCTCGGCACGTCTGACTTAACAATTCACAACGAGAAGCTTCCTGCTGACGTTGGGGCACACTCCGTGAAGTCCCACATGTCCAGTCGTCCATTACATGATATTCGTCGTCTACAATGAAAAGGATTCCACAAGCCAAGTAGAAAAGGTCACTATTAACAAGTCATGGGCGTGTTTTGGCGAACAGAAACTGTTTTCTGACGTCACATTCTTGACAAGATGGCATAGGTACGAGAAAACGAGAACGTAACCAATTGATGTGTTCAATCATCAACGTTTCTCAAAATATAACGTTACTGCTGATATCTCAAAATATAAGATTTTATACTTTCTTGTCAATAGACCATGCCATGGTCGAGCGGTTTAGTGTATTGGATTTGTGTTCTGATAGCCTAGTCAGAATGTGGGTTCGAATCCGGGGTACTTGTGTCCTTGAGCTGTAAGGGCAGAGTTGGTTGTTGTGTTTGATTAGCCCTATATGCACCGACATGGCAGAAATTGAGCTGTATACTCCACAGGGAGCTGAGATGATTTCAGGAATGATTTATGCGCCTATTTATGGGTAATAATGTAAAGCGCCTTGAGCATCAGTTTGGTGGACACGTGCACTATATATAAAGTAAACATGTGATGTCATATACATCATATAAATGTTCTTACTTTTGGCTCAAAAACAATTTGAAAACTCTTCCTGAATAATGAATGTTGAAGTTAGCTCAGCGGAAATATGTGTTTTGCGCCCTTGGAGAAAAATAATCTGGATTGTTCCATTTCAATAGACATTGCTACGGAGCCCTTAAAGGGACATGATAAAAAAAATTCGAGAGTGAAAAAAAAAATTTCGAGAGTGAAAAAAAAAAATTCGAGAGGGAAAAAAAAATTTCGAGAGCGAAAAAATAATATTCGTGCGAACGAGATAACCGGCTGTGGGTCAAGTTGGTGTGACGGAATCTATCATCTAGGGCACGTAAGTTGTGAGTCAGAGTCGTTCAATTAGTGAATTTGTTTTCCCTCTCGAATTTTTTCCCTCTCGAAAAATGTTTTTTTTCACTCTCGAAATTTTTTTTTTCACTCTCGAATTTTTTTTTATCATGTCCCTTTAGGGGCTCCGTACATTGCAACACATGTAGGTAATATACTTTTGATAATATCAAAGATTTATGGAGATACTGATTGTCTATTACCAGGGTCAATTGTTGTGACGTACCTGAGGTTAAGCATCGTGGATAGTCAGATACCGGCCTTGGGTAATGAGAACAGTCGGACACAATTGGCGGGAGCTCCATGTCGAACGAAGCCAACACATTCAGGCAAGACTCAGACAAACTCGATGTGCACAAACTTCGGCAAGGCGGGATCGGAACCGCAATATCGCCGATGACCTGTAAAAGATTATGTTCGTTTTAATCTTGCATGTCTTGCGGCGGATGGGGGAGGGTATGCCTACATGCAACGAGGAATATATCTGTCCCCTGGGAAAGTTTTTCTTGTTATTTGAGTTCATAATTTAATAAATTTCCCACATTTTTTTATCATCCTTTTTTTTTTAAATTTCAATTCTTTACAGGAATACATAGGCCTATGAAATCATTTCCAATCTCACTATGGAGTGCCATGGTCGAGCGGATTTGTAATCTGATGGCTGAGTTGTCAGAATGTGGGTTCGAATATCGATTGTGACCGGGGTACTTGTGTCCATGAGCAAGACACTTTACCTTTGCTTCTCTCTACCCAGGAGTAAATGGGTACCTGTGAGTTGAGAGAGTCCACAGTATTATTATTATTATTATCGCAGTTTGCAACTTAGCCTCGCCGCTACGGCGTCCCATATAAAAGTATGTGCAGTATAGTAACATTTGATATCTTAGTTTGTTGCTCGTTGAATTCAAATTGAAGGTCATTAGCTGCGTCGCGTAATTCTGTTTTGAGACTGGTCCCCTGTCTTTATTAGAAATCAGACAGGCTCGGCCGTACCATTCAATGGGTTTCATTGGATACGTTGTGCTGAAGATCTGACGTCACAAGGTCAAAGTTGAATCTCCGAGAAACATGGCAGCTGGTATCTGGCGCAACGTCAGATCTTCAGACTAGGTCAATTGGTCTTCATACCTTACAGGGTGGAAGGTACACGGAGCATAGGTAAATCCTCAGCGAATCGGGACACTCCTCCATTGACATAAACACGTTGTATTTATGTAGTTCTATCGCTGCCTCTATCTGGTTGCGATGACCCAGCGTGTTCGGGAAAATTGTGTAGGTATAGGGCGCCCCCTTGCTGAATTGGGCTTCCAATAACGGCTCGCATCGTTTGTGTGGATTGGGCTTATCAGTAGGAGGACGAGAAGTCGTGTCGTTGGTATCTTCATGAATTTCAGTTGATATATTGGCTGTTTTTGGTCAAATTAAATACATGATGATGTTTTGACAATAAATAGTAAGTTAGTAGGTTTGGTAATGTTAATTTGAAGCTTGGTATGGTGAAGTAGATACAAATTGAAATAAAGGTTTGTGGGCTGGTAACTAGGGTTGTGCCGAATAACCGAATGTTCGAATATTCGATCGATGGTTCGAATATCCGTTTTATAATTTTTTTTTTATATTGGAGCTTCATTACCCCCCCCCCCAAAAAAAACAAAAAAAAACAAAAAAAAAAAAAACAATCATCCTCTCGTCTACATTTTGGTCGCCACCTAGCAAGTCCATCCTAGTCCGGGCGACATTATGTTTAGTACATTTTTGGCCCACCATATCGTGCGTGCTCGTTTTATCACGTGGCACAATTTACAATCTGCAGCCTTCGAATATCGAATATTCGATCGAAATCAAAATCCGAATATCCGGTTACCAAATTATTCGAAAACCTTCAGCCCTATAGGGAGGTTGGTGGTGAGGATTGATCTCGACTTAAGCTGCGTAATGTATATTTTTAGGTATTTTTTTTTTAATTGTCACGGCTGTGATCATTGCTAAAGCAGTTTTATTTAAAACCCTTTGGTTCATAATTATATTATGGCAGTATCTAAATGGCGCCCTCCACGGCAATACAGAGATATCAAAACTTGACTATAAACTGTGGTCCCAAAAAACGCATAATTGCCCACTTGCGTTGTTTATGGCTGTTATTTTTTTCTGCAGCATACTTCGTCAATGGCTTAAAAATTGGCATAGAGATCTAATTTAAAAGAGGTTCTTCAATAATTAATTCACCGTTAAAGTCAAGTGGCATGGAAGTCAAGTGGCATGGAAGTCTAGTGGTTAGAACGCTCACACTGCAGAAGATACAGAGTTCAAGACTATAAACCTGTCTAGGGTTTTAAACATTTTTATGCATTTTTTTAAAACAACATTAATCACTGAGAAGCAAAGCCTTTCTATAGTAATTCACAGTTGTGGAGGATTTGTTTTAAAGGAAATTGTTAATATACAAACGCATATGGTTGACGAAGTGTACTGCAGAAACAAAAATAAATCTGTTCGAACAGATCGTATAGTTTCTATAATTACCGGACAGAGTATTCAGTGCGTTAGTACCCTCAAAAATAAGTGACGGCAACACACGGCCATTTTACCATGTGTATACAAAAGGAACACAAAAACTGCCTAAAGGAACACTCAAAGGAAACACATAGTGATTCACACAATAGGGATGGTAATTCTCCATGTTAGCAGTGCAACGGCATTGGTCGCTCTGAGCCTAATTTCCTGTATGTGGCCCGTTCTGGCAAAACCCAAAACTTCTCAGCATTTACCATAATGCGTAACAGCCATGAAAAGGTTAAAAACTTACCCCAGGGACCAGTTTGAGATTTTCATGTGACAATATAGAGGATTTTCTCTAGATTTTGATGGAAAAAGAAAAAATCCTTAAACGTTGTTGGGAACATTGTTAATTTTTAAAATAAATTAAGGAGGTCACACCGAAAAGTTGGGTCCAAGTTTAGGGTTTTGCCAGAGCCATTATTTCTCTTGAAATTTCACAAAGGACATCCGCCAAGGCCTCCATTGCCACAGTCTTGGTCTTGGTGACTCTTAAAAATGTTTCCATAGATATTCTGATATTGATCAAATTTCACTGTTTGAGGGTCCAGTTTTCATGTCACCATATAGAGCATTTTCTCCAGATTTTGATGGAAAAAGAATAATCCTGAAACGCTGTTGGAAACATTGTTAATTTTCACGATAAATTTGGGAGGTCACTTTTGAAAATTGGGTCCAAGTTTAGGGTTTTGCCAGAGCCGGTCACATTATTCGTCTGAAACGAATTTTCGGATAAACTTTATGCACGTTGCAAAGCAAATATCGGTATGCACATAATCTTGACCTATGTAGTGTACACAAATGATGACCCTCTATCCTGTTTGGTAAAGACCATGTAGTTTGCGTGACCTTTAGAGTACCAGGGTGATTTCCCGCCAGGCAAAAGTGTGTGTATTTGTATGCAGAGTTTGTACATTTTGTACTTCTCCACATAACATCAAGAACTTTTTGAATTTTCAGATGAATAAAATTTGAGATGTTATGTTAGTGCCTTATTCAAAATAAATTAAAATAAGATTTTTTTCTACTGATATCTCAAAATATCAGATGTTAAGGTTTCTTGTCATAGAGAACAGTGTACATTTTGCCCGGCGCAGTTTGACATTTGGCGCTCTTTTGTAAACATTATCATCCCTTATACAGTATGTCCCCAAAAAAAGTGTCACTCTAACTATTTCTGAAAATATACCAAAACCACGAAATACATTTTGGAACTTTTTCAATTGCACAGATACTCCTAATCCTTGGCCTAAACACCTGTGAGTTTTATGTAATTTCTCACAGGTGTTTAGGCCAAGGATTAGGAGTATCTGTGCAATTGAAAAAGTTCACAAATTTATTTCGTGGTTTTGGTATATTTTCAGAAATAGTTAGAGTGACACTTTTTTGGGGACATACTGTACAAATCCACTGCAGTTTTACTATACAAAATACTACAGTTTAGTTACAGTATTATTACAGTAAAACTGTACTATTTGTGATGTTTTACTTAACTTTTTACTTCATATTCTACTCCAATATATGAAGGAAACTATATTTTTTACTACAATTCTTATAGTAATATTTTACATTCTACAGTAAAATTATAGATTTAGTACATACATTAAAACTGCAGTGGATTGGTCTATACAGTGGACATCGTCTATGTATAATACTGGCCAGTGGTTGATATACCCACCGAACTGTATACAAAAGTGGCGCTCCGTGTTTTGTATGGGGAACTTGGAGCATTTCATTTTTTCGGGCCACGGGAGACGTGCGTTCTGAAAAGCTTCAAGACAGTCGTCTCTCACTTTGTCACACTCCGGTCGACAGGGGTAGACGTTGAACGTCACTCGACGGAGGCAATACGGGAAATACAGGTAACACAGAAACCGTTTGATGTACACAGAACACTGTATCCCCACGAGTGGAATCAGCTCATTCATTGCTATAGCTGCTTCTATCTGACTCTCGTGGCCGAATAAGTTTGGGAAGTTGGTCATGTTGCCGATGATTGGGCGGCAATAGTCGTTGACTAACGGTTGACAATGGGGTTCATAGGATGAACATGTGACGTAATGGACCACCAGCATCGCTGAAATGAAATAAAGGGGAAATTTATGTTATGCACGACCAGGATTTCGTGGGTGCAGAGGGGATGAATTTGAATTTGAACCAAACTGCAATTTTGATCAACAGCAAACAAAAAATGAATACACTTATGATTATGATTATTTATTTTGTTTACATTCGTATAAACAAGCAGGTGAAACACCCTCACTATCTTCGACTCCCCAAAATCAAGAGTAAGTTCCATTTGGATAGCTTCTTCCCTAGAACAGCATTACAATGGAACGACCTTCCAGCTGATTGCTTTCCACCAACTTACGATCTATTTAAGTTTAAGAAAAACATCAATAAATGTAATCTTACTTCAATGGTGGATGACTTATCGCATATGTAACCCCTTCAACTCTAGTTTAGGGTGACTTACATAAAAAAAATTAAAAAGGTAAATTCATTTCAATTTACAGCGGATTAAAAGTATGTGTATAGACGTTACAAAATGGTTATTATTACATGGGCGGATCCGGAGGAGGTGGGGGGTTCACAGAGCTCTGACTCCCACTCTTTTTTGGCTTTCATTAAAACAAAGCTACCCTGAAGATTTCATAAGCCTTTTAAAGAAAATTTACTTAAAACACAATGTGAATCCCGGATACAGAAATCCTGGATCTGTCAAATTCATCGCGATGATACTGTTCAAATTAATCATACGCGTATGGTCGATGGACTTGTTTGATTCGCACATATCCGGATGTCGATCACCAGACAGTCCGTACGGTTTAGTCAGTTTACTGATCCGGACCATGTATTTTCCGTTCCTGAAAAAAATGAACACCCATTGTATTCCATAGACAACCTGGAGCACGTTTTCGCGACCCTAGCCAGAAACTTGTTTCTGACGTCATATTCTTGACCAGAAATGAGACGGCATAGCTACGCAAAAACACGAACCTAATAAACCAGAAAATTGTTTTCAGTTTGCGACGTGTTCAATCATCAACATTTCTCAAAATATACGGTGTAATTAAAAATTTTGGCAAAATAGAACTTACTCGTGAGTGCCAGTAATAAACTTGAAAGATAAACTGGTATACAAACAATCATTCCATCATGTTTTAACAAATAATTCAGAAAACTTTCGTTACTTTTTAAAATCTGCCATCTTGAAACCAAGCGTAACTGATCACAAACTTCGGTTCACGTTTGGTCAGAACTATGACATCATCGCAGCACAACCGAACTCGCGAAAACGCCTAACCAATGACCGAAGCCCAAACATGTTTCTGGTTACAGTCGCGAAAACGCGCCCTAGGCAAATATACGCGCGCGTTGCATCTCGGTCTAGTCCTGGCTGAAGATAATATTGTATTTTGTATTGATGATCCATCGTGCGTTACAGCGGTTTGTCTTGAGATAGCGCCCTCTTGTAGCAATGGATCGCGTAGCAAAAATACAACAACATCGTCTTGAACCAAGACTACCAATATACCATTGCATGCAGTCACACCATTGATCTCCATTATACTGAATGGGTAGACCCATTGTTGACTAATAAATTAGTGAAACCATCACAAGGCTATGTTATCACTCCACACACATAAAGACCACAAAAGGAATGCACATCCAATGGGAGAGGCTGATTCAACCTTTGTAATATTGCAAGGAGTGGTTTATCTGAGAGTGGTAACATGGCATCCACTGGGTGCAATGTATAAAGGGAACGCACAGGTAATGCACATCCATTGGGGGAGACTGACTCTCCCTTTGTAGTATTGCAAAGAGTGGTTTATCTGAGAGTGGTAACATGGCATCCACTGGGAGCAATGTTTAAAGCGCACGACCCTCTACCCAGTTAGACTTGAGATCAAGTCTGTAGGCCTATATAAGCCGCCGTATAGTCTATCATAGTGCTATTTGTGGCGACCCCAAAACATGCGGCATTGCGTAGGTTCAGCTTAATACAGTGCAGACTTGAGTATAAGTCGTAAAACATCAATTATTAATATATTCAAGAACGCAGCCCGCCTGCGGTTGGGTTGCCGTAGGCAGGGATGGCCAACGAGAGGGCCCTCAGAACATTGGTAGACACTTCCTTTGTTACTAGGTTAAAACTATCTATGACGAAATGCACAATTCTGAACATTTCAATTGATCACGCCTTATAAACACTACAGTTGCGCAGAATACTTAAACATTTTACAAATATACTTCAAATTTCCTGATATGAATGTATGAATTGCAAAAAAAGCTGAACAAAATCTGCGAGTCCGATAATGAAATACACTTTATACCTACAATCTAAATGGAAACTTCGAGAACAGCTTGATAACACAATGCATGACATTTTTTTTACAATCCGCCGAATGTACTTTTTGTGGGTGTTTAGAGTCATGAATATTCAAATATCCCCTCAAGTCTACTATCCAGTCAGTATAATAGAGATCATTGATTACAATGTGTGGTTTATAGAGTGACAACATGGCGTCCAGTGGATTCAATGTAAGCACATTATCCTCTATCCAGTCGGTATAATAGAGATCAGTGATTGAAATGCGTGGTTTATGAGAGTGGCAACATGGCATCCAGTGTATTCAGTGTAAGCGCATGACCCTCATTACATTACAACCAATGTACCTTTCCTTTAATGTATACCCTGATTCAAAGAGAGTAAGCATATTCGTCGAAGCAGTTTTGCCAACATTACCAATGTTGTACCTTCCCTTCAATGTATATCTTGATTCAAAGAGAGTAAGCATATTCGTCGAAGCAGTTTTGCCAACATTACCAATGCTGTACCTTCCCTTTATGTATATCTTGATTCAAAGAGAGTAAGCATATTCATAGAAGCAGTTTTGCCAATATTACCAATATTGTACCTTCCCTTTAATGTCTATCTTGATTCAAAGAGAGTAAGCATACTAATAACTTATTTCTTTCAAGAAGTGCCTGTACATTCAATTATAAAACCGATTAGTTTTCACGTGAAAATAATTTGAACAGCGATGGCCCTTTTGAAAAGAATATTAATAGGTTTGGAATCATGAAGCCTTTTGTAATTTTTTTTTAGCTTTCCTCGTAAATTGGTCGTTATTAAGGTTCATTGGTCGTTATTAAGGTTCATGGCCCTTTTGAAAAGAATATTAATAGGTTTGGAATCATGAAGCCTTTTGTAATTTTTTTAGCTTTCCCCGTAAATTGGTCGTTATTAAGGTTCATAATTGATTGCATCTACTTCACGATAATGAGCTTTTAGAGAATATGTAAAATTGTTACTGATGTTAATTGCATGAATTCCATTGGGCCTAAAATTTAATTTAACAAAATGGTTTGTATTATACTGAAGACCCTAATCGTAGGGGCCTATGCTTCCAATGTGATTTTATAAAATATCTCCCGACTCCGATTAGGCATCGTAACAGAACACAATAGTTTGCCACCGTACAATTGATATTGCATAGTAACATGTTGCTATAGTTATGTCAAACCTCCATCGGTATACTTGAAACGTGTTTTTTATTTAAAACAATATATAAATCGCTATAAATAACGAGAGAGGGGAGGGTTATGGGGATTTCTTTCTGTCTCATCTATTGCAGACGTGGTGTAAGTCCTCACAGCTACGGAATATTAGGGGGTTGTGTGGGTGTGTTTATGGTGTAAACCGAGGACCTAACAATAGGGAACAATGGGTCCTCGGTTGGTGATTATTGCTTGCAAATGTCCTCACTTGAAAAAAGGTGTACTTAAACGAGTGCTTATTTCCAAAAATATTCTGAAAAATACCCCTCCGCCTTACGACAATATAGTGCCAATTTCACGGATTCGTTTGTCCAAAGTACTCAGAAGGAGAAGCCATGATATTGAGCCATATTTTAACAACGCCTCCATCACTGCATGGACCTTAAAAACGAATAAATTATGTACAGAAAAAAAGCCGTAGGGTTAACAATGTATTAACAAGGCCCGGCGCATGGATTTAGTTTGGGTGAATCCGTTAAGTATCTTAACAGTGACGATGAGCTAGGGTCTCTGTCACACGTCAGATGTGTTCGTAGCAAATGAAACAAAATACTGTCGCTTACATCTCCGTATTCAAACAAGATTACTGGACAAAAAACGACGGACTTTCTCGATGAGGTCCTAGTGAAAGGATAAGATAATTCTCTGAACTGATACTGACTGCGATATTAATTTGTCAATAATTTTACCAAGCTTTGAGCATCATGAAGCTGGTTTGGCTTAATATAACTATTGTGGTTGCCTGTGTTTACAGTGAGCTCTGTACGCGCGATCAAGAAAGATTCGGCAATTCCTGTTACCAGCTGCTGGAGCAGATGATGACATGGGAGGATGGTTATAATAATTGCTCAGGTATGGGAGGTAGTTTGGCAGTCCCAGACTCTCCTAATGAGCATCAGTTCATTTGGGAGATGTTCAAAGGAAAATTCCAGAGTGGCAGTCTCTGGATCGGTTGTACCAACAAAGAGAACACAGACATGTGGTCAGGAGAGTCAGGAGAGATTGGCCGAGAGTGCGGTTACCTCAACTGGGACAGTGGAGAGTCAAACAACAATAATGATAATGAACATTGTGCACATATTATGTGGGATGTTCGTGATGGTCGCTTGAATGACAGACCCTGTAACGATAGCTGTTATGTGATTTGTGAGCATTCTATTGTTGCTGCCCCTTCGACGTATTGCCTTCAGGCCGGTACAGATGGCCGCTTCAGATCCCAATGCCTGACCGGTCATGTCATCAAGCAGTTACCGATCAAGGGTGCCATCGCGTGTGGTTCAGCGTGCCGAGACGAGCCTCGATGCCGCTCCTTCAACGTGCGTGATCATGCCAGCAATGGGAACGAGACATGCCAGTTGAACAACAAAACACGCGCACATGCAAATGTAGAAACCACTGGAGATGGTGAAGAACATTGCTACTACTTTGAGGTATAGAATCTCGCATTATCAATATAAAGATATTTATCGCTAGCCGTTACTGTACAAGGATGTTGTAAAAGACTTCACTGTAACACTGAATGACATAATGACAACTCAGTTTAGAAAGGCAAAAATATTGAACGAAAGAGAGAAGTGATCAGATTTGATTGTCGGTGGATAACCTAAACTGAAACAGACATTTTGACTTTCTGCACAAACGCATAGCCAATACACAAGTGGCTTAACCATGCAATTTAATGTAAGCACAATGCACACAGATTATATCATTGAACTATTCTTAACGAGTATACTCAGAGCAAACTTGATTTGTAAATAACAAATATTAATTTTATTTCATTTATAAATATTTACTCGGGAGTAAATACCTTAAATGGAGTAAGGCAACAACATTGTGTTATTTGTGTCGTTTATCAAGATTTATCGCCTGTGTTTTACCGGCAATTTCTGGAATGTTTTGTTTTCATTAGAACATTGATAATTTCCTTTTAGAAAGGAAAAACAAATACTTTGAAATGAGATATTTCACAAACTAGTGGTCAGAAGCTAATTGGTTTGACAATAAGATAGTGCCAACATTATTTTATGACGGGAACCACCATAAATTAATTTCATTACATATTTACTGTAAAATTCACACTTCTAAAAATTGTTTTGAGAAATATTTCAGTTTAAAGGATTTGTTTTCCCTTCTTCAAGTAAAATTGCGATGTTCCAATGAAAGATAACAAAATAAAAACATTCGGAAATTGCCGTTAAAATAGCCCTTTTGGTGCATTTTGAAATAACGGCATGAACGCGTTTCCGTTTATAGTATAGCCCCGATACACAATGAGTAATCTCAAATTTAAATGATCAGTTTAAACTTGCTTGACGTAAAGGTGAAGATGTTAGAACTTCCTTTGAAATATTTCTGTCTGATGATGGTATAATTTTATTAAAATTAGTAATATTTATAATTTACCAACTGAATGTTCAACTTAAAGGGACAATATCTTCACAATCAGAGCAAATGTTCAACAGGGCATGGAATCGTGCCCTAGTTTAAGATGAACACAGTGACTGAAAATTACTGGCTCACTGTTGCAGTAGTAACAGTATGACCTTATCATGTAGGTATTATTTTTAGTCACTGGGTTAATCTGTAACTAGCACTCTGATTCCATGCCCTGTTGATCGTGATGATATTGTCCATTTAACCCTCCTATGCCCAGGCTGAAATTTGGCCCAGTAAGCACCGCACCCACAGACAGTCACTTGAGTATGTTTGGTTGCATTGCCAATTGTTCACACATGTGTATTTTTCTCTAAGAGTGCTGGAGATAGTGGCAAAGTCAAACACACTTGTGTATGTCCTACATAAGTTATATGCAGAGTCACACAGAGCTGTGTATGTACTGCATAAGTTAGCAGCAGACTCATACAGTCGAGTGGTTTTGGTTTGACCTCCTACCATAGCCACATGTCCTTGCATTTATTTGAGTGCACTGCACAAAGTCAATGGGTTGGGAGTTACATACAAATTTTGAGTGTCTTTGATTGTTAAACCTATGAGACAACAATTCTACGTTTAAATGAATTAAATGAATAATCTAAATGCATCCTGAACTGTTTTCTCGTTAAAGATATATCGCTCATGTTTTTCGCTTTTTTAACGGCAATTTCCAGATTTGTTCTTTTCCAATAAAACACCTCTATGTAATTAAGGAAAGAAATTAAAACAAATTCTAATAAAAACAAATTATTTCTCCACATAATCATGAGAAGCATGGTTTAACAGAAAAGGAAAAACTATGTCCGAAATTAATTTATTGTAATCCTGTCATAAATTAATTTAGGCACTTTATTACTGTTAAACCAAGCTTCCACAACTATTTTATGAAAAATATGTTTCATTCTAACGGGATTTAATCAATGTTGTTCCGATGAAAACAAACAAATTGCAATTACAATTACTCACGGGTGATACATCTTTCACAAAATGAAATAAATTGAAACTTTCAAATGTTGATTTCTGTAAATATCTCTTGTTACAAAGTATTGCTGCATTTTTACACATTTTCCCCAAAAATGTACAGGCTTACTGATGTCTTAAAAAATGTTCCGGTCTTTGATAAGGCTTATATTGTGTGTAGTTCACTCGATTAACGACAACATTTTTTCTTTTTCAAGAACAGTCCTAATTTCCTTGTAAAGGGAAGTAAAATATCTGCAATTCACAAAATAATCGTCCATTAATCACACACAGTCATATGCTATTATTTTACCAGCAATTACGTCATAACAACAGGCCCCTATATGGCTAATAATAATAATAATAATAATAATAACTAAAAAACAAGATTACCATCTCTGTCCTCAGAAGTTCCCATTTATACTCCTGGGTGAAGAGAAGCAATTCACGGTTAAGTATCATAATTGATCGAATCCACATTCTGACGACCTAGCCACCAGAACTTAATCCGGCGCGCTAGACCGCTCGGCCACAACACTTCATAATAGTCGATGTCAGCATTGGCGATTGGGATAGTGTTATCTCGATTGAAACCCTATTCTCCCAATGGGGATACAATATGCCCCAATCGGGAAACCTTTGGGTGACAACGACACCTTCTCTTACGGTGTCGATGTCAGCTATACTATCCCGATTGGGATATACTTCTATCCTGATTGAAACCCTATTCTCCCAATGAGGATACAATAGGTCCCAATCGGGAAACCTTTGGGTTACAACATACCCTTGTATGACAACCATTTGCATTTTGACCTATTTTATTGTACTTAAAATTTGGGTAAACTTTTACTTTTGTATACAAAGTACACCTTGATTTGGGATAGCTGGTGTACGAATAGACTGGTCCCCTGTCTATATCCTATCAAGGATATAGACCGGCTTCAGGTGTACCATTCAAAGGACTTCATTGGATAAGTTGTGCCAAAGATATGACGTCACGCTTCGAGGCTCGCGTGCTAGCTACCAACCAAGGTCAAAGTTGAACATCGGGGAAAATAATGGCGGCCGCACTGCCAGGATCTGGCGTAATTCACGCGCCCCTAGCTCAAAGCGTGACGTCAGATCTTCAGGCTGGTGTACGAACTACATTATCATTGGCGGATCAAGGGGGGCTAAGGGGGGCTGTAGCCCCCCCTAAAATCGTTTTAAAAAAAAATTAAAGAAAGAGAGAAAAAGAGAGAGAGAGAGAGGGGGAGGGGAGGGGAGAACGCACTCCCATTCCCACAGTGTGCTTTGTTTTTCTCTCCCTTTGATTATTTCATTGTATTTTTTGTAGTACTGAAAAATAATTGTTTTTGATTCTCAGCCCCCCCTATAATGGTTTTGCTTTAGCTCCTCCTCGATCGCCAATCTTGTCACTACTATTTTGTTTGTATTTCTTTTTACTTGATTCAATTGTTTTGTCGAAATAAAATAGTAATACAGCAATAACAACATTTTCTTCCATAACCTCATGACCTCATCACTTAGCATAGTAACTCCGTCTTTTCCCCATGTCATGTACAGTTATTTTGCAAATAACTCATTTGAAAGTAATCTTCTTTCTTTCTAGTAGTATGCCCTACATTTCGGATTCTCAAAAGAAAAGAAAATAAACTCACCCACGAATATGACTGAAACTTTGCCAAACAGTGAAGCAAGCGCCATGGTTTATAGTTGAATCGATCGACAGTCAATCTTTTAAATGTCCCGTTGTTGAACCTTTGTCAGGCTCCGGAAGCCTAAAGCCAACATATAAAATCTTGTTTCTGGTCATATCTCGGCTTCAAAATCAGTGCGGTGATGCACTTTTTTCCCTTTTGCTTTTTTGTAATTATTTATTTATTTATTTTTAAGTTATACAATGTTAACATGTGTGCAGTTACTGGAACCAGAGCATATTCGCAGACACAAAGTATGGTGACTAAGAGAGGCCGCACCGTAGGGCAAATGTTCATACCCCTATGTGGAAAAAGTTGTTTAAAACATCACACAGCACTGCAGAATTCCAATCGATCCAGCAATTTTGGATGCAATTGGACATCGTTTCATAGGGAGAAAAAAATAAAAATAAAATAAAAATGCCGACATGCGGGTCTGAGGCGACGCACGCAGAGATCAGAAACCAATTTATATTGGCCTAAGTGATTGTCACTTATTTTCACCTTAACAGAAATGGCTTCATAAATAAATAAAACTATATTTTAATATATAAATTCCAGAAACTGTCCCGTATGCAATATTTTTTCTGCAGTAAAATATTACCATTATCGTATCAAGCTAATTTAAAACAAAATACTTCAATATTTAACTCAGCAACTAATTTCGTGGCATGGTGGTCTCGTGGTTAGAACGGTCGCCTTCCATGTAGGTGATATCGAGACCGATACAGCGCTTTGTAATTATGTTGTTTTATTACAAAATTCATTCAGTAGCAAAGCCTTTCTGAATAATAATAATTTACGGATGTGGAGGATTTTTTTAAAGGAAAATTAAGTCAACAATTCATTTTTTAGATTACAAATGCATATAGGTGAGTGTACAGTGACAATTCTAATAAACTGCAAGGAAAACAAATCGCGTCCGGTATAGAGCTGTGTCTCAAACACAGGCAGTCTGTCGTGGCCGAGCGGTCTAGCTTACCGGACTCAAGTTCTGGTGTTAGCAGCAGAATGTGGGTTCGAATCCCGGCCGTGACACTTGTGTCCTTGAGCAAGACACTTAACCATAATTGCTTCTCTCCACCCAGAGGTGAAATGGGTACCTGTGAGGGTAGAGTTGGTTGATTAGCACTATATGCGCTGTAATGGCAGCAATTGAGCTGTATACTCCCCAGGGAGCTGAGATGGTTTCAGGAATGATTTATGAGGCTTATGAGCCTTATGAGCAGGGGTAATAATATAATGCGCCTTGAGCACCACTCAGTTGGTGGATACGTGCGCTATATAAGTCCACACATTATTATTATTATTATTAGTCTCAGGAAATCTCAAATAAACCTTCGATAAAAAGTCATTCATATTTAAAAAAAAGTATAGACAATTAAAGTATGCAGAGCTTGGTCTATACAAATCAATGTGTGAAAGTTTTAGCAAAATGTTCAAGAATGATGATTCGGAATACACGAAAGGGACCAGACTATTTTCCCTTTCAAGTCTCAGTTAAGTTACCTGGGGTTTATTTAGTTGGGTTCGAACATTATAGTTGTGTGTATTCCAGTGGCGTAACTGGGCTTCCAATAGACTAGTCCTGGCTGAAGATGATATTGTTATATTTTGTATTGACGATCCATCGTGCGTTACAGCGGTTTCACTTGAGATAGCGCCCTCTTGTAGAAATGGATCGCGTAGCAAATACACAACAACAACGTCTTGAACCAAGACTACCAATATACCATTGCATGCAGTGACACCATTGATCTCCATTATACTGAATGCCCAGAATGGGTAGACCCATTGTTGACTAATAAATTATTGAAACCATCACAAGGCCATGTTACCACTCCACACACCACAAAAGGAATGCACAAAGAGAACGCACAGGTAATGCACATCCAATGGGAAAGGCTGATTCAACCTTTGTAGTATTGCAAGGAGTGGTTTATCTGAGAGTGGTAACATGGCATCCACTGGGTGCAATGTATAAAGGGAACACACAGGTAATGCACACCCAATGGGAGAGGCTGATTCAACCTTTGTAGTATTGCAAAGAGTGGTTTATTTGAGAGTGGTAACATGGCATCCACTAGGAGCAATGTATAAAGCGCACAACCCTCTATCCAGTTAGACTTGAGATCAAGTCCGTAGGCCTATATAAGCCGCTGTATACTGCGCGTAGTCTGTCATAATTATGTGCTATCTGTAGCGACCCAAAAACACGTAGGTTCGGCTTAATATGCAGACTTGAATAAGTCGTAAAACATCAATTATTAATATATTACTGAACGTAGCCCGCCTGCGGTTGGATTGCCGTAGGGATGCCCAATGAGAGAGCCCTCAAAACGTTAGTAGACGCTTCCATTATTACTAGGTTAAAACTATCTATGACGAAATGCACAATTCTCAACATTTCAATTAATTACACCTTATGAACACTACAGTTGTGCTGAATACTTTAACGTTTTACAAATGTACTACACAATCTCCTGATATGAATGTATGAATAACAAAAAAAGCTGAATAAAATCTGCGAGTCCCATAATAAAATACACTTATACCTACAATGGAAACTTCGAGAACAGCATGACATTTTTTACAATCCGCCGAATGTTCTTTTTGTGGGTGTTTAGAGTCATTATTCATATTATTCCCCAAAGACAAATACGGCCAATCAACGACTTGATCTCAAGTCTACTATTCAGTCAGTATAATAGAGATCAGTGATTGCAATGCGTGGTTTATGAGAGTGACAACATGGCATCCAGTGGATGCAATGTAAGCGCATGGCCCTCTATCTAGTCAGTATAATAGAGATCAGTGATAAGTAGTATATGAGGCGTTTTTCAGACCCCGTTTGTGGACTAATAAATGTGCAAAAATGAGTGTGTGTGTGTGTGTGCAAATGTGCAAACTTGTGTTGAGTAGTGTTAGCGCGCTAGTGCGAGAGGGCGGGCTTTAAGAATGGCGTCCGTGACGTCATACTTAAGGATGTGATGGTCAGACTTCTGACCATTATTACTGACAATATTGATGTATGTCCTTACTACAACTTGACAATTATAATGTCTGCTCTTACTACAACCTGACAATTATAATGTGTGCTATTTTCGCTGTATTTTAGTGTTATTTATATCACGGGTTGTACCGCTGGACAATGTCCTTGGTAGAGGGCGCGCATTCAGTATGACAATTATAATGTCTGCTCTTGCTACGTACTGACAATTATAATGTTTACACTTACTACAACTTGACAATTATAATGTCTACAATTTCCGCTGTATTTTAGTGTTATTTATATTACGGGTCGTACCGCAGGACAATGTCCTTGGTAGAGGATTAAACAAGTCAGTACATAGGCTTATCGATACGAAGTTCTTCCTTTTAAAGGATTATTGAAACCGTTATAGAGTGACCGGGACCGGCACCGTGACGCATGTATACCAATTACATGTGAATACATGCAGCTATACACAGATTCTCATGGGAGCAGACCAAGAAGGGTTGTGACATTATATTTTTGGTGTCTATTTAACTTAATAATTTATGTATAAAATGCTATGCCGACTTTACCTACATGTATATACCCAGCGTGTTTTAAATTTTTTGGGGTATTTATTATACGAGTCCCTTCATCATTTCAGGAATTTCAGTATGTAATTAATTAAGCACAAAATGAGTGTTCTGCATAAAATGAATGTTTATCTTTATTAACTGTAACTTGTTCATGTCTAACTGGTCTGATAATATACATATGAGTCCAGAATTAATCCTAACCAGAGAAACAAGCTCAGGACTTACCGTACCGTAAAAAATAAATTTGAGTTTGAGTTATATTTGTATTGTGATAATAATTCATCATACCGTCATTCCTTGTTTCACCCATTTTAGATGCTCTTAATACACAAGCTGTTTATTGAAACATGGAAATAATTGGTCAAGATTCCAGTCAGAGAATTTGCCCACGCTGTCACCTTGATGTTGAATCAGAAATGAGAAAATTCATTTGTTTGTTTGTTTGATTGTCTACTATTCTACAAGGACTTTAGGAAAATGTATGTTTGCTGATATTATCAAAACAAATGATCACTTTGAATTTTAACTGGCAAAGAAAGACAATTGCACAAAAAGGCAGTAATGTACAGTATCAATACTATTTTATAAACCATATAAACGTGTCTATGCACATGTATGTATACACAGTACAGAATCATATGATCATACCAGAATGGTATCAAACATCCCTTAACATATGTATGTCTCAGGTGCCATCGTTTAAATAATTATTTGAAATATTTAATCACCAAAATTGATTTCTCTTATCGGAAGAGAGAAATTCCGTTTTTAATACGAGCAATCTGAATGCATTTTCACTATTTTTCCCCCGTTAATATGAATTAAGCTGAATTTATCACAGGTTTGATTTTATACATAGCTGCTCTCGAAAATAAAAATAGCTGCTCTTGAAAATAAAAATAGCTGCTCTCGAAAATAAAAATAACTGCTCTCGAAAATAAAATAGCGATGGCACTAATGGGCTTTCGTAAAACGATGGCACATGAGACATACATATTTTAAGGGATGTTTGATACCATTCTGGTGTGATCATATGATTCTGTACTGTGTATACATACATATGTTGTACATAGACACGTTGATATGGTCTATGATAGTATTGATACCGTATATTACAGCCTTTTTGTGCAATTGTCTTTCTTTGCCAGTTAAAATTCAAAGTGATAATATCAGCAAACATACATTTTCCTAAAGTCCTTGTATAGTAGACAATCAAACAAACAAAAAATGAATTTTCTGATTTCTGATTCAACATCAAGGTGACAGCGTGGGCAAATTCTCTGACTGGAATCTTGACCAATTATTTCCATGTTTCAATAAACAGCTTGTGTAAAGAGCATCTAAAATGGGTGGAACAAGGAATGACGGTATGGTGAATTATGAAAATATAACTCAAACTCAAATTTATTTTTACGGTACGGTACGGTAAGTCCTGAGCTTGTTTCTCTGGTTAGGATTAATTCTGTGGCGAGATCCACAATAAATTAATCCGGGACAAATTTATTGTAAACCTTTGCTTCTCATGATTATATTGAGAAATAAGTTACACACGCGTATTAATTAAAGGCAATTTGTTTCCCTTTCCCAAGTAAATTAGGGGATTTGTTTCAAAAGACATTACCATTAATATAGCGAAACACACGGGAGATACATCCTTAAATACTTATACGTTGACGAGTTCCTCAATTTGCAAAATTTTATTTAAATAATAGAAAGAAAAACCACCCTACAACGAGAAAAATACCCCTCCGCCTTACAGCAATATAGGGCCAATTTCACGGATTCGTTTGTCCAAAATACTCAAAAGAGAGGCCAGTAATCTACAGTCGTGATATTTAAACAACGCCTCCATCATTGCATGGCACTTAAAAACGAATATATACAGAAAAAAACGTTTGTTTAGAATTACATGAATGGGGCCCCGCGCATGGATTTAGTTTGGGTGTATCTGTTAAGATCTGCGCAAACAGTGACGATGAGCTAGTGTCTCTGTCACACGTCAGATGTGTTCGTAGCAAATGAAACACAATCACTGTTTTTTTTATCTCCGTATTAACAAGATTACTGGACAAAAAACGACGGACATTCTCGATGAGGTCCTAGTGAAAGGATAAAATACCGTTAATTCGTTGACTTATTCTCTGAACTGAAAGTGACTGTGATATTAATTTTTCAATAATTTTACCAAGCTTTGAGCATTATGAAGCTGGTTTGGCTTAATATAACTATTGCGGTTGCCTGTGGTTACAGTGAGCTCTGTACGCGCGATCAAGAAAGATTCGGCAATTCTTGTTACCAACTGCTGGAGCAGATGATGACATGGGAGAAGGGTTATAACACCTGCTCAGGTGTGGGAGGTAGTTTGGCAGTCCCAGACTCTTCTAATGAGCATCAGTTCATTTGGGAGATGTTCAAAGGAAAATTCCAGAGTGGAAATCTCTGGATCGGCTGTACCAACAAAGAGAAGGAAAGCATGTGGGTGCAGCCGGGTGGGGTTGGCCGAGAGTGCAGTTACCTCAACTGGTATAGTGGAGAGCCAAATAATCAGAGAGGTGATGAACATTGTGCACATATGTGGGATGGTCATGATGGTCTCTTGAATGACGAAGGCTGTAACACAGATTATTATGTGATTTGTGAGCATTCTATTGTTGCTGCCCCTTCGACGTATTGCCTTCAGGCCGGTACAGATGGCCGCTTCAGATCCCAATGCCTGACCGGTCATGTCATCAAGCAGTTACCGATCAAGGGTGCCATCGCGTGTGGTTCAGCGTGCCGAGACGAGCCTCGATGCCGCTCCTTCAACGTGCGTGATCATGCAAGCAATGGGAACGAGACATGCCAGTTGAACAACAAAACACGCGCACAGGCAAATGTGGACACCACTGGAGATGGTGAAGAACATTGCTACTACTTTGAGGTACAGAATCTCGCATTATCAATATAAAGATATTTATCGGTAGCCGTTACTGTACAAGGATGTTGTAAAGACTTCACTGTAAGACTGAATGACATAATGCCAACTCAGTTTAGAAAGGCAAAAATATTGAACGAAAGAGAGAAGTGATCAGATTTGATTGTCGGTGGATAACCTAAACTGAAACAGACATTTTGACTTTCTGCACAAACGCATAGCCAATACACAAGTGGCTTAACCATGAAATTTAATGGAAGCACAATGCACAAAATTATATCATGATTGAACTATTCTTAACGAGTATACTCAGAGCAAACTTGATTTGTAAATAAGAAATATTAATTTTATTTCATTTATAAACATTTACTTGGGAGTAAATACCTTAAATGGAGTAAGGCAACAACATTGTGTTATTTGTGTCGTTTATCAAGATTTATCGCCTGTGTTTTACCGGCAATTTCTGGAATGTTTTGTTTTCATTAGAACATTGATAATTTCCTTTTAGAAAGAAAAACAAATACTTTGAAATGAGATATTTCACATAATAGTGGTCAGAAGCTAATTGGTTTGACAATAAGATAAGTGCCAACATTATTTTATGACAGGAACCACCATAAATTAATTTCATTACATATTTACTGTAAATCCATGCTTCTAAAAATTATTTTGAGAAATATTTCAAGGATTTATTTTCCCTTCTTCAAGTAAAATTGCGTTGTTCCAATGAAAGATAAAAAAATTAAAAAATTCGGAAATCGCCGTTAAAATAGCCTTTTTGGTGCATTTTGAAATATTGACATGAACGTTATCCGTTTAAACTTACCTGACGTAAACTGAAAATGTTAAAACTTCCCTTGAAATATTTCTGTCTGAGGTGGTATGATTTTTATTAAAATTATAGTTTACCAACTGAATTTTCAACTGAACGGGACAATATCTTCACAATCAGAGCAGACTTTCAACAAGGCATGGAATCGATGTCCTAGTTTAAGATGAACACAGTGATTGGAAATTACTGGCTCATTTATGCAGCAGCAACAGTACCTTATCATATGTAAAAGTAAAGTAAAGTCTGTCCCGAGCCATATTGGTGTTTATCTCCGGTTTCGTTGGCATGAAACGACTGAGAATATTTCTATTCCCCCTGGATGGGATGCCAGTCTATCGCAGGTTACTTCCCTAGCTATTGCTAGCTACCCATTTATACTCCTGGGTGAAGAGAAGCAATTATGGTAAAATGTCTTGCTCAAGAACACAAGCACCACGGTCACGGTGAGGATTCGAACCCACATTCTGGCGACTCAGCCATCAGAACACAAGTCTAATGCGCTAGACCGCTTGGCCATGGGGTATTATTTTCAGTCACTGGATTAATCTAAATCTAGCACTCCTATTCCATGACCTGTTGATCGTGATGATACTGTCCCTTAATGAGACGAACAATCTACGTTTAAATCTTTCGTTTGAACACCTCTATTTACTTGAGGAAAGGAATTAAAGCAAATACCATTACAAGACATTTCTCAACATAATCATGAAAAGCATGGTTTAACAGAAAATGAATAATTATGTCTCGAAATTAATTTATTGTATAAATGCATTTAGGCACATAATTGCTGTTAAACCGACCTTCCCACAACTATTTTATGAACA
Source organism: Zoroaster sp. YZ-2022 (assembly GCA_029582265.1). Classification (NCBI taxonomy): domain Eukaryota; kingdom Metazoa; phylum Echinodermata; class Asteroidea; order Forcipulatida; family Zoroasteridae; genus Zoroaster; species Zoroaster sp. YZ-2022. Next base: position 50,313,407 of record CM055816.1, on the reverse strand, counting down.
GTATTTTTTCATTCTAACATGATTTTTAATCAACGTTGTTCCGATGAAAACAAACAAATTGCCGGTAAAATTACTCCCAGGTGATACATCTTTTACAACAAAATGAAATAAGCTGAAACTTTCACATATTGGTTTCTGTAAATATCTCTTGTTAAAAAGTATTGATGCATTTTACACATTTTATACATATATCGCCAACTCCATCATGACTTGACATTTTACATTATTATTATCCCTGTCATCAGACGACTTTAAATCATTCCTGGAACATTCTCAACTTCCTGGGAAGTATACAGCTTCCGGCAGGCGCTCATTAACGTAAAAAACTATTTCCATAGGTTCCCATTTATACTCCTGGGTAAAGAGAAGCAACAAATGGTTAAGTGTCTTGCTCAAGGACACAAGTGCCGAAACCAACATGGTTAGGATTCGAACCCACATTCTGACAACTTCGCCACCAGAACTTGAGTCCAGTGCGCTAAATCGCTTGGCCACCACTCCATAATGGTACGGTTCACGAGGTCGATGCTATACTGAGTGAGATAAACGGTTGTCCTGATTGAAACCCTATTCTCCCAATGAGGATAAAAATAGGCCCCAATCGGAAAACTTTTGGGTGACAACAACACCTTCTCTTACAGTGTCGATGTCAGCTATACTTTCCCGATTGGGATACATACTTCTATCCTGATTGAAACCATATTCACCCAATGAGGGTACCAATAGGCCCTTATCAATCCTTGGATGACAATGACATCTTCTGCCTTACGGGGTCGATGTCAGCTTACAATTACCTGATCGGGATATACTTTTATACTGACTGAAACTATATTCTCTCAATATGGATACCATGGCCCTAATCAGGAAACCCTTGTATGACAACCCTGTATTTTGACATAGGCCTATTTTATTGTACTTAAAATTTGTGTAAATTTTTATTTTTGTATATAAAGTACACACTGATTTGGGATAGCTGGTGTACGAATAGACTGGTCCCCTGTCTATATCCTTGATAGGATATAGACAGGCTCCAGGCGTCCATTCAAGGGACTCAATTGGATAAGTTGTGCCAAAGATATGACGTCACGCTTCGAGGCTCGCGGGCTAGCTACCAACCAAGGTCAAAATAATGGCGGCCGCACGGCCAGGATCTGGCGTAATTCACGCGCCCCTAGCTCAAAGCGTGACGTCAGATCTTCAGGCTGGTGTACGAACTACATTATTTTGTTTTACTTTAGTTCCTCCTCGATCGCCAATCTTGTCTCTGCTATTTTGTTTGGATTTGTTTTACCTGGTTTAATTGTTTTGTCGAATTAAAATAATAATATAGCAATAACAATGACATCATCCATAGGCTACTGTGTCATAATCTCATGACTTCATCAATTAGGGAGGAGGGCCAAAGTCATGGTACAGCCAAGCCTTTGAGAAGCCCAGTCAGGCCCGCACTACCCAGCCTCCTAATCTATCTTTAGTGAGTCCTAATCCTGTAACAATACAGTACCTGCCAATCAGCCTATCACCTGGGCTTCTAGAGGGCCAAGCCCAGGCAAGCAGAGCTCATTATAATGGCTGCAGTTGTGAACAAAAGACAGCTGAGGTGTCAGTCAAGTCTGTGTTAACAATAAGAGCTATTTAAGATCTATTCATAAGTAAAGGGTCTTTTAGGCTCAGCTAGGGGATTATATGGGCCCATGGGCCTGGGCAAAGCCTGAACCTGGCTGGGTTTCTCAAAGGTTTGGCTGTACCATGACTTTGGCCTCCTCCTTGAGCAAAGTAACTCAGTCATTTCCTCATGTCATGTACAGTTATTTTGCAAATAACTGATTTGAAAGTAATCTACTTTCTTTCTAGTAGTACATTTCGAATTCTCAAAAGAAAAAAAAAACCTAAACTCACCCACGAATATGATTGAAACTTTGCCAAACAGTGAAGCAAGCGCCATGGTTTATAGTTGAATCGATCGACAGTCAATCTTTTAAATGTCCCGTGGTTGAACCTTTGTCAGGCTCCGGAAGCCTAAAGTCAACATATAAAATCTTCGCTTTCTGGTCATATCTCGGCTTCAAAATCAGTGCGGTGATGCACTTTTTTCCCTTTTGCTTTTTTGTAATTATTTATTTATTTATTTTTAAGTTATACATGTTAACATGTGTGCAGTTACTGGAACCAGAGCATATTTCGCAGACACAAAGTATGGTGACTTAGAGAGGCCGCACCGTAGGGCAAATGTTCATACCACTATGTGGAAAAAGTTGTTTAAAACATGACACAGCACGGCAGAATTCCAATCGATCCAGCAATTTTGGATGCAATTGGACATCGTTTCATAGGGAGAAAAAAATAATAAATAAATAACTAGATATAAGTTTTTGTCACAACAAAAACTAGGTGTTCGGTTGAAGTTAAAATTATGACGTCATCAATTCAAAGTGTTGGAGAAAGTCAAATGTTAACGTCTGTTGAAGTTCTCGCGAGAAGTTTATTTGAATACAATACAATACTGAATTTAGAAATTATTTTAATATTAAACTTTGACTTCCGGTTTGGACAGGAAGTAAAGGTCAAATTGGGGTCACCTTTGTGTAAATATTTTGCGACAATTAACAATCTATACAATGGTGGAAATATTGTGAATTTACCCCTTGTGGTTGTTGAGATATGATTTTTATTAATATTAAACTTTGACTTCCGGTTTGGACAGGAAGTAAGGTCAAATGGGGTCATCTTTTGTAAATATTTTTTGACAATTAACGATCTGTACGACATTAGGTGTTTGTCCTTTGGACGAATACAGAGCTGTTACGCTAATTATACGTTGTGGTGGAATTAAATACTGTATCATCACAGCTTTATCATTACACATTTTTGGCCCCGAGGTGGTGTGTGCAGGTCTTGTACAATACAATGACAAATTCGATCAAGTGTTATAATATTTAAATGTTTGGTTTAGTTTTTTAAAACAATACTTATAGGGAAGAGACAGCACAATGTAATTTGAAGGATAACTGTAAAATAAAAAGAAACAAACAATACTGAAATATGATCTTCGGATTGTTACATGTATATGTATTTATGTGTCATTAACTGTTGAAAATACATTTTCATAAATAGTAATGTTAAAGTTATTGTTTAAAGGTGGCAATATCTTCACGATCAACAGGGCATGGAATCAGAGTTCAAGTTCTAGTTTAACTCAGTGACTGAAAATAATACTCACATGATAAGGTCATATTTGCGTTGCTGCTGCATAAATGAGCCAGTAATTTTTAGTCACTATGTTCGTCTTAAACTAGGACACCAATTCCATGGCCCGTTTGTAGAAAGTATGCTATGATCGTGACGATACTGTCTGTTTAACCAATTGTGTTTATGGGATTGATGGTCAGTACTATCCCAATGCGAGCATACAAATAAATAGGAACTTTAATTGGGTGATCTGGCAAAAGGTATTCCAAGGCTGACACACCCATGCAATGAAGATTGGGGGGGGGGGGTATGTTTACTGGTGTTCTGTTTACTATGTTTATATGGCCCAACTGCCAGTGATTAGGCAATATACATTTTACTAGATCACCAACAGATATTGCTTAATAATTACATTTGTGAGGATGTTTGCGTCCAGTCAAAAAAATAATAAGAATTCCTCAGTACTATTTTTGTTCTAACATGATAAAGAAATTCCTAGAAAGACCTAGATGTGTCTTGAGGTCCTGAAAAAACAATTCCCTTGAGGGTCAAGACTGCCACAGATAGGATAAGTCCATATAAAATAATTTGAATAATACGTTAGCTCCTTTGATGAATGGATAAACTTCAAATACTGGCCATTGGATCACAAAGTTACACAGACTCTAACACACCTTGTAGCAGTAGCACAAATGGATATCGTTGATCTGAAATATAAACGAATCATGTAAAAACAATATTAAATGTTTTCAAAGAGGGACGAAGAATAATGGGTCATGCTAACAAAACACACATAACTTATATGTTATTATCAGGATGATGGATTGATGTCACTTCAGAAAAATGATCCCTTCAGAACAATGCCTTTAAGTTAGGTTTTACAATGGAATAGAACTACATGTGACGTCTTCCTTTCTCCATGATGTGACCGTTTCATTATCTCAATAAAGGTGCTGATATTTGTTTCTGGTCTACTTTAGTGAGAAAATTAAGTGCTAGTATAAAGTAAACTGCAATGCAGCCATCACCACACAGGACATAAGTACTACTATTATTATGAGGAACTACAGACACTATAGTGTAGCTAAATTAACTTGTACTTTTACCAACGTGTACTCCACCGGATGTCAATCCGTACGCATGCCAGTAAATATTCAGTAATAAATATTTTTCCGGGTTGAGTTGACCAAAATAAGTGTGAATTGGTAAAAGTACGAGCACGCATACGAGTTGACCTGTTTCACTTCAGGCGCGGCACATGTGATACCATTGCCACACTAAGGTTTTTAACGTTAACCGTGGTTTTATGTAATCAGTATCTATAAAATTATACTAAAACGAACATACATCTATAAAAAATGTGAAAGTTTACATACCTTCAAACGAAACCAAGTAATGAAGACCACTTCCATTAATTGTGCACGGATTCTCAAATGATCTGTTAACGTAAGACGTTAAACCATACCATCGTGTAGCCTACAAACTGAAGATTGACTTGAACAGTTACGATACTGCATTTGGATGTGGTGTCAATGCCGTGTCGGGGTGCTGTAGGCTGGAACTTAGTCTGAGCCATGATACATCAGAGTCAACATGCTGTAAAAAATAATAGGAAAGTTTTATAAGTACATGGACCAAAAATAAAGTATTTGAAATTTCAGAGTTCTAATTTATGTGAATGAGGAAAATAATACATCACAGTGAACATGCTGTACAAAATAGTAGGAAGGTTTTACAAGTACATGGACCAAGAATAAAGTATTTGAAAATTCAGAGAAGTTCTAATTTATATGAATGGGGAAAATAGTGTATAATTTTGGAGTAGCTGGACCATTAAAATTGAAAAGGGCATTGGTTGTTGTCAAAATTGCACACAATTATTCTTGACAATGTGTAATAAATTAAAGAAATGTTCTTGCATGAAACTCACATCAAAAGAGAAAGGTATTTAAGGAAATTGCTGAGTCTCATAGTTTCATGTGAGAGAGGCCTCCCCAGGGAGCAGGACTAACATTAACAACTTATACAAGTACATGAAGTATTGTGTCATGAATATTGTACATTTTTCCTGTGAAATAATTGTCTGTGGAAGTTGATTTGTATCTAAGAAGGGTAAAACATTAAGGGAAAGTGCAGTAAACAATCACTACTTGACGTTAATTTGTGCACAAACTGAAGATTTTTGGAGAAAACATAAATTACAAAATATGGCATAAAATTTCAACTGAAAAATTGCCATAACCTTAACAACTGAATTTTCCTATCCTTATTTACATTCTAAATACATTTTAGTGACATCTGTTCATATTTTGTTAGAAAAGTGGTGAGTTGTTTACTGTTCAAAGTACAATATAGCCTATGTTCACATAACTAACGTTAACGTCAGGCACAATGCAACTACATTAACGTTACCAGCCAACCCAACGCTTAAAAAATGGCTTTTCTTGTATAAAAACACGAAGATAAATACAGGAAATCCTCTTAACAATTAAATTCAAGATACCTACCCTTTATGACTATGTTGGCTATCCATTTTTACACTCCCACAATTTCTTAGAAAGAATTTGTGTGGGCACCAGACGCAAACACCGTTGATTGTATTGTACATGTGCACGTACGGGTATTTCAGTATCTGTTTCAGCCGATTGAGGGCGAGATACAGATTACCGTTCCGCCGGCCGGACTGTTTTATACGCCCCGCCCTCTCGATTGAGTATTGCGGACGTAGTGGAAATAACAGATTGCGCGTAAATCTTCACAAAAAGTGTGTTTCTTTTTTTACAAAAATGTCGTGTTTTCTGTACAAATAAATATCAAACTCAAACATATCCTCATCACTAATGTCACATATTTCACACTCTTTACACTCATGATAAACTACATATTTTTCCCGGACTAAATCAGTAATTTTATTGATTTTTCAGATCCCTCGATATGATTTTTTTAAATTATTAAACTTTGAATTATCGTAATTCGATATCTGATGACCTAATCATGACGTCACAAATTATGTTTCATCTACGTGTTAAGTTCTAAGTATATGCCAAGTTTCAAGTTCATGTGAAGTTTGCAAGTATGTGTTTTTTTGTAGACAGTCTATCCGGAGAAGAAGGAGAAAAAAAGAAAAAAAACGAACAAAAACTAGACTTAAGTGTTTGTCATATGACAAACACGTAGGTGTTCGGATTTGGTCAGGGTAGTGATGATGACGTCAGAATGTTTTTGTAAATATTTTTGACAATTAACAATCTGTACAATGGTGCAAAAACTGTGAATTTACCTGTTGTGGTTGTTGAGATATGATTTTTTTTAATATTAAAATTTGACTTCCGGTTTGGACAGGAAGTAAGGTCAAATTGGGGTCATCTTTGTGTAAATATTTTTCGACAATTAACAATCTATACAATGGTACAATAAATGTCAATTTTACCTCTTGTGGTTGTTGAGATATGATTTTTATTAATATTAAACTTTGACTTCCGATTTGGACAGGAAGTAAGGTCAAATTGGGGTCATCTTTCGTAAATATTTTTTGACAATTAACGATCTGTACGATGACAGGCGTTTGTCCTTTGGACGAATACAGAGCTGTTACGCTAATTATATGTTGTGGTGGAATTAAATACTATATCATCACAGCTTTATCATTACACATTTTTGGCCCCGAGGTGGTGTGTGCAGGTCTTGTACAATACAATGACAAATTCGATCCAAGTGTTATAATATTTAAATGTTTGGTTCAGTTTTTTAAAACAATACTTATAGGGAAGACAGCACAATGTAATTTGAAGGATAACTGTAAAAAAAAAGAAACAAACAATACTGAAATATGATCTGCGGATTGTTACATGTATTTATGTGTCATTAACTGTTGAAAATACATTTTCATAAATAGTAATGTTAAAGTTATTGTTTAAAAGGTGGCAATATCTTCACGATCAACAGGGCATGGAATCAGAGTTCAAGTTCTAGTTTAACTCAGGTGACTGAAAATAATACTCACATGATAAGGTCATATTTGCGTTGCTGCTGCATAAATGAGCCAGTAATTTTAGTCACTATGTTCGTCTTAAACTAGGACACCAATTCCATGGCCCGTTTGTAGAAAGTATGCTCTGATCGTGATGATACTGTCTGTTTAACCAATTGTGTTTATGGGATTGATGGTCAGTACTATCCCAATGCGAGCATACAAATAAATAGGAACTTTAATTGGGTGATCTGGCAAAAGGTATTCCAAGGCTGACACACCCATGCAATGAAGATTGGGGGTATGTTTACTATGTTTATATGGCCCAACTGCCAGTGATTCACTGTCGGCAATATACATTTTACTAGATCACCAACAGATATTGCTTAATAATTACATTTGTGAGGATGTTTGCGTCCAGTCAAAAATAAAATAAGAATTCCTCAGTACTATTTTGTTCTAACATGTTAAAGAAATTCCTAGAAAGACCTAGATGTGTCTTGAGGTCCTGAAAAACAATTCCCTTGAGGGTCAAGACTGCCACAGATAGGATAAGTCCATATAAAATAATTTGAATAATACGTTAACTCCTTTGATGAATGGATAAACTTCAAATACTGGGCATTGGATCACAAAGTTACACAGACTCTAACACACCTTGTAGCAGTAGCACAAATGGATATCGTTGATCTGAAATATAAACGAATCATGTAAAAACAATATTAAATGTTTTCAAGAGGACGAAGAATAATGGGTCATGCTAACAAAACACACATAACTTAGAATGCCCTTATATGTTATTATCAGGATGATGGATTGATGGATTGATGTAACTTCAGAAAATGATCCCTTTCAGAACAATGCCGTTAAGTTAGGTTTTACAATGGAATAGAACTACATGTGACGTCTTCCTTCCTCCATGATGTGACCGTTTCATTATCTCAATAAAGGTGCTGATATTTGTTTTCTGGTCTACTTTAGTGAGAAAAATTAAGTGCTAGTATAAAGTAAACTGCAATGCAGCCATCACCACACAGGACATAAGTACTACTATTATTATGAGGAACTACAGACACTATAGTGTAGCTAAATTAACTTGTACTTTTACCAACGCGTACTCCACCGGATGTCAATCCGTACGCATGCCAGTAAATATTCAGTAATAAATATTTTTGTTGACCAAAATAAGTGTGAATTGGTAAAAGTACGAGCACGCATACGAGTTGACCTGTTTCACTTCAGGCGCGGCACACGTGATACCATTGCCACACTAAGGTTTTTAACGTTAACCATGCTTTTATGTAATCAATATCTATAAAATTATACTAAAACGAACATACATCTATAAAAAATGTGAAAGTTTACATACCTTCAAACGAAACCAAGTAATGAAGACCACTTCCATTAATTGTGCACGGATTCTCAAATGATCTGTTAACGTAAGACGTTAAACCATACCATCGTGTAGCCTACAAACTGAAGATTGACTTGAACAGTTACGATACTGCATTTGGATGTGGTGTCAACGCCGTGTCGGGGTGCTGTAGGCTGGAACTTAGTCTGAGCCATGATACATCAGAGTCAACATGCTGTAAAAAATAATAGGAAAGTTTTATAAGTACATGGACCAAAAATAAAGTATTTAAAATTTCAGAGAAGTTCTAATTTATGTGAATGAGGAAAATAATACATCACAGTGAACATGCTGTACAAAATAGTAGGAAGGTTTTACAAGTACATGGACCAAGAATAAAGTATTTGAAAATTTAGAGAAGTTCTAATTTATATGAATGGGGAAAATAGTGTATAATTTTGGAGTAGCTGGACCATTAAAATTGAAAAGGGCATTGGTTGTTGTCAAAATTGCACACAATTATTCTTGACAATGTGTAATAAATTAAAGAAATGTTCTTGCATGAAACTCACATCAAAAAAGAAAGGTATTTAAGGAAATTGCTGAGTCTCATAGTTTCATGTGAGAGAGGCACCCCAGGGAGCATGCAGGACTAACATTAACAACTTATACAAGTACATGAAGTATTGTGTCATGAATATTGTGCATTTTTCCTGTGACATAATTGTCTGTGTAAGTTGATTTGTATCTAAGAAGGGTAAACAATTAAGGGAAAGTGCAGTAAACAATCACTACTTGACGTTAATTTGTGCACAAACTGAAGATTTTTGGAGAAAACATAAATTACAAAATATGGCATAAAATTTCAACTGAAAAATTGCCATAACCTTAACAACTGAATTTTCCTATCCTTATTTACATTCTAAATACATTTTAGTGACATCTGTTCATATTTTGTTAAAAAAGTGGTGAGTTGTTTACTGTTCAAACTACAATGTATGTTCACATAACTAACGTTAAGAACGTCAGGCACAATGCAATTGCAACTACATTAACGTTACCAGCCAACCCAACGCTTAAAAAATGGCTTTTCTTGTATAAAAACACGAAGATAAATACAGGAAATCCTCTTAACAATTAAATTCAAGATACCTACCCTTTATGACTATGTTGGTTGAAGTACGAGTTGGTTGGAGTACGAGTTGGCACGAGTTCATCAGTAATATCACATATTTCACACTCGTATTTTCATAAAAATACAATTTCTTTAGTAAATCTGTTTCTGCCGATTGAGGGCGACATACCGTTCGACCGGCCGGACTCATGCCCGCCCAGTCGATTGAGTATTGCGGACGTGGTGGAAATAACAGAAGATTTTCAAGAAAAGTGTGTTTCTTTTTACAAAATGTCGTGTTTTCAGTACAAATAAATATCAAACTCAAACATATCCTCGTCTCTAATGTCACATATTTCACACTCTTACACTCATGATAAACTACATATTTTCCCCGACTAAATCAGTAATTTTATTGATTTTCAGATCCCTCGATATGATTTTTTTAATGATTAAACTTTGAATTATCGTAATTCGATATCTGATGACCTAATCATGACATCACAAATTCTGTTTCATCTACGTGTTAAGTTCTAAGTATATGCCAAGTTTGAAGTTCATGTGAAGTTTGCAAGTATGTGTTTTTTTGTAGACAGTCTATCCGGAGAAGAAGAAGAAGGAGAAGAAAAGAAAAAAACCGAACAAAAACTAGATGGCAGTGTTTGTGATAATACAAACACATAGGTGTTCGAGTTTTGTCAGGGCAGTGATGACGACGTCAGAATGTTTTTAAAAGAAACTTTGCATCATTATTTGTTATATTAAACTTTGACTTCCGGTTTAGACAGTAAGTAAAGGTCAAATTGGGTCATGTTTTTGTAAACATTTTTGACAATTAACAATCTGTACAATAGTGGAAAGATTGTGAATTACCCCTTGTGGTTGTTGAGATATGAATTTTAAAATATTAAACTTTGACTTCCGGTTTGGACAGGAAGTAAGGTCAAGTGGGGTCACCTTTGTGTAGATATTTTTCGACAATTAACAGTCTATACAATGGTACAAAAATTTCAATTTACCTCTTGTGGTTGTTGAGATATGATTTTTTAATATTAAACTTTGACTTCCGGTTTGGACAGGAAGTAAGGTCAAATTGGGGTCACCTTTTGTAAATATTTATTGACAATTAACGATCTGTGCAATGGTACAAAAATTGTGAATTTACCTCTTGTAGTTGTTGAGATATGATTTTTTTAAATATTAAACTTTGACTTCCGGTTTGGACAGGAAGTAAGGTCAAAGTGGGATCACCTTTGTGTAAATATTTTCGACAATTAACAATCTATACAATGATACAAAAAATGTCAATTTACCTCTTGTGGTTGTGGAGATATGATTTTGTTAAACATTAAACTTTGACTTCCGGTTTGGACAGGAAGTAAGGTCAAATTGGGGTCACCTTTGTGTAAATATTTTTTGACAATTAACAATCTATACAATGATACAAAAAATTTCAATTTACCTCTTGTGGTTGTGGAGATATGATTTTTTTAAACATTAAACTTTGACTTCCGGTTTGGACAGGAAGTAAGGTCAAATTGGGGTCACCTTTGTGTAAATATTTTTTGACAATTAACAATCTATACAATGATACAAAAAATTTCAATTTACCTCTTGTGGTTGTGGAGATATGATTTGTTTAAACATTAAATTTGACTTCCGGTTTGGACAGGAAGTAAGGTCAAATTGGGGTCACCTTTGTGTAAATAATTTTTGACAATTAACAATCTGTACAATTTTGCAAAAACTGTCAATTTACCTGTTGTGGTTGTTGAGATATGATTTTTACGTGCATACATAATTAGCACGACCAGAGCTGATTTACATTCACCAAATTACGTGCATACATAATGAGCACGACCAGAGCTGATTTACATTCACCAACAGAGGGCGCACTTTTTTAGCGTTGAAAAAGCCGTGTAGTCTTTCATTTGCAACGTAATCAAAACGTTTTAACTAATAAAGTATGATTGATCGAAATTCGATATCTGATGACCTAATAATGACGTCACAAATTATGTTTCATCTACGTGTTATGTTCTAAGTATGTGCCAAGTTTCAAGTTCATATGAAGTTTGCAAGTATGTGTTTTTTTGTAGACAATCGATCCGGAAAAGAAGAAGAAGAAGGAGAAGAAAAAGAAAAAAAAACTAGATATAAGTTTTTGTCACAACAAAAACAAGGTGTTCGGTTGAAGTTAAAATGGTTACGTCATCAATTCGAAGTGTTGGAGAAGTCAAATGTTAACGTCTGTTGAAGTTCTCGCGAGAAGTTTATTTGAATACAATACAATACTGAATTTAGAAATTATTTTAATATTAAACTTTGACTTCCGGTTTGGACAGGAAGTAAGGTCAAGTGGGGTCACCTTTGTGTAAATACTTTTGGCAATTAACAATCTGTACAATGGTACAAAAATGTCAATTTACCTCCTGTGGTTGTTGAGATATGATTTTTTTAAATATTAAACTTTCACTTCCGGTTTGGACAGGAAGTAAGCTCAAATTGGGGTATAAATATTTTTTGACAATTAACGATCTGTACAATGGTACAACAATTTTAATTTACCTCTTGTGGTTGTTGAGATACGATTTTTAAATATTAAAGTTTGACTTCCAGTTTGGACAGGAAGTAAAGGTCAAGTGGGGTCATGTTTGTAAATATTTTGACAATTAACAATCTGACACAATGGTGCAAAAAATGTTAATTTACCTCTTGTGGTTGTTGAGATATGATTTTTTTAAATATTAAACTTTGACTTCCGGTTTGGACAGGAAGTAAGGTCAAATTGGGGTCACCTTTTTCTAAATATTATTTGACAATTTACGATCTGTACCAATAGTGAAAAATTGTGAATTTCTCTCTTGTGGTTGTTGAGATATGATTTTTTAATATTTAACTTTGACTTCCGGTTTGGACAGGAAGTAAAGGTCAAATGGGGTCACCTTTTTGAAAATATTTTTGACAATTAACGATCTGTACAATGTGAAAAGAATTGTGAATTTATCTCTTGTGGTTGTTGAGATATGATTTTGTTAAATATTAAACTTTGACTTCCGGTTTGGACAGGAAGTAAAGGTCAAATGGGGTCACTTTTTGAAAATATTTTTGACAATTAACGATCTGTACAATGGTGAAAAATTGTGAATTTATCTCTTGTGGTTGTTGAGATATGATTTTTGTTAAATATTAAACTTTGACTTCCGGTTTGGACAGGAAGTAAGGTCAAATTAGGGTCACCTTTGTAAATATTTTCCACAATTAACAATCTATACAATGGTACAAAATTGTGAATTTACCTTTTGTGGTTGTTGAGATATGATTTTTTAATAGCTTAAACTTGATTTGTAATTCTGATGACCTAATCATGACGTCACAAATTATGTTTCTTCTACGATGTTAAGTTTTAAGTATATGCCAAGTTTCCAAGTTCATGTGAAGTTTGCAAGTATGTTTTACTTCGGACAAGATGGGGAGAAGAAGAATAAGAAAAAAAAAAATAAAAAAATAAAAACGAACAAAACAATAGGTGTTTCGTGCATACCCGAACACCAAAAACGAAAAAACAATAGGTGTTTCGGTACATACCGAACACCTAATTACATCAACCAATGGGATACCGTAGTGTTTTACAATGTACTGCACAGTATGCATTATGCAAGTATACCACATCACAAAAGACATCAAAAGAAAACAACATTGTCTCAGGAAAGATAAACCTATAAACTATAAAATGGGCACACCGTTGTCAGTATATATTAAGATTTAGTTTTGATTTATTTTATCTTATTAATCACTTACTTTACTTTGTTAATTAGTCTACACAAAGCTGGGAAGCAGGAGTTCTTGAATCTGTCAGTATTGCATTATATCTCACTTTGCATATTACAATTCCTAATATACTTTTTACTTGTAACTTGTGAATCGACTCGCACTTCAGTTTTTAATATGTACTGCAATGAGTTTTGATAATAAAACCAGAATGAATGAATGCATGAATGAATAATGAATTTGAATGACCAAATACGCGCCGCGAAAAGCTCCTGCAAAATTGAATGATGTTCGAGTGATTGTTAAATTCGATGGTTATTTTGTTTAAAACGCATGACGCAAGAGGTCAATTGCTCACCATAAACGAAATTGATTTTGAGCAGCATTCAAATTCGTGCGAAACAGAATGACGCAGTGTTTAAATTGGCTGGTTATTTAACCTATGATATGGAATGTTGGTAAAACTCTTTAAAATTATGTTGAACATTTTATACTCGAGCTTTATACCAAATAACCTATATAACTCGACAATTTGATTATTTTGGGCTAACCATTACTATAGACCATGTGCCGTATACCTTTACAGTAGCTGGGTGGTACCCCGCCAGACAAAGTGTGTATAAATATAAACAGTTTTGTATTTTGTATTTCGTACTTCTCCATGACATCTAGTACTTTTTCTTCAAATGAATAGATTAAAAAGTAACGTTAGTACCTTTTCTTATGGATGCTTTTCTGCATTGGCTGCCAATATCATATCGTACTATTTATAAAATATTGCTTATCGTTTTCAAATCTTTGAATGATTGTCCACCATATATATGTCTGACTTGTTGAAATGTTATGCCCTCTCGCAAGTTACGTTCCAGTGCAAAATTTCTGCTGGCTGAACAAAAGTCAAAACATTCTTGGGGTGACAGATCTTTTGAAGTTGTGGCTCACGCTTTTGGAATGATTTACCTCTGTACATTCGTGAATCTCAATCTGTTGACTCCTTCAAGAAAACATAAACTCATCTTTTGTATTGTACGGAGCCCCTAGGGACATATGATGAAAACAAATTACGTGCGAAGAAATAATTTGCAATGAGTTCTTTTTGTGCGCTCCG
>CM055816.1:50267398-50298401 GCA_029582265.1 Zoroaster sp. YZ-2022 | reverse complement strand
AAATACAAAACGCTGGGTTTGAACCAGGACCTCTTAGTTATTAATCAAGAGTCTTATCCATTAGACCATTTGCTGTGCTTAAAATAGTTGCTTTTGGGTTTTTAAATTATATACCCTTTTTATATAATTTGTCCTAGTGTCTTAATTATAGACTCTTTCTTAATCTAGTAGAAACGCATTTTTTTTCGAACCCAAATTTAAATACCAACAAAATTTGATTGCACCCCAAAAAAATTATGATGACATAAAAGGTAAGTAATCAAAACTGGTGTGCCCACCTCTGGCCAGGATGCAGGCGTTTATGCGCCGGCACATGGACTGATTTAACTAATCCCCAGAGGGCGGTGCGCCATTCTTTTTGAAGCGCGGCCCCCAAACCCGCTGAGGTTCTGGGGCGCTACAGGCTGCATGAACCCCCCGTTGAAGTTCGTCCCAAAGGTGTTCTATTGGGGACATGTCGGCCATGGAAGGTTTCCACATTTTGCTGTCGCAGATAATAAAGATCACACTGAAACATGCGGGCGTCATTATCCTGCTGTAGCAGTTGGATATTGGGATGCTGGCGCAAGAAAGGCACAACCTCTGCTGCCAGGACCTCATCTCGGTAGCGCTGCCCATTCAGATTTCCCTGAATCTCAATCAGATTGGTGCGGCTGTTGGCGGCAATGCCGGACACCATGACCAGGACCGCCCCATCTGTCCTGCTCTACGACATTGCAGTCAGCATAGCGCTCCCACGCCTCCTGTCCCCCCCTAACAGGCCATCATTGGGGGATATGCGAACGGACTCGTCCGTAAACAACACCTGGCTCCTCACCCTTTTGGTCCACCCCGATGCTGCTTGCACCCCCGCGACAGCGCCCCGCCGTTGTGCAGTCAACTGGAACCTCTATACGGGCGCTGTTCGCAGAACAGCAGCACGCAGTCTGTTCCGCACAGTTGGTCGCTGATGCGTCTGTTGTGCCTCCCAGGGTCTCTCTTGCGTTTGACAAGCATCCGGCGCCGATCTCGGAGGTGGAGGAGCAATAAACGATCCGGGTTTTGGGGGTGGTGACTCTGGGCCGACCACTTTCGTCGGTCGGCAACATCCCCAGTGGCCTGGTGCCTGTCTGAGACGGCCAATGGGGGATTCATGCACATTAGAGCAGGGCGACAGTCCGGGGTCTCATACCCGCTTCCAGTATACTGACAGCGCGGCCGCGCTCTAGAACAGAAAGTCGTGGCATTGCTGCGACGGCTAACTGCATAATGATTTTGGTTTTCTGTACGCCCGAGACCCACTCCACGATTTTGGATAGTCAACGCTAAATTTTCCCAGTTACGTAATCTGGCCCTGCACTGCCATGCCAGATGACCTTTTCTGACGATGTGCAATCAACCGTGGCCAATGCAAACGGGTGTGAAATGAAGCAAGTCACTTTCCTTAGTATGTGCATTGCAAAGAAAACCAATTTCTACCATGTGCAAATATAACACTTTAAAAACATTTGCGTTTCTTTGTTTGGACTAGTATATATTAGAAATTTGGGGGGTGTTGGGCGACCAAGTGTGAACTGGTTAACCAACTGTGAGATAGAAACTCAAGATTCCCAGATGGGTTCAATACCAGCGTGGTACGGGAGTCCACAGTTTAGTTTTTTTCCCAAAAGTATAGACTTTGGGTTTATTTTAAATTTTGGGGTGGTGATGGACCAAGTGGCTGGAATGGTTAAACCAACTGTAAGATAGAAACCAAGTGGCTGAACTGGTTCAACTGTGAGATAAAACCCAGTGGTGAACGGGTTTAAACCAACTGTGAGATAGAAACCCAAGATTCCCAGATGGGTTCAAGACCCAGCGTGGTACAAAGCCCAAATAAAAGGGGGGGGAAAGCGGGGAAAGCAAGGGGAAAGCATTTCAGCCCAAGAAAAGGGTTTTCTATAACCACCTTCAACCCATTAGTTAAACAACATTTATTTAAATCTAAGCCCTTCCCTATTTTCAATCTTAAATCTTTTTAGAAAGAGGACAGAAACATCTTGAACTTATTGCAGAATTGATGCTAGTGTGATTTTCGACATAATGAAGGGACCAGTCGTCAGTCAATGGAATTGGGAATTTGGGCCCCTTTACTTTTTATTGCTTGTTTGCCCATCCTCCCTAGTTCTTGGATTATATGTGCTGCAAATGATAGACCAGAGAATTTTAGAAAAAAAATGTGTGGCAGTACATGTCATCACCAAGAACTTGGGGTAACCTGGGCAATTTTATTCCAAAAATTTCCGATTCCAATGACAACCCTGAATGTCACCCATTCTGAACTGTCACGAAATCGTACATACAAGCGACATTTATTATAAATGCAGATTGATTCTTTTTTGTCAACAAAAGGGTCATGGTTGGGTTCATTTACACTGAAGTCATTTCACTTGTTACATGTGTAAGACCATGCACACTCATTTCTAGATCGGTTACAAGTAGGTTAAACAGGTCAACAAAGTGGTTTCAATTGATGTGGGGAGGAAGGTGTAACCACAAAGTCAATCATGAAACCCAACAGACAGTTAAAATAAATATGATTTCATTGTTTTATTAGAAATTTTAAAACACCCATACAACTCTTTGATTATTTCAATGTCTAAAATGTATGTACAAATGGCATCTGATCTTAAGGTTGAATTTGTAGTATGGATGAGCTAAAGACATTTTGCCAATCATGTTACAACCTTGAAAATGTAAAATCAATGTAGAATTTGTTTTCAAATTTTATAAATAATTTTTAATTATTTGCAGTAGGCTATAGGTGAAAACAAAGACAGTTTATAAGCATGTCACAATAAGGAGATCCTTGATTACAGTATTGCTATCATTGTCAATTTATCATTATATTTTTGTTATAAACTTTACCTGAAAGTGAAGTATATGATAAATAAAGATCACTCAGTATACAAACATGCAGTCCATCAGTTAAATTTATTTTTTTACAAGACTTAATACCAAGATAAATACCAATGTTGGCTTCATTTAAATCTAAAATTGAAAAGGGTTTTTCCCTAAACAAAATGAAAAAGGGGAACCAATTATCAGATTTGATCCAGTGGATATAATTACATTTAATTTTTTTTGAATTGGAATTAATTACTTTTGACAACTCTTCTGGGGGCAGGAAGATGGAAAGCACGGATGCAAGCTTTCTTACTTTTTCATGTAGTAGTTATAAGCTCGTTTTCGTGGGAAAAGGGTATAAGCTGGCGATATCCATAAAGCTTTGAAGACTGCAGACATCAGCTATTTGACATAAGCTGTATTGTTTCTTCTTCACCCAACTACTATCGGGTATGGTTTGAGAGACTCTTGGTACCCGATACATGAACATGGATGAAATGCACAATTTTACTACGCCTCCTTCGGTTTCAATCAATCTGCGTTCTGCTGCCCTGACAGGGGGGCCCTCACCAGTTTGAAAAGC
The DNA here is from genome assembly GCA_029582265.1 of Zoroaster sp. YZ-2022. Classification (NCBI taxonomy): domain Eukaryota; kingdom Metazoa; phylum Echinodermata; class Asteroidea; order Forcipulatida; family Zoroasteridae; genus Zoroaster; species Zoroaster sp. YZ-2022. The sequence continues at coordinate 50,294,953 of CM055816.1, read as the reverse complement.
AAAACTCCAAATCCCGCTCAAACACCTGACCTCTGACCTCTTCTGCTTACGACGGGCGTCTTGTGTAAGTGTAAATTTTACTCCGATGTTTTCGGTTTTTTTAGTAGTTTTCTTACTTGAGGCTTTATTCTTGTGTTGTGTGAGCCCCATTACCGGTGGTCTTAGGCCCCTTTGTTGTTTAGCATAGTCTTGATGAGACTTTTTGCATAGTTTCTGGGCCGGGTTCACCACGTTCTCTTTGCCGTGCTGCATGCAACACTAGATCACGGCATCGGAGATTCAGCGGATGTTTCCGTCTCCACAGGACAACCTCCATGAGGGGCTGGGGCACGCTTCCCGTGGTTCGGGGCCGTGACGACAATGTTCCAGACCAACGATCACCCCTCGGGGCCGTGATACTCCTCATGATATTGAGGTGGGCCATCCTTTTGTCGTCCAACCCATCGAATCAGGCCGGGTTTCAACCCAACAGTTGCAAATTCTCGCGGACTGCAGCAACATCAGTCTGATGTTTCAAAGAGATGTTGACGATGCATGAAGATGTTGATGAAAGGCCCCCGAGCAGGTCCCCTCCTTTTGAGGCTCGTCTAAGACGAAAGCGCAGGTGGCTAGAGGATGACAAGTTTAGCATTTAAAAAACGCGTTTATTTGCTAAAACAGCGGAAAAAAGTGGTACAATTTAAATTTAAAGAAATTTTTTAATGTTCTTCTCGCTTCTATTTTCTGATGTAAAACCTCTTAAAATGCCAAAATTCACTGACGCAACGTGGCTATATTTTCCAGGGGCTCATATCTCGGAAACGACTTGGAGTTGGGAGCAAAAATTTGCTGTGTTCATTATTTCCATATTGGTATGTTGAAAAAAAATCAGCAAAATCTGAGTCGGTCACTGACAACCACTTGGTGAGTTGGCATTGGAATGACTCTTTGACGAAGTTTGTGGAAAACGCAAACTACTTTGTCCGCAATATTCCTTCGCGTGCAAATCCAGAATTATACTGGTACCAGCTTCACACTGGCTCACGACATATCGATAATTCCGCTTGGTTTTGTACACGCGCTGTGATGACAAAACTTCGTGCGAGGTTTTCCAGAAGCTTTTATTTATAGGTCCGCTGCCTTTCCATTTTCACGAAAGGGCAATTGAGAGAAAATAATCCGTTTCTAGCGTTTTCTATTTTATTACAAAAAATACAGCGAAGGTCAGTTGATCAATTATACACTGAAGGCGACGAGTGACACGCGACGGGCAATGCGCGACGTTTAGAAAGAGCGATGGGTGACGTTTAGAATGGCAGATATGGAATTTCATACTCGGGGGTTAGAATGTTCTAGCACATCCATGGTTCCTCGGAAAGTTCTACACAGTCTGACTTTTGTTGGAAGTTTTACATTCAGAGACAACATTTATTATTTGTGAATTTTCGTTAAACTCTTGGGTACCGTATACGGTAAAAATTACCGTAATTTTACGGCGAAAAGTTTGTAAATTCTACGGTGAATTACCGTAATCATCCATTTCTCACTGTTTTACGGCCCGAAACCCGTATTATGGCCGCTCGCATTGAACTCTGGGATATATCCCAATATGTAAATGACTGACCTTAATTTGACCTAGCTTTTGCGCTCGAGATCATTTCAAAAGGGTTTTAAATATGTGAAAATGGGTGATTTTAGCCCATTTTCAAATAATTTACTGTTAATTTTATGATTACAAAGGTAAGATTTTGATGTTCTCTTCTATGTTGATGTAAAAAGTACATTCAAAATTTAAAATATTGAAATATAGATTATAATTGCTTGCCACCATGACTAAAAAGAGTTTCCAAAAGAGAGTATATATAAAGAATACATGTTCCGTTTATTAGTAACTGGAGAGGAGTGATTGAAAAAGGAACCAGACTACGCGTACGTACAGGTAAGTGAAAGACATTGTGTATAATAAACAGTTGCACTGATTAACTCCTGTATCTGCAGATCTATCCCATAGTAAATGCAGCGTTCCCCCATGGACGTTAACTGCTGCGTCATATACGGTACCCGTAAAAAATATGTACATTTTTTTACGTAAAATAACGGAAAGTTTCAGTAAAAACTACGGTAACCGTCATTTCGCAGGCCGTAATTTTACGGGATTTTCCTGGCGTCCCGACTGCCAGGAAAATCCCGTAAAAAAACGAGATTTTTTTTTACAGTGTACCGTACAACCACGATAAGGTTGACAAGAACAAATGTTCATGAATAGTGCTAACATCAGTCACCGAACTTGGATGTCGGCATTTTACGCAAGTTTCGAAGTGCTCTTCGTCTTAGCCATCTCTGAAATAATATCGATATTTTAATGCAATCCTATCCCTAACTGTCTCGTTGTCTATATAGAGTTAGAAATGTGCCCTTTTTGTTGGTGTAAATTGTATTCAATTTATTTGTGTTTTTTACTTTATTTCCCCCTTTTCCAAACGGGTCTCGGGTAACCTTATTTTTATATTTTATTTCCCCCCGTCTTTTTCCAAGTGTCTAAGCACCATAAACTCTGTAAAAACAATTATAAATAAATAAATTCAAATTAATTGGTGGGTGTTGCTTCCTTCTTGCTCCAAATAAACTTGAATGTTATACTTTATAATTCAAAACAAATCCTAGACAAATAAAAATATATTAACATACTTGGAAGTTTCCAAGTGGCATAAATAAACTTTTAAATACACAGACATGTATTACTCCATAAACTCAGCTTTATTATAGATATTTTAAATTAATTATTCACAGTACGTGTGGCTAAAGACTTTTGCAGCAGTCAAAACATAAACAACTAGAGCTTAAGTGTTTGTTAAAACAAACACACGGTGTTCGAGTCAACTTCCGGTTCAATCAAATTATCAACGATGATGTAAATATTATATTGTGCAAGGGTTTATCATCTTTTATAATAACAATATCAATTTCATATTCAAAAGACATATCAATTTTGCGTAAGAATGTGTTGAATTTGAACTTCCAACTAGGCCAGATATGGAATTTCATACTCAGGGGCTAGAATGTCTAGCACATCCATGGTTCCTCGGAAAGTCTACACAGTCTGGCCTTGTTGGAAGTTCAAATTCAACACATTCTAACGCAAAAATATCGATATTATTTCAGAGATGGCTAAGACGAAGAGCACTTCGAAACTTGCGTAAAATGCCGACATCCAAGTTCGGTGACTGATGTTAGCACTATTCATGAACATTTGTTCTTATCAACCTTATCGTGGTTGTACGGTACGGTACTCAAGAGTTTAACGAAATTCACAAATAAATAAATGTTGTCTCTGAATGTAAAAACTTCCAACAAAGCCAGACTGTGTAGACTTTCCGAGGAACCATGGATGTGCTAGACATTCTAACCTCGAGTATGAAATTCCATATCTGCCATTCTAAACGTCACCCATCGCTCTTCTAAACGTCGCGCATTGCCCGTCGCGTGTCACTCGTCGCCTTCAGTGTATAATTGATCAATTGACTTTCGCTGTATTTTGTAATAAAATAGAAAACGCTAGAAACGGATTATTTTCTCTCAATTGCCCTTTCGTGAAAATGGAAAGGCAGCGGACCTATAAATAAAAGCTCTCTGGAAAACCTCTCGCACGAAGTTTTGTCATCACAGCGCGTGTACAAAACCAAGCGGAATTATCGATATGTCGTGAGCCAGTGTGAAGCTGGTACCAGTATAATTCTGGATTTGCACGCGAAGGAATATTGCGGACAAAAGTGGTTTGCGTTTTCACAAACTTCGTCAAAGAGTCATTCAATGCCAACTCACCTAGTGGTTGTCCAGTGACCGACTCGGATTTTGCTGACTTTTTCAACATACCAATATGGAAATAATGAACACAGCAAATTTTGCTCCCAACTCCAAGTCGTTTCCGAGATATGAGCCCCTGGAAAATATAGCCACGTTGCGTCAGTGAATTTTTGGCATTTTAAGAGGCCTACTGTAAAAATGGTGTTTAGCATTTAAACACATTTCTAAACACTTAATTGTACCCACTTTTCCACATGTTTAGCAAAATAAACGCGTTTAAATGCTAAACGGTCATCCTCTGTACATGTCACAAAGCTAAACGTGTTTAGCTGTTTGACACCTGTTCATATGGTTTTTAGCATTCAAACACACCACAGAAAAGCACAATCTAAACATGTTTTAGGCTAAGCATGTGGAAAAGTGGGTACAATTAAGTGTTTAGAAATGTGTTTAAATTCATTTTTACAGTGTAGGCCCTATATCTCAAAATTGGGTAAAGATATTTTGCTGAAAATTATTATAGGGCCTACAGGATACAATCTACTAGAATCTGCTGGCAAAAGTAGTATATCTCCTTCAGTTAGGGGTACTTTACTGAAAACCCACAACTGAGTCGACGTAGGTTACTTTTTGACATTTTTGGGCCCCTCTGGTGACCACACGAGTGGTCAGATTGCTATTATATTTTATATGCGTACAAACTCTAGGTGCATATATCTGCCCCTCAACAAGGATGGACTAATCATACCTTCATTGGAGGTTTGGCTGTGGTCTGAAGATAGGTTCGCAGGCAAAAATAGTTGAGCAGGTGGGTCACTACCCTTGTAACTGAAACTTTTACATCTTAAAATATTGTATCTTATCTATTTATGTAAGAAAATTCAGTGTGATGGTATCCTTTCTCCTTCATGGTCAGACGATATTTTCAAACAATTGGTATTTTGCTACGGTATACAATGTACATGTATACACTTGGCCAACTATTGACGGAGGATGGCAAGAGTGAAAAAGAAGTCTTACGTCGCATATCAATAGCACGGGGAACTTTTAACAAGATGAAGTCAACATTAACAAATAAGAACATCAATCTTGAAACAAGAAAAAGAATTTTAAAATGCTATGTCTGGAGTACCTTATATTATGGAGCAGAGACATGGACTGTAACACCAATACTTGAAAAACGTACCCGGTATTGAAGCATTTGAGATGTGGTCATACAGAAAAATCTTGAAACTGTCATGGACCGAAAAAATAACAAATGTGGAAGTGCTTCAAAGAATGAACGAAAAACGAAAACTGATCAACATCCTCAGAGAAAGAAAACTAAGATATTTTGGACATCTAATAAGGCTAAATAACATCTACAGAACATTATTGGAAGAATATATTGACGGAAAAAGAAACAGAGGTCGTCCAAGGGCTAACTGGTATAACAACATCAAAGAATGGACTGGAATGCAGTATGAATGTGCAGTAAGAACAGCATTGGTCAGGAAAAAGTGGTGGGCTACTGTGTCATCCAACGTCGAAAGACATGGAACTATACACTGTATAGTATACATGTAGGCGTTTTATATATATGTATGTTTACCATAAACTCTTGGTATGAGGTATGTTGAAAATAAAAATCAGCAAAATCTGACAAATTTTCTAAAATTTAGGTGATTTGGCATGGAATGACCCCAAAGCGTTTTCACGAAGGGACATTATTGGTAAGGTTGTGTTGATTTGAGCGTTTTCTCGAAGGGATTATTGTCTTCGAATATTAATTACCGCACGTTGTCATAAATCATCCTGTTGTGTTGAAAAGTTGAAAGATTGGAAAATATGAAATCTGTTCTTTCACATATGGCCAGTAGCGTAGCCAGCGGGGGGGCAGGGGGGGCAGACTGCCCCCCGGAAAAAAAATAGAAGTAAAATCGGGACGGTAAAAATAAAGAAAAGAGAAAAGGAAAGGAAGAGAGAAAAGGAGGGAAAATTGAGGAAAAAACGAAAGAGGTAAAGAAAGATATTAGAAGAGTAGGGATTATTGACGAAATGAGGGAGAACAGAGGAGGGAGGGAGGGGGAGGAGAGAAGGAAATGTGGGCCTTGGTAAGTGAAGAAAGGATGGATAGGACCGTTGGGACGAGTACCAAGGCAGCCTAACTTAAGGCAGGCAAGGTTAGGGCGGGTGGAAACGGCGGTAGGGCAGGGGTAAGGGAAGGAAGGGAGCCGAGGGAGCCGGAGAGGGTAAGGGACCGGAAAGGGCGGGAAGGACGGACCTGGGACGAATGATGCAGAGGCAGGCAGATTTAGGGAGGGAGGAAAGGATGATTTAGGGAATGGTAAAGGGAGTGAATAATTGATAAAGGGAGACGGGAGAGGGAGGATTGAGGAAGGGAAGTTAGATCTGAAGTTTTTATACCCGGTTTTTGTCCCGGAAATCACTTTATCAAATACTGTAAAACAAGTTAATTTCGCTAGCAATTTAATTTCGCTAGGAGGCCCAATTCGCTAAATTAAATTGCTGCCAAATATAATATTTTTTATGGTTTTATATATCAAGAGGATGCACGTTGATTTTGACGCAGTCATTGAGGACTTTAGTATGATGTCTGTTCCTCGGCGAATGACAACTCAAATTTAGTATAATAGTTGCTGATAAACAGGGGATGTGGTGATTCATTTTTTTTGGTTTCATTTGAATAGGAACCCGGGATAGAAACGCTCGCCAATGGCAGCAAAAATATATTTTGACATTACAAGAAAGGCAACAAAATGCACTAATGAGAGATATATAAATTGCTCATAAAATATGGACCTTACAGATGGATCTTTCAACTTTTTTGTTAATTAGAGACGAATTTATATAGAAACAAACATTAAAACATTAAAAACTTGAAATTTGAATCAATACAATGAACCAGTATGTACTCGGGTTACGTGCAGAACGTATTTACAACTTGTCTTACAACATTTTATTAAAGGTTTTTATACCACATGTACACGAATAACTTTCAGTGTAATGTGTGTTGTAAACGGTGTGTATATATATATACATTACGAATACGATTAATTATGAATGTTTAAGTTCATCACAGTCATGACAGTGTAGAAATTAATAGCAACAGTTCAGACAGTATAGATCCAAGGAAAGAACAATAAATCACAGATGATCATGTTTGTACAATATATCGATTGTTTTGATTCAATATTATTCAGTATTTCGCAATTAAATTTAAACCATGAAATCGGGACGATCATCTTAATTTTGCCCCCCCCCCCCCCGGACCGACAGGGCTGGCTACGCGCCTGCATATGGCACAAGGTTTATAAGTATTTTACCTCTTGAATGTGACATGGTACGTTTAAAATTTTAGTATTACTTAAAGCTCGATGCTGTGTGGCCGAATTGTCCCTTCGTGAAAATGCAAATTGCTCCTTAGTACTCATTTTGCCCTTGGCCAACTAGTGTAATTACAAAACTAATGAGTTTTAGACCCTGTAATTTTATGGGATTGTAGATTTCAATGTCGAAAAATCAAACTTTATGTTTTTCCCCAATTGGCCCTTCTTGAAAACGGTGACGATATGGACCTAAGATTATGTACTAGTCACTGTCTCTAATTAAAATTTTCACATGTTTCAGAATTATGGTCTTGCGGACGAATTGCACTACACGCGGGCACGGCTAATGACTGAGCGAGTCAGTCACGGTGACTGTTTGGCCGTGGTTCACCCACGAACCGTGTTCGGTGTGAAGGGGTGGACTCCGAGGAAAGTATTCGGAAAATAGACTAAGTCCAAAGGACGGCTCCAAGCCACGTGGCGGGAGGGTGTGGCACGCACACAGGGCTCTCGCTGGTGCTGCATTATGCATTGCGTTGGCGCTGGATATGCATGAGCAAAAGTAGCGTCCTTGTATGGATTGCATATTCATAGCGGACAATCGAGGGTCCGGGGAAACAACCCTGGGACTTGGACTGCTTGAAATTGCATCGTAAGCAAAATATTGCAAGTGGAAAAAGTGAAATAGATGGTACTAATAAAATCAAAGGGTAAGATTCGTAACACTTACAATATATTGAAATAAACTGAAAAGGCGCCTTATTGTAGTCATTGTATACAAAAGATGCATTGTGTGTTCCTTATAGGCTTCCAATTAGTACTAACACGTCCAAACGTAACTTTAGACACGACACGAATTTTTTTGGGACAGTAGGCAGCAGGAGACTGATGAGGTGTTTGTTATTGTTCGAAATTGACATTATTGTTTGCAGTACAAAATTGCAATGAAGTATTCGGCTACATGCATATTGATAATTATTGGTACACTGAGTTCTTTGTTTAGTATTTACGATATACTGAAATAAACTTAAAACGCATGAACTGTAATCATTGTAATTGATTTAATTTTGCCCTACACCGACGTGTGTATAGCACTGTATGCTCAGTGCTTTCCGAGTGTCTGTGAAAAAACATCTCCCGACGCAAGAATTTCACCAATCTATATATGTAATCATTGTACACAAAAATTTAATTGTTTGTCCCCTAGGCGTTTGAGACAATTTGTATGTGGATAAATGCAAAGGATGTAACGAATCAAGTTATTGCCCTTCTATTAAATATATGCAACGATCTCAAACGATCCGAAAACAAAGAACATCGATTTGTAGAATCAACCCATGTGTACAAACCCTGTAGCTTGCGCTTTGTACAAACATTACGTCGTCACGTACAATCATTCCAACGTGTACAGTTCATATGGAAAATTCCCTTACTGTAAAACTAACACCGACAAGAGTTGAATGACAACAGAACGTGCACCATTTTTATTGCTATCGTAATAAAGGGTTTTGTGTAGGATGAGAAAGGATGGTACCACATTCTACCCATAGGCCTAGTTGGTAAATTCGAGCAATACAAATTTGAAGTTTATATTAACTACATCATAATCTTCGCAGATTAGACTAAAATGTTAATGCTGATGTAATGATGACGTAATTGGTTTTAGAAACTAAGTCATGTGTTAATATGACAACTCGTAGTCGAGTTTTCACAAGGGTCGAGATGTCTTAACCCCCACAGGGTCACACTATTTGTTTAGGTCGACTTGTCCGTTCTCGCCAATCTATACGTCCCGCAGATTAGACTGAAATGTTAATAAAATAATATTTACTGACGTAATGATGAGGTAATTGGTTCTACAAAATGAGTCACATTACGAGCTTTCATGCTGCATGTTTTGTATTTATGTGAAAGTGCAAAGTATGACAACTCGTGGGCGAGTTTTTCGTAGGTCGAGTTGTCACACTCGTAAACATACTTTTATACCACGTAAACATACTTTCAATGCTGCCTGCTGGGTAACAATTACTTTTTCTATGCTCCATTGTAAAAAGAAATATAAAAAAATTCTGGTAAATTTCAAGGGGAAACCCCCTGTATCCCCCATAAGTATTTTATTCTTATAAGTCACAGTCACGCTGACGGGGTCGATGATACTATCCCGATTGAAACCCTATTCTCCCAATGAGGATACCAATATGCCCCAATCAACAACACCCAGGTCAGGATTAACAACTCTTTTCAATGAATGTATTTTCAGGTACCATGCATTATCATTCTTTCAGCTTATTTGTCGCCATTAACAAAAGAAATTACCACTGCGCAAATCTGGTAAGTTGCACTGGAAACCCCCTAAATACCCCAGCCAATGTAATAATAAATGTATTGTATTGTCTGTCAAAAAACGAGTTGGGGTCTTATTAAAGTAGGCTGCACTCAGCTTCGAACAAATCAAAGCCTTGGAAACTTATAATAATATATTGTAAAATAATAGAATTTCAATATGATAAAAGAGTGGTTATCTACCTGTGAAAGACGGTCCCTGTTTTCAGTCACCAGAGTTTTTTGTCAATTACAATCCAGACATTTCGAAATTAATCAAGAAATTGTTGTTTTCCTTGAAAAAAGACAATCATTCACAAACTATTCGTTTGTCAAACATCACCACAATGTAACATTGCTATAATAATGCTTCAACAAAGATTTCCAAGTGATAATTTGTATAGACTCATAACACGTTCATGTGTTGTGGGTGTTATGTGGTTATTTGTTCCCGCGTTATTGTTCTTGTCTTATCACTTATACTTGTAATCTGGCAGTAATAATATCTGAAAGCTGACTTTTATCTCCTTTAATAATAACATAACAAAATAAGCCCGAACTTTCAAAGGTTGGTTTTTGTAGGCATAATCGTTTGGTACGGTTTGTATAAAGCATAATGCATTTACATACATTTTACCATATAGTGTCATTCGAATGCAATTTCTTGCAATTTCCTTTATGCCATTCTCTGTTGACAGTGAACTCCCTTTCCACCTCCCTGTTGCCATGTTCCCCCTTCCCACCCTAGAACTGTTCCTGGCAGGTTTGACATCAAAGAGCATTGGCGTAACCAAGGAAGGGGGGAAGTGTCATCTACCCGAGGCCTATTTCCCCTTCCAAAATTTGGATTCCTAAGAAAAGCATAAGGACCAGTAAAACGTCAAGTGGCCCTTGAAAATCCTGATGCCCTGATTGGTCTAAAAATGTTCTGCAATGTAAAATTTGATGCCAGGGCTGCTTTCGACTTAAAGTACCCATTGCAGTTGTGTCAGCAATATACCGTTTTTGTGCGTATACTTGTGCAAACCTTTCATTCACAGCCACCACGTAAACATACTTTCAATGCTGTCTTCTGGGTAACAATTACTTTTTCTGGGTTTCATTGTAAAAATAATTTATTTATTTTTTTATTTTTTTATTTATTTTTTATTTTTTATTTTTTTATTTTTTTTAAAATAGAAATTCTAGTAAATTTCAAGGGAAACCCCATGTATCCCCCATACGTAAGTCACTCTGACGGGGTCAATGATTGAAACCCTATTCTCCCCATGAGGGTACCAATATGCCCCAATCAACGACACCCAGCTCGGGATAAACAACTTTTCAATGAAAGTATTTTCAGCCACCATGCATTATCATTGTTTAGGCTTCTTTGTGGTCATAAACAAAAGAAACTAGAGGTCTAGAGTTTGTTAAAAACAAACTCAGGGTGTTCGAGTGTGCATCATATGTGATGACGTCATCACCAAAAGTTGTTAAAAACAAGATTTACTTCAGAATGTAGGAGTTTTCATAATATATAATTAAAATAACATAATGTGCTACATTGAATACATTAGCTTCCGGTTCAGTCATCCCATATAATTTTAATTCTTCCAACCGTAAGTTCCGGTTCAATCTGTGGCATCATTCAGACTTCACAAAATCTTTCCTCATAATTGGGGTGTCAATTGTGCAAAATTTTGTAAAATTCTGTCTAATATTTTCTTGAGATAGCAAAAAGTGACTTTTTTAAGAGAGATGACGTCACCAAATGTATTTTTGAAAAAAGCAGATCCCACTTACATATATACCCAAAATGTTATTTCGAATACCCTTTCAGATTTTCGTAAATTTATAAAGAACGTGAACTTCCAGTTTGGACTGGAAGTAAGGTTCAATAGGGTCATGTCAATGTTAAGTCCACCATGTTCTGTATGATTATGAGAGAATCAAGATATTATCTATTGTGGTTCGCGAGATATAATATATATATTGTTTTAATTATAATTAACTACGTAATAATTCATTAGATGACCTCACCATGACGTCACAACGTTACCTGGAACTATATGTTAAGGTCTAACTGTTTGTTAAGCTTTAAGATTCTTTGAACTCCGCAACTATATATGTTTTGACTGTACAAATACATTTACAGATTGTTATACAGTCCATTTTCGTAGTTTACAGAGCGCCTACGTTAGGTCAAGAAGTCAAGAAGGGTTGTACACTATGAACTAGCATTGATTATCTGGAAACATCAACACTAAACTATCGATAACTGTCCATAATGACAGAATTATTCTTCTTCATGATCATGACAAAACATTAATAGTTTGGTTCAATTTCTGAGATGGGGCGTTGTGATCTGTGATGTCAAGAAACATTTTTCAGAAAAATTAATAGTCTAGTCACATTATGAATGAAGAAAAAACTTACTTTACAAACACCACAATAACACGTAAATGTTTAGGCCTTAATTTTTTAATTAATTAATTTATTTATTTTTGCTGTTTTTAGATATATATCAAAGACTAAAAATATAATGAAACATCATTGGTTATTGCATAAATTAAAATAAAAACTGCACTAACCATTTAGAAATTTGCTAACCGGCTAACCAAAACCAATATTTAAAAATAAATACCCAACAATTTTGGGAAAAGTTACTAACCATTTTGTTGTTCTAGACGCTTTTTCTGCCATATTGGTAATTAAACAATCATTGTTGGAAGTTAATTTGACTGCATCAATCACGAAAAGATCCAAAACATCATAATTCACGTTATGAAACGTTATCGGTTATGGAACATTATGAAACTAAGAACACACCCCGAGATGTCATGATCAAGGGAATGGTGTACCACGACTAATACCCAAACGTAGATTCAAGCCGAAGAAGACGAAGCCGAAACCGAAGAGCTAACCTTACCTGGTGCTCTTACGAAAGTACCCTCCAATAGCAACTTATGTTACAGCTGGAGTAACGCACATCATCATCACGATCAGATAATTGCCAAAAACGATCTTTTAGAATTCACTCTTAGTCTTAGATTTAGAAGAAGCGTTAACCATTCCAAAACTGTGTACAAACTGCTACGATGTATTATATGCTAATTAGATACTGCTCTGTACAGTGAACAGTGTATACAGTTTAAACACTGTACATGTATATGACTCATGTCTGTGTGTGTCAAGGCCGTTCACACGCAATGGGCCGTGCATATATGTTTCTTCTGAAAAGTTGTTCACTTAAACTTCCGTTTTCGACCGGAAGGAGAGGTCAAATTGGGGTCATGTCTGTGTACGAAATGTGACATAGTTCAAGGTCTTTAAGACGATGCAAAGATTGTGAAAAAATCTTCTGTAATTCCTGAGATGTGATTTTTTGACATTTTTAACTTCCGGTTTCGACCGGAAGGAGATGTCAGATTGGGGTCACGTCTGTGTACGAAATATCACGTAATTAAAGATCTGTAACATGGTGCAAAGACTGTAATATCGTTTGTGGTTCATGAGATATGATTTTTTTTAAATATTAACCTTTGATTTAGTATAATTCGATATCTGATTACCTCACTATGACGTCACATCTTAGTGTACAACTACATGTTAAGGTTTAGGAACAACTACATGCTAAGTTCTAACTATGTGTGAAGTTTTAAGGTTCTGTGAACTCTGCAACTATCTTTTTGTCTGTGGATAAGTCTTATTGAGAAGAAAAAAAGAAGAAGAAACTAGAGGTATAGAGTTTGTAAAAAACAAACTCAAGGTGTTTGGGGGTTCATGTTATGGTGTCATCACCTAAAGTTGTTTAAAAATGCAAAATAAATCCAAAATGTTAACATTGTATAAGTTTGTATTTAACAGAAATAAAGAGCATATTTTAAGTGTACTATGAATTAAAGAGCTTTTTATTATCAGATTATTGTCTTTCTCCCAGTTATGATAAACAACATTTAAGAAATCTAATCCTTAATAGAACGCCCATTATTACAGCTAAAATGGGGAGACATTGCAGGAACGAGCCAAGCCAGGCAGCTATTTTTTCTGCAGTACAATTCCTCATTCACTTACAAATTCCCATAAAATTCTAATGTTACAAAGGTTGAAAGGTTCTTCAATAGTTAATTCACCAAAAACTTGCACGAGCATGTTAGTCTAGTGAGTAGAATGCTCGTTCTCAAGGTGTTTGGTTGTTCATCATGTTATGACGTCATCACCTAAAGTTGTTTAAAAGTACATTAATTAAGTCTGAACTTGGTAAATATGGTTTCCTCTTCAGAAAAGTTTCATGATAAAACTTGCATCCGTGGTGCCAAGTGCGACTTGACAAGAGACTACGGCTATGGAGTTAAGTTCAGCATGTGACTTGACTTCAGACTACTAGACCATGGAGCGTGCAATGAAAATGCATTCAGAAATTGAGTTTCGTGACGCATGTCAAGCATGAGCGTAGAAACAGTTTAATAGATAATTACATGTAAATTCTAATTATATAAATCCACACTCACAAAACTTGCCAGTTTGGCAGATATTTGCATTTGAACTATGACATGAAAATAGCGCCCTCTTTCGGTCATTCTTAAAAAACTGTACATTTTAATGGGGATTTTTGTATAATTGAATAGTTCACATGGGCTATGTTTCCCCTACCCTAATCTGTCAAATCGGTCCAGTGAGGTAGGGAAGAGTTTGGAAAGGGGATTCCATATTTGGGAAATATTTGATGTCATTGTAAAGAAATGAACCAGTTTTAAAAAATCTTGCCTTGAATAAAAGGTCTGAACCCGACTGCTCCCTGAACGTCTGACCCCCCCCCCCCCGTCCTCTACCCATTACTCCCAGGGTAGGATCTATGGTGTCGTGGTGTAGTATTCCAATTTAATTGATCATGTGAAAAACTTCTAACTTGTCCATACATTTCAATATTTTGGGGTTTCATTTCCCATCCCCCATCTCCTTACCTTGAGCTCCACCCTCTTTAGGCAACCCTGGATCTAACCCTACCTACATCAAAGACCAATTTGTGAATCTTTTCTCATCTTTAAAAAGTAAATTATTGGTTATTAATTGTCAACGTTTTGTGTAAATATTTAAATTGATTAAACACATTCTTCGTTAATACATAAAATTAATAAGATATTTAAATAAAGGAAATGTGAAACAACATTATCTTTTGAATGACACTTCTGCTTTATTTTGTCATGGTCATGATACTCCTTTTCCATCCATTTTTGCACCCATCAATAATAATCCATTTCATACAGGATAAAGGTTATCCAAACTTCTAGGTCTAATTTGCAATGAAAAGAATTTTTTTTTCTTCTTAAGTACAAAATACAAAATAAGTGAACCTGTAGTCCCTAACATTAATTGGATTTGGCTAGTATTGTTAAATCTTTGGCACTTAAAAAACACTTTTACTGGTGCATGAAAAGAAAGTCAACAGAATGTTTTAATTAAAGTTAATGGTTAAAGGAGCAACATTATCTCAATCAGAGTAGACTTTCAACGGGTCATGGAATCAGTGTCCTAGTGTAAGATGAACAAAGCGGGTGATTGAAAATTACTGGCTCATTTGTTAAGCAGTTTGCAAGGATAAGTCATCTGAAGTTGATGGCCAGGGTAGCTGTAATGCCATGTGATTTTGTTCATTATAAGTGTATTATAATAGTACAGCTGATGCATTGAAAAGTGTGTGAAGATAGGCACTTTCATGTGAAAATCTCTCTGCTTCTCCAGCACCTTTACTGCTGTCTACACTCACGGGCCAAAAGTATTACAACATGCTCAAAATAGCACTTTACAGTAACAGGTGAGATGATCATTTAATCTGATGTCATCGATTGTGTATTACACAATTTCCGAGCAAGAACAGTAAAAAAGAACATTGACTTCAAAACACAGGCACTTTCAAGAAGTCTTAAGTAGTGTAAATAAAATAAAATAAATTATTGTAACACAGTTCTCCAAACTGAACTTTGGTGTGTGTTGCAATACTTTTGGCCAGTGAGTGTATATCAGTATCAGTACATAATGTATCTGAGCCAACTGCAGTCTCTACCAGTTCTTTTGCAGCTAGAGATTGGCTGTACACCAAGTTAATTGTATTCTTAGTAAGGATCTATGAATTACCAGCGTAGGAAATGTACTTTTCAGACGTGTTTTCAGATTGTGGGACCTGTACTTACTGCAGTCAACTCCCTCCACTTCTTGTACGCACTTGATGAACTTACGATGTAATGACTTTGTGAAAAGAATTTCATTGTTTTTATTATTTTCTTCTGGATGACTTCACATAATTTTATTTATGCATCATTGTACCAAATAGGTATTTCATCTGATGGATCTGGCCTTGTCAAGAATTGGGTACATACTCATTATAGCAAAGACAATGATAGCAAACTTCTAAACCCACAAGATCTTTATCTTCGATTTGCAAAAGTAACCTCTCATCTTTCCGTTGGGCTGCTTCAAACAGTTGGCATGCAATCAAGGTTTGGCACTGTGAATATTTATCATGTTTTTCCCTCAATTTTTCTCGGTTTGTCAGGGAGTACGTCTGATGAAGACCACGATTTTCTTCTCTGGGGTTCAGTGCTGCATTCTTACCGCTCGAGCTCATATTGACCTGAATATGTATGAAGAAAGAATGATCAATATTTAATAGAAATAGAGGAATAAGTGAGTAAGGGGAATGGGCATTGTAGACAAAAAAAGAGAGTGAAAATTAACAAAAGTAAACACACAAGACAAGGTAAACAGATAGAAAGAAACGAAAAAGCAACATATAACGAGAAACAATTTTACTGTATACTAAGCTTGGGCGATAAACACGATATCGAATATTGCGATAACTTTTTTTATTCGATTACAATATCGAGAACCTATTTAAGTTATCGGCATATTGGCGAATTACGAATACAAATAATCATGATAAAATATAAATCGACATTGTGAGTCAAGTCAGATATTCCATGGAAATAAAATCATTAGTCTTTTGAGCTTTTAGAAATCAGAAACAAATACAAACTACGTCAGAAGTACATACACACTCTGCAAATAAATTTGCAATTGTAGAGGGTACATACCTGTGGTTATTGGCTCTAAAGCAATCATGAATGAATGCAAAAACGAACTGCGATATTATTGAAAACTGCAATATATGTTTGCCGATATATCGTGGATAAAAAAAAATCGTTATCGCCCAAGCTTACTGCATACTTGAAACTTGACTAAATTTTTAGAAAGAATGTCGTATCCGACCGCCAGTTTTTAAGGGTTTTTGGGGATTTGTTTTGCAACCACTAACCAGTTAAAAAATATTCTATCGATTTTTGGTGGTACAGAAAGCAAAAACTATCTTTAAAATCCACTTTTATGATGGTTTTCGAACTTTATTTCCCTTCTAAAAAATCCTCCCCTTCAGAAAATAGAAGGATCCTATTATAGTTGCCACTGCACATGTACAATGACTGTGTTGGTCACTAATTGTGGAGTTTACGACATCAGACTGACATGACTGAGGAATTCATCGTATACCAAAATGGCTGATTTTTCATGAAATAAATATTCTGGAATAATTTGAAGTATATGTCCATCATCATCCATATGTTCTCCACCTTACGAGGTAGGTAAGATTACTTTATTGGTTATATTGAATGAGAAAAAGTGGCGGTCGGATACGAC
Source organism: Zoroaster sp. YZ-2022 (assembly GCA_029582265.1). NCBI lineage: Eukaryota > Metazoa > Echinodermata > Asteroidea > Forcipulatida > Zoroasteridae > Zoroaster > Zoroaster sp. YZ-2022. The sequence continues at coordinate 50,277,848 of CM055816.1, read as the reverse complement.
ATTCTACCCGAATTTTTCAATATTTGCCTACCTTGATGTTTCTGTTTCTTCTTATTTCTTCCTCTCAGCCCTGCAAATGGCATGGAAGCATTTGTACCACTCAGAGTGGTACCCATAAATCTGTTAATCAAATGGTAATTAATTTTAGGAATGTTGGCTATTCATCCATACATGTCAGACAATAAATAATTAAGTCAGCATCCATCTTCATTATATACACTATGAAAAAATAACCCAAAACTTTAATTCAGCTTAAAATTCATTTCCATAAATATTCACACCGCCAAGAGTTGAATATTCTTAGCTCATGTACAAAGTTATGTTTGTGCAACTAGTATTACTTTTAAGATAAAACTCCATTATAAGATCCCATTTTTCAACAGTGCTGATGTTTTCCCAAAAAAGTGCCCCTTTCAGGATTTTGATGGATTTGGGGTGGTTAGGGTTATAGTTTATTTTGTTGGTCAAGGTTATTTTGTTGGTCAAGGTATTAACATGGTAACTATTGAAAATAATCACCAGGAATGATCTTTTTTTGAAATTGTCACTAAAAAAGTATGATAATGTCAACAACAACAGACACGATACTGAGGGACAGACCACAATGAGATATTAAAAGTCTGACGACATAAGTTAAATTGTCAATGATATTTTTCATATAGGCCTAAGTCCAACTATTTTACAAAAAATATGTAGTCTGATTAGGTCCAGATATTTTTCAAATTCTTTTAAAATTAATTCCTACATTACCTGTAACGTTAGCTGTTACAGAGATTCTGTGATCGTTCATTACCAGCGACGTATGTTATGTACGTTAGCTCCAACAGCCCTAACGTTAGACCATTCCTTGCTCGTTTACCTCCATGGTTAGACATGGACATTGGCAATATCACACTCAACCATACCGTCTATTGCTTCCATCCACTTGCACATGAAAGAAACTTTGTCCAACTCATTTCCAAAAATGAAAAAAATGTGGATTCCATGCTAGACAAATTATTATTAATAGTACATTTTCTGCGACGCATTTTCTGCAGACGGGCCCGACACTCAGGGAAGCCATTGTTTTTGCTGCTGCATGGTACTGTGCGCGTGCATGCATGGCAGGTCATGACCTGCGCGGTCTTCGTAAACTCGAACTATTCTATTCTAATTAGATAATGCATATACACACACTATAGGCCGATATGTCTGTGTGTAAGAGAACGTCAGTATGGCTGTGCTTCTGAATAGTTGTTCGTTTAAACTTCTGTTTTCGACCGGAAGGAGAGGTCAAATTGGGGTCATGTCTGTGTAAGAAATGTGACATATTTCAAGGTCTTTAAGATGATGCCAAGGTTGTGAAAATATTTTCTGTGGTTCATGAGATATGATTTTTTGAAATCTTTAGAAATTTTCAACTTCCGGTTTCGACCGGAAGGAGAGGTCGGATTGGGGTCACGTCTGTGTACGAAAAATCACATAATTAAAGATCTATAACATGGTGCAAAGACTGTGAAAATATCGTTTGTGGTTCATGAGATATGATTTTTTGAAAATATTAAACTTTGATTTAGTGTAATTCGATATCTGATGACCTCACTATGACGTCACAACTTAGTGTACAACTACAATTAAGGTATATATACAACTACATGTTAAGGTCTAACTATGTGTGAAGTTTTAAGGTTCTGTGAACTCTGCAACTATGTTTTTGTCTCTGGATAAGTCTTAAAGAGAAGAAGAAGAAGAAGAAGAAACCCAAACACCTAAAAAAAACGAACAATATCAAGAGGTGTGCGCGCCGTAGCTCGAACACCTAATAAAAATAAACAACACTAGGCTTGTACTTAGGACCTCCTACTTACAAGTCAAGAGTGTTATCTACTAGACCACTTGCTGTGCTTAAATTAGTTGCATTTTAGTTTAATTATATACCTCTTTTATTATTTACTGTGTTAACAGTAGTGTCATCATTATGTCTTGTACGAAACATTATAGACTCTTTCTTAATCTCGTGTTTTTATCATTAAGTAAGCAAATAATTACTGTTATTGTGTTTGAGTTTATTTAGAAACCTCAGACATAAACATTAGAATGACATCAGTCAGAATCAAAATAAAAAACACTATACTCGAACCAGGACATCCTCGGCTCGAACTTATGACCTCATACTTACAAGTCAAGAGTCTTATCCACTAGACCACAAGCTGCGCTTAAGATAACGGCGTTTGAGTTTAATTAATTAGAATGACATCAGTCCGAGTAAACAAAAAAAGATTTACCCTGGGTTTGAACTTAGGACTTCATCCTTACAAGTCAACATTAGTATGCACTAGACCACTTGCTGTCGTTAGGACATATGCGTTTGAGTTTAATTATAAACCTTAGATATAAACCTTAGAATGACATCAGTCAGAATAAAAATACAAAACGCTGGGTTTGAACTCAGGACCTCTTAGTTATTAATCAAGAGTCTTATCCATTAGACCACTTGCTGTGCTTAAAATAGTTGCATTTGAGTTTAATTATATACCTCTTTTTTATATAATGTGTTAACACTAGTGTCTTAATTATAGACTCTTTCTTAATCTAGTAGAAACGCATTTTTTTTTTCGAAGCCAATTAATACCAACAAAATTTGATTGCACCCCAGAAAAATTATGATGACATGAAAGTGTAAGTAATCAATAACTGGTGTGTCCACCTCTGGCCAGGATGCAGGCGTTTATGCGCCGGCACATGGACTGGATTGTATGCCTAATCCGCCCCAGAGGCAGTGCGCGCCATTCTTCTTGAAGCGCGGCCGCCAACTGCTGAGCGTTCTGGGGCGCTACAGGCCTGGCATGAACCCGCCGTTGAAGTTCGTCCCAAAGGTGTTCTATTGGGGACATGTCAGGCCATGGAAGGGTTTCCACATTTTGCTGTCGCAGATAATCAGTCACAATTCTGGCAACATGCGGGCGTGCATTATCCTGCTGTAGCAGTTGGATATTGGGATGCTGGCGCAAGAAAGGCACAACCTCTGCTGCCAGGACCTCATCTCGGTAGCGCTGCCCATTCAGATTTCCCTGAATCTCAATCAGATTGGTGCGGCTGTTGGCGGCAATGCCGGCCCACACCATGACACTAGGACCGCCCCATCTGTCCTGCTCTACGACATTGCAGTCAGCATAGCGCTCCCCACGCCTCCTGTACACCCTAACACGGCCATCATTGTGGGATATGCGAAAACGGGACTCGTCCGTAAACAACACCTGGCTCCTCATCCTTTGAGTCCACTGCCGATGCTGCTTGCACCACTGACGACGGCGCTCCCGCCGTTGTGCAGTCAACTGGAGACCTCTATACGGGCGCCTGCTTCGCAGACCAGCAGCACGCAGTCTGTTCCGCACAGTTGGTCGCTGATGCGTCTGTTGTGCCTGCCAGGGGTCTCTCTTGCAGTTTGACAAGCATCCCGGCGCCGATCTCGGAGGTGGAGGAGCACAATATGGCGATCCTGGTTTGGGGTGGTGACTCTGGGCCGACCACTTCTTCGTCGGTCGGCAACATCCCCAGTGGCCTGGTGCCTGTCTCTGAGACGGCCAATAGTGGATTCATGCACATTAAGAGCACGTGCGACAGTCCTGGGTCTCATACCCGCTTCCAGTATACCGACAGCGCGGCCGCGCTCTAGAACAGAAAGTCGTGGCATTGCTGCTGACGGCCTAACTGCATAATGATTTTGGTTTTCTGTACGCCCGAGACCCACTCCACGATTTTGGATAGTCATACAGCTAAATTTCCAGTTACGTAATCTGGTCCTGCACTGCCCATGCCAGATGACCTTTTTGTCCTTGACGATGTGCAATCAACCGTGGCCAATGCAAACAGGTGTGGAAATGAAGCAAGTCACTTTCCTTAGTATGTGCATTGCTAAAGTAAACCAATTTCTACCAAGTGTGCAGAAATATAACACTTTAAAAACATTTGCGTTTCTTTGTTTGACTAGTATATATTAGAAATTTGGGGGTGGTGTTGGGCGACCAAGTGGCTGAACTGGTTAACCAACTGTGAGATAGAAACTCAAGATTCCCCAGATGGGTTCAATACCCAGCGTGGTACAGAGTCCACAGTTTAGCTTTTTTCCCAAAGTATAGACTTTGAGGTTTATATATTAGAAATTTTGGGGGTGGTGATGGGCGACCAAGTGGCTGAATTGGTTAACCAACTGTAAGATAGAAACCCAAGTGGCTGAACTGGTTAACCAACTGTGAGATAGAAACCCAAGTGGCTGAACTGGTTAACCAACTGTGAGATAGAAACCCAAGATTCCCCAGATGGGTTCAAGACCCAGCGTGGTACAAAGTCCAAATGAAAGCGGGGAAAGCGGGGGAAAGCGGGGGAAAGCGGGGGAAAGCATTTCAGTCCAAGAGAAGGGGGTATATCTGATAACCACCTTTCCAATCCATGTCAGTTAAACAACATTTATTTAAATCTAAGCCCTTACTCCTATTTTCAATCTTAAATCTTTTTTAGAAAGAGGACAGAAACATCTTGCAACTTCAGCTATGCAGAATTGATGCTAGGTGTGATTTTCGACATAATGAAGCACCAGTCGTCAGTCAATGGAATTGGTAATTTGGGCCCCTTTTACTTTTATTGCTTGTTTGCCCATCCCCTTCCCTAGTTCTTGGATTATATAGTGCTGCAATAATGATAGACCAGAGAATTTTAGAAAACAAATGTGTGGCAGTACATGTCATCACCAAGAACTTGGGGGTAACCCGGGGCAGGCATTTTATTCCAAAATTACCGATTCCAATGACAACCCCTGAATGTCACCCATTCTGAACTGTCACGAAATCGTACATACAGAGCGTACATTTATTATAAATGCAGATTGATTCTGTTTTCTTGTCAACAAAGGATCATGGTTGGGTTCATTTACACTGAAGTCATTTCACTTGTTACATGTGTAAGACCATGCACACTCATTTCTAGATCGGTTACAAGTAGGTTAAACAGGTCAACAAAGTGGTTTCAATTGATTGTGGGGGAGGGAAGTGTGTAACCACAAAAGTCAAGTCATGAAACCCAACAGACAGTTAAAATAAATATGTATTTCATTGTTTTATTAGCAATTTACAAGCACCCATACAACTCTTTGATTATTTCAATGTCTAAAAATGTATGTACAAAATGGCATCTGATCTTAAGGTTGTAATTCTGTAGTATGGATGCAGCTAAAGACATTTTGCCAATCATGTGTACAACCTTGAAAATGTAAAAATCAATGTAGAATTTGTTTTCAAATTTTATAAATAATTTTTTAATTATTTGCAGTAGGCTATAGGTGAAAACAAAGACAGTTTATAAGCATGTCACAATAAGGAGATCCTTGATTACAGTATTGCTATCATTGTCAATTTATCATTATATTTTTGTTATAAACTTGACCTGAAAGTGAAGTATATGATAAATAAAGATCACTCAGTATACAAACATGCAGTCCATCAGTTAAATTTATTTTTGTACAAGACTTAATACCAAGAGATAAATACCAATGTTGGCTTCATTTAAATCTAAAATTGAAAGGTTTTTCCATAAACAAAATGAAAAGGGCAACCAATTATCAGATTTGATCCAGTGGATATAATTACATTTAATTTTGTTTGAATTGGGAATTAATTACTTTTGACAACTCTTCTGCGGGGGGGGGGGGGGGGCAGGGGAAGATGGAAAGCACGGATGCAAGCTTTCTTCCAACTTTTTCATGTAGTAGTTATAAGCTCGTTTTCGTGAAAGGCTATAAGCTGGCTGATATCCATACAAGCTTTGAAGACTGCAGACATCAGCTATTTGACATAAGCTGTATTGTTTCTTCTTCACCCAACTACTATACGGCTATGGTTTGAGTAGACTCTGTGGTACCCGATACATGAACATGGATGAAATGCACAATTATACTACGCCTCCTTCGGTTTCGAATCAATCTGCGTTCTGCTGCCTGACAGGGCGCCCTCACCAGTTTGAAAAGCAAAATCTCCAAATCCCGCTCAAACACCTGACCTCTGACCTCTTCTGCTTACTGCGACGGGCGTCTTGTGTAAGTGTAAATTTTACTCCGATGTTTTCGGATTTATTTAGTAGTTTTCTTACTTGAGGCTTTTATTCTTGTGGTTTGTGTGAAGCCTCATTACCGGTGGCTTCTTACGAGCCCCTTTTTGTTGTTTAGCATAGTCTTGATGAGACTTTGTGCATAGTTTCTGACCGATCTGCACACACGTCTACTCTTTGCCGTGCTGCATGCAACACTAGATCACGGCATGTCGGAAGATTCAGCGGATGTTTCCGTCTCCACAGGACAACCTCCTATGAGGTCTGGGTCACGCTTCCCCGTGGTTCGGGACCGTGACGACAATGTTCCAGACCAACGATCACGCTTCCCTCGGGACCGTGATACTCCTCATGATATTGAGAGTGGGCCATCCTTTTGTCGTCCACAACCCATCGAATCAGGCCGGAGTTTTTCAACTCAACAGTTGCAAATTCTCGCGGACATGCAGCAACATCAGTCTGATGTTTTCAAAGAGATGTTGACAGATGCACTGAAGAGTGTTGATGAAAGGCGCTCCCGAGCCAGGTCACGCTCCTTTTCGAGAGCTCGTCATCACAGACGAAAGCGCAGGTGTGGCTCTAGTCCGAGCAGTACATCTAGTGTGGAGTCCAAGTCCGACTATGATCGGCCCTCAGGCTCTTTCCAAAAACGGAGACGAGTGGACTCGGCAGATGACGCCTTGTCCATGCATGCAGAGAGCATACCTGAGTTAAGTCTAGAAAAGGACTCTAACACAGGCGAAGAGGGTTCTCAAGTCAAGGCCAGTAGCAGTACTACGGCATCCCTTGCAAATCCACATGCAGAGGCAAAAGGGACCCTCTATGAGCAGTCAGTCTTAGACTGGTGGAAGGAGCAAAGAACCCATACGCTGGAACAGGCCAAGAAAGATGAACTTTTAGAAGGGCTGGTTCCGGATGCTTCCTTGGAGAAATATTTTAAAGCCCCCGACATGCCAAAACAGATTCGGGCTTCTATGAAGAAAGCCAAGGTGGATGCATGGAAAGCTGATAACTCCGTGTGGTCGATACAGGAGGATTGTCTTCGTGCTGCAATGCCCTTGTTGAAGGCTATCGAGTCTAATCAGACTTCTCAAAATACAGAGTTGCAAACTCTCCTCACATCGACTGGGAGTTTACTTGGATCAGCCATACAACGAGTGTCAGCTTTTAGGCTGCGACGTGCAGAGCCGTTTATTAAAGATGGTTTTCTTCAAGATGTCAAACCTTCAATGGCTTGCCTTTATGGAGAAGAATGGGCCCAAAAGGTAGATGAAGAAGAGAAAATGAACAAGGTCGCTCCTACAACAGACGAGACCAGACTTACGATATGCAAAAGGGACAGATAAGAAGAGTTCCTTTCGTCACGACAAGAAACCACAGAAAAGCTTCTCAAAAACTAAAGCAGAGGCCGGGAAAATTCGATTCTGTACCAAACTATGGTCATGGTTATGCAGGACAAATTCAAAACCATCTTTCAACGTGGAAAAGTTAACCAGCGACCTTTGGATCCTGCGAACAGTAGGGGTACAGGATCGAATTCTTTCGGCAGCCAGTACAGAACAGAATCCTGAACCCGGCTCATATGGACAAGTGCCAACATCAAATTTGCTCCAACGAAATAAACAGTATGCTCACCAAAGGAGCAATTCGCAAAGTTCACAGTGTACCGGATCAGTTCATTTCAACAATTTTTGTGGTCCCAAAGGCCACAGGAGGGTTCAGTCCAGTCTTAAATCTCAAGAGATTAAACAAATGTATAAAGACAGAGCATTTCAAGATTTAGTCTATTAATCATGCAAAGAATATAATTCAGGATTGAGGACTTCATGATTTCAATCGATTTAAAGGATGCTTATTTTATGATCCCAATTCAACAACCAGACAGAAAGTTCCTTCGTTTTCAATGGGACAATGCTCTGTTAGAATTCCCAAGTAGTTCTTCGGGTTGTCAACGGCACCTCGGGTTTTCACGAAATTAATGAAACCGGTAGTTTCCCATCTGCGGCACAGGTCAATGAAGGTGGTAATCTATCTAGACGAACTACTGTTTGTGGCTCATTCGAGAACCGAATGCATCGAACAAATGACATACATTCTCAACTTGTTCAAGAATCTGGGGTTATTGGTGAACTGGGAGAAGTCACATTTGATTCCGACTACTCAAATCAGGTTTCTGGGTCATATGATCAATTCCCAGGACATGACTTTGAGTCTCCTGACGAGAAGGTCTCTGTTGGAGAAACTCTGCAGTCACACAGCATCGATCCCCAGCCTGAAAGCAGAATAGTTAGCGAGTGTTATTGGCCAGATGACGGCAACAGCAGAGGATGTGGTTCCCGCCCCAGTTTTTTCAGGGCGTTGCAATTGGATCTGATTCAGTCGGTTCGCAGGGACCCATCCTACCAGAGCTTGGTTTCCTTTCTCCAGCCAGCGTCCACGAACTTCAATGGTGGAAGTATTCCTGCGGCGGTGGAATGCAAGCCAATTGCATTGCCTCACCCACTTGACCATAACATCGGATGCATCGATGCAGGGTTGGGGCCCATTGCACCTGGGCCAGACGGGGCAGGTGGTCACAGGTAGAACAGACCGAGCACATCAACTACTTGGAGCTTCTAGCTTCATTTTTTGGCCCTACAGACGTTTGCCAAGGAAAAGAAAACTGTCACATCATGTTGCGGTTGGACAACACAACGGCTCCTAGCCTACATAAAAGCACAGGGGCACGCACACCTGACACTCTGTCCAAACTAACAGTGTCGATGTGGAAATGGTGCATGGAAAGGAACATCATCATATCAGCCTTTCATGTCCTGGGAGCCGACAATGGCCTTGCCGATTACCACTCCAGAGTTTTTTATGGACAGGCTGGAGTGGATGCTGATCGCACTTTTTGTGAGGCTGTGCAAGAAACTTCGTCCTGCACCCAACAGTGGACCTGTTTGCCTCCAGGATAAACAATCAGATTTCACGGTACATTGCATGGAAACCCGATCTGGGAGAATTGGCTTAATCAATGCGTTCTCGATAGCATGGACGAGCGAACTAGGGTATGCGTTTCCGTCCCTTCTGTCTCTTTGGCTCAGGTTTTACACGTGAAGGTAGAGGTGGAGAAAGCAGATTTATTTATAATCGCTCCGACTTGGACGACTCAAGTTTGGTACCCATGTTACTACGTCTCGCAATAGCTTTGCCAGTGTTGATTCCACAGACAGGCTGGGAGACATTAACTCAGCCCCTACTCCGGCCTACAACACCCTGTTGTCATGACCTCTGCACCTAGCGGTGGCATGCTGAGTGTCTCAGTGCGTCGCTACCAAGCAGAGGGGTTTTCAAATGATGTTACCGGCATGTCATGCTTGCCAGCTGGTCGAGGTTCAACTAACAACGCAAATACCAGTCAGCCTGGAAAGCTTGGGATAGAAGCAGTCGTGAACAATCGCATAATCCACTTTCTGCAACCTCCAGCGGTAGTACTTGATTTTTTTGGTTCAGTGTAATAGAGAGGTTTGGTTATCGAACACCTTTGGGTGTACTACGGTCAGCAATTTCAAGGTACCATGAGCCGATTGATGGTTTCAGTGGGACGCTGTGACCCAGTGATTAGACTGATGAAAGGCTTTTTCAACTGTAATCCACCCAGACCGAAAATATATTCTCACTTGGGATGTAGAGTCAGTACTTGTCTTTCTTCTTCACGTTTAAATGACTGGACATCTCTTTCCTTGAAGATGTTGACATTTAAAAAGTAGTCCTTCTTTATGTTGGTTACAGTGGGCAGAGTGTTCTCACTGGTTCATTTGGACATCAAACACATGGTGGTCACAAATAATTCACTCAAGTTTGTAACTGCACAATTACAGAAACAAAGCTGGCCAGGTCATTTGATGAGAGTAATTGAAATTAAGGCCTTTGAAGACAAGACCTTATGTCCAGTCCGAGCTGTGACTTGTTATAAGGGAGTTCCAGGGCGAAACGAAACCCTTTTTGGACGAAATGTATTTTAGGAGTGGTGATTGCTGGTATTTTCTTTTACATAATTATTTGTAATAACAATGTAAACTCCTTCTTTACTCTGAACTAAAATTGTGGGTCACCAAATAACTTGAATCGCTAACCTTTGGGTGTGTGTTTGTCACTGAACACAATGCCTATATGCACCTTGTGTACGGTGTGTCTCAATAAAAAAAAAATACCCTTAATTTGATCTGGTGACGCATGGGGTAAACTATGCAAATGACTGTGTTTTTGGGAGGATTTTATGGTATATTGATAATTAAAATATTTAATTAGAGTACCACAAATAGAATGCCACGACACTGTATATATACATCGATAGTGCCACAGCCCCGCAGAACCGTCAAAATATTTG
>CM055816.1:50235463-50266898 GCA_029582265.1 Zoroaster sp. YZ-2022 | reverse complement strand
TTAAAGGTTTTTGGGGTCATAAACAAAAGAAACTAGAGGTCTAGAGTTTGTTAAAAACAAACTCAGGGTGTTCGAGTGTGCATCATATGTGATGACGTCATCACCAAAAGTTGTTAAAAACAAGATTTACTTCAGAATGTAGGAGTTTTCATAATATATAATTAAAATAACATAATGTGCTACATTGAATACATTAGCTTCCGGTTCAGTCATCCCATATAATTTAATTCTTCCAACCGTAAGTTCCGGTTCAATCCTGTGGCATCATTCAGACTTCACAAAATCTTTCCTCATAATTGGGGTGTCAATTGTAGCAAAATTTGTAAAATTCTGTCTAATATTTTCTTGAGATAGCAAAAAGTGACTTTTTAAGAGAGATGACGTCACCAAATGTATTTTTGAAAAAGCAGATCCTACTTACATATATACCCAAAATGTTATTTCGAATACCCTTTTCAGATTTTCACGTAAAATTTATAAAGAACGTGAACTTCCAGTTTGGACTGGAAGTAAGGTTCAATAGGGTCATGTCAATGTTAAGTCCACCATGTTCTGTATGATTATGAGAGAATCAAGATATTATCTATTGTGGTTCGCGAGATATAATATATATATTGTTTTAATTATAATTAACTACGTAATAATTCATTAGATGACCTCACCATGACGTCACAACGTTACCTGGAACTATATGTTAAGGTCTAACTGTTTGTTAAGCTTTAAGATTCTTTGAACTCGCAACTATATATGTTTTGACTGTACAAATACATTTACAGATTGTTATACAGTCCATTTTCGTAGTTTACAGAGCGCCTACGTTAGGTCAAGAAGTCAAGAAGGGTTGTACACTATGAACTAGCATTGATTATCTGGAAACATCAACACTAAACTATCGATAACTGTCCATAATGACAGAATTATTCTTCTTCATGATCATGACAAAACATTAATAGTTTGGTTCAATTTCTGAGATGGGGCGTTGTGATCTGTGATGTCAAGAAACATTTTTCAGAAAAATTAATAGTCTAGTCACATTATGAATGAAGAAAAACTTACTTACAAACACCACAATAACACGTAAATGTTTAGGCCTTAATTTTTTAATTAATTAATTTATTTATTTTGCTGTTTTTAGATATATATCAAAAGACTAAAAATATAATGAAACATCATTGGTTATTGCATAAATTAAAATAAAAAAACTGCACTAACCATTTAGAAATTTGCTAACCGGCTAACCAAAACCAATATTTAAAAATAAATACCCAACAATTTTGGGAAAAGTTACTAACCATTTTGTTGTTCTAGACGCTTTTTCTGCCATATTGGTAATTAAACAATCATTGTTGGAAGTTAATTTGACTGCATCAATCACGAAAAGATCCAAAACATCATAATTCACGTTATGAAACGTTATCGGTTATGGAACATTATGAAACTAAGAACACACCCCGAGATGTCATGATCAAGGGAATGGTGTACCACGACTAATACCCAAACGTAGATTCAAGCCGAAGAAGACGAAGCCGAAACCGAAGAGCTAACCTTACCTGGTGCTCTTACGAAAGTACCCTCCAATAGCAACTTATGTTACAGCTGGAGTAACGCACATCATCATCACGATCAGATAATTGCCAAAAACGATCTTTTAGAATTCACTCTTAGTCTTAGATTTAGAAGAAGCGTTAACCATTCCAAAACTGTGTACAAACTGCTACGATGTATTATATGCTAATTAGATACTGCTCTGTACAGTGAACAGTGTATACAGTTTAAACACTGTACATGTATATGACTCATGTCTGTGTGTCAAGGCCGTTCACACGCAATGGGCCGTGCATATATGTTTCTTCTGAAAGAGTTGTTCACTTAAACTTCCGTTTTCGACCGGAAGGAGAGGTCAAATTGGGGTCATGTCTGTGTACGAAATGTGACATAGTTCAAGGTCTTTAAGACGATGCAAAGATTGTGAAAAAATCTTCTGTAATTCCTGAGATGTGATTTTTTGACATTTTTAACTTCCGGTTTCGACCGGAAGGAGATGTCAGATTGGGGTCACGTCTGTGTACGAAATATCACGTAATTAAAGATCTGTAACATGGTGCAAAGACTGTAATATCGTTTGTGGTTCATGAGATATGATTTTTTTTAAATATTAACCTTTGATTTAGTATAATTCGATATCTGATTACCTCACTATGACGTCACATCTTAGTGTACAACTACATGTTAAGGTTTAGGAACAACCACATGCTAAGTTCTAACTATGTGTGAAGTTTTAAGGTTCTGTGAACTCTGCAACTATCTTTTTGTCTGTGGATAAGTCTTATTGAGAAGAAAAAAGAAGAAGAAACTAGAGGTATAGAGGTTTGTAAAAACAAACTCAAGGTGTTTGGGGTTCATGTTATGGTGTCATCACCTAAAGTTGTTTAAAATGCAAAATAAATCCAAAATGTTAACATTGTATAAGTTTGTATTTAACAGAAATAAAGAGCATATTTTAAGTGTACTATGAATTAAAGAGCTTTTTATTATCAGATTATTGTCTTTCTCCCAGTTATGATAAAACAACATTTAAAGAAATCTAATCCTTAATAGAACGCCCATTATTACAGCTAAAATGGGGAGACGTTGCAGGAACGAGCCAAGCCAGGCAGCTATTTTTCTGCAGTACAATTCCTCATTCACTCTACAAATTCCCATAAAATTTAATGTTACAAAGGTTGAAAGGTTCTTCAATAGTTAATTCCAAAACTTGCACGAGCATGTTAGTCTAGTGAGTAGAATGCTCGTTCTCAAGGTGTTTTGGTTGTTCATCATGTTATGACGTCATCACCCAAAGTTGTTTAAAAGTACATTAATTAAGTCTGAACTTGGTAAATATGGTTTCCTTCAGAAAAGTTTCATGATAAAACTTGCATCCGTGGTGCCAAGTGCGACTTGACAAGAGACTACGGCTATGGAGTTAAGTTCAGCATGTGACTTGGACTTCAGACTACTAGACCATGGAGCGTGCAATGAAAATGCATTCAGAAATTGAGTTTCGTGACGCATGTCAAGCATGAGCGTAGAAACAGTTTAATAGATAATTACATGTAATTCTAATTATATAACCACACTCACAAAACTTGCCAGTTTGGCGAGATATTTGCATTTGAACTATGACATGAAAATAGCGCCCTTTCGGTCATTCTTAAAAACTGTACATTTTAATGGGGATTTTTATAATTGAATAGTTCATATGGGCTATGTTTCCCCTACCTAATCTGTCAAATCGGTCCAGTGAGGTAGGGAAGAGTTTGGAAAGGGGATTCCATATTTGGGAAATATTTGATGTCATTGTAAAGAAATGAACCAGTTTAAAAATCTTGCCTTGAATAAAAGGTCTGAACCCGACTGCCCTGAACGTCTGACCCCCGTCCTCTACCCATTACTCCCAGGGTAGGATCTATGGTGTCGTGGTGTAGTATTCCAATTTAATTGATCATGTGAAAAACTTCTAACTTGTCCATACATTTCAATATTTTGGGGTTTCATTTCCATCCCCCATCTCCTTACCTTTGAGCTCCACCCTCTTTAGGCAACCCTGGATCTAACCCTACCTACATCAAAGACCAATTTGTGAATCTTTTCTCATCTTTAAAAAGTAAATTATTGGTTATTAATTGTCAACGTTTTGTGTAAATATTTAAATTGATTAAACTACATTCTTCGTTAATACATAAAATTAATAAGATATTTAAATAAAGGAAATGTGAAACAACATTATCTTTTGAATGACACTTCTGCTTTATTTTGTCATGGTCATGATACTCCTTTTCCATCCATTTTTGCACCCATCAATAATAATAATCCATTTCATACAGGATAAAGGTTATCCAAACTTCTAGGTCTAATTTGCAATGAAAAGAATTTTTTTCTTCTTAAGTACAAAATACAAAATAAGTGAACCTGTAGTCCCCTAACATTAATTGGATTTGGCTAGTATTGTTAAATCTTTGGCACTTAAAAAACACTTTTACTGGTGCATGAAAAGAAAGTCAACAGAATGTTTTAATTAAAGTTAATGGTTAAAGGAGCAACATTATCTCAATCAGAGTAGACTTTCAACGGGTCATGGAATCAGTGTCCTAGTGTAAGATGAACAAAGCGGGTGATTGAAAATTACTGGCTCATTTGTTAAGCAGTTTGCAAGGATAAGTCATCTGAAGTTGATGGTCCAGGGTAGCTGTAATGCCATGTGATTTTGTTCATTATATGTATTATAATAGTACAGCTGATGCATTGAAAAGTGTGTGAAGATAGGCACTTTTCATGTGAAAATCTCTCTGCTTCTCCAGCACCTTTACTGCTGTCTACACTCACGGGCCAAAAAGTATTACAACATGCTCAAAATAGCACTTTACAGTAACAGGTGAGATGATCATTTAATCTGATGTCATCGATTGTGTATTACACAATTTCCGAGCAAGAACAGTAAAGAACATTGACTTCAAAACACAGGCACTTTCAAGAAGTCTTAAGTAGTGTAAATAAAATAAAATAAATTATTGTAACACAGTTCTCCAAACTGAACTTTGGTGTGTGTTGCAATACTTTTGGCCAGTGAGTGTATATCAGTATCAATACATAATGTATCTGAGCCAACTGCAGTCTCTACCAGTTCTTTTGCAGCTAGAGATTGGCTGTACACCAAGTTAATTGTATTCTTAGTAAGGATCTATGAATTACCAGCGTAGGAAATGTACTTTTCAGACGTGTTTTTCAGATTGTGGGACCTGTACTTTACTGCAGTCAACTCCTCCACTTCTTGTACGCACTTGATGAACTTACGATGTAATGACTTTGTGAAAAGAATTTCATTGTTTTTATTATTTTCTTCTGGATGACTTCACATAATTTTATTTATGCATCATTGTACCAAATAGGTATTTCATCTGATGGATCTGGCCTTGTCAAGAATTGGGTACATACTCATTATAGCAAAGACAATGATAGCAAACTTCTAAACCCACAAGATCTTTATCTTCGATTTGCAAAAGTAACCTCTCATCTTTCCGTTGGGCTGCTTCAAACAGTTGGCATGCAATCAAGGTTTGGCACTGTGAATATTTATCATGTTTTTCCCTCAATTTTTCTCGGTTTGTCAGGGAGTACGTCTGATGAAGACCACGATTTTCTTCTCTGGGGTTCAGTGCTGCATTCTTACCGCTCGAGCTCATATTGACCTGAATATGTATGAAGAAAGAATGATAAATATTTAATAGAAATAGAGGAATAAGTGAGTAAGGGGAATGGGCATTGTAGACAAAAAAAGAGAGTGAAAATTAACAAAAGTAAACACACAAGACAAGGTAAACAGATAGAAAGAAACGAAAAAGCAACATATAACTAGAAACAATTTTACTGTATACTAAGCTTGGGCGATAAACACGATATCGAATATTGCGATAACTTTTTTTATTCGATTACAATATCGAGAACCTATTTAAGTTATCGGCATATTGGCGAATTACGAATACAAATAATCATGATAAAATATAAATCGACATTGTGAGTCAAGTCAGATATTCCATGGAAATAAAATCATTAGTCTTTTGAGCTTTTAGAAATCAGAAACAAATACAAACTACGTCAGAAGTACATACACACTCTGCAAATAAATTTGCAATTGTAGAGGGTACATACCTGTGGTTATTGGCTCTAAAGCAATCATGAATGAATGCAAAACGAACTGCGATATTATTGAAAACTGCAATATATGTTTGCCGATATATCGTGGATAAAAAATCGTTATCGCCCAAGCTTACTGCATACTTGAAACTTGACTAAATTTTAGAAAGAATGTCGTATCCGACCGCCAGTTTTAAGGGTTTTTGGGGATTTGTTTTGCAACCACTAACCAGTTAAAAAATATTCTATCGATTTTTGGTGGTACAGAAAGCAAAAACTATCTTTAAAATCCACTTTTATGATGGTTTTCGAACTTTATTTCCCTTCTAAAAAATCCTCCCTTCAGAAAATAGAAGGATCCTATTATAGTTGCCACTGCACATGTACAATGACTGTGTTGGTCACTAATTGTGGAGTTTACGACATCAGACTGACATGACTGAGGAATTCATCGTATACCAAAATGGCTGATTTTCATGAAATAAATATTCTGGAATAATTTGAAGTATATGTCCATCATCATCCATATGTTCTCCACCTTACGAGGTAGGTAAGATTACTTTATTGGTTATATTGAATGAGAAAAGTGGCGGTCGGATACGACATTCTACCCGAATTTTTCAATATTTGCCTACCTTGATGTTTCTGTTTCTTCTTATTTCTTCCTCTCAGCCCTGCAAATGGCATGGAAGCATTTGTACCACTCAGAGTGGTACCCATAAATCTGTTAATCAAATGGTAATTAATTTTAGGAATGTTGGCTATTCATCCATACATGTCAGACAATAAATAATTAAGTCAGCATCCATCTTCATTATATACACTATGAAAAATAACCCAAAACTTTAATTCAGCTTAAAATTCATTTCCATAAATATTCACACCGCCAAGAGTTGAATATTCTTAGCTCATGTACAAAGTTATGTTTGTGCAACTAGTATTACTTTAAGATAAAACTCCATTATAAGATCCCATTTTTCAACAGTGCTGATGTTTTCCCAAAAAAGTGCCCCTTTCAGGATTTTGATGGATTTGGGGTGGTTAGGGTTATAGTTTATTTTGTTGGTCAAGGTTATTTTGTTGGTCAAGGTATTAACATGGTAACTATTGAAAATAATCACCAGGAATGATCTTTTTTTGAAATTGTCACTAAAAAAGTATGATAATGTCAACAACAACAGACACGATACTGAGGGACAGACCACAATGAGATATTAAAAGTCTGACGACATAAGTTAAATTGTCAATGATATTTTTCATATAGGCCTAAGTCCAACTATTTTACAAAAAATATGTAGTCTGATTAGGTCCAGATATTTTTCAAATTCTTTTAAAATTAATTCCTACATTACCTGTAACGTTAGCTGTTACAGAGATTCTGTGATCGTTCATTACCAGCGACGTATGTTATGTACGTTAGCTCCAACAGCCCTAACGTTAGACCATTCCTTGCTCGTTTACCTCCATGGTTAGAACATGGACATTGGCAATATCACACTCAACCATACCGTCTATTGCTTCCATCCACTTGCACATGAAAGAAACTTTGTCCAACTCATTTCCAAAATGAAAAAAATGTGGATTCCATGCTAGACAAATTATTATTAATAGTACATTTTCTGCGACGCATTTTCTGCAGACGGGCCCGACACTCAGGGAAGCCATTGTTTTTGCTGCTGCATGGTACTGTGCGCGTGCATGCATGGCAGGTCATGACCTGCGCGGTCTTCGTAAACTCGAACTATTCTATTCTAATTAGATAATGCATATACACACACTATAGGCCGATATGTCTGTGTGTAAGAGAACGTCAGTATGGCTGTGCTTCTGAATAGTTGTTCGTTTAAACTTCTGTTTTCGACCGGAAGGAGAGGTTAAATTGGGGTCATGTCTGTGTAAGAAATGTGACATATTTCAAGGTCTTTAAGATGATGCCAAGGTTGTGAAAATATTTTCTGTGGTTCATGAGATATGATTTTTTGAAATCTTTAGAAATTTCCAACTTCCGGTTTCGACCGGAAGGAGAGGTCGGATTGGGGTCACGTCTGTGTACGAAAAATCACATAATTAAAGATCTATAACATGGTGCAAAGACTGTGAAAATATCGTTTGTGGTTCATGAGATATGATTTTTTGAAAATATTAAACTTTGATTTAGTGTAATTCGATATCTGATGACCTCACTATGACGTCACAACTTAGTGTACAACTACAATTAAGGTATATATACAACTACATGTTAAGGTCTAACTATGTGTGAAGTTTTAAGGTTCTGTGAACTCTGCAACTATGTTTTTGTCTCTGGATAAGTCTTAAAGAGAAGAAGAAGAAGAAGAAGAAACCCAAACACCTAAAAAAAACGAACAATATCAAGAGGTGTTCGCGCCGTAGCTCGAACACCTAATAAAAATAAACAACACTAGGCTTGTACTTAGGACCTCCTACTTACAAGTCAAGAGTGTTATCTACTAGACCACTTGCTGTGCTTAAATTAGTTGCATTTTAGTTTAATTATATACCTCTTTTATTATTTACTGTGTTAACAGTAGTGTCATCATTATGTCTTGTACGAAACATTATAGACTCTTTCTTAATTTCGTGTTTTTATCATTAAGTAAGCAAATAATTACTGTTATTGTGTTTGAGTTTATTTAGACACCTCAGACATAAACATTAGAATGACATCAGTCAGAATCAAAATAAAAAACACTATACTCGAACCAGGACATCCTGGGCTCGAACTTATGACCTCATACTTACAAGTCAAGAGTCTTATCCACTAGACCACAAGCTGCGCTTAAGATAACGGCGTTTGAGTTTAATTAATTAGAATGACATCAGTCCGAGTAAACAAAAAAAGATTTACACTGGTTTTGAATCTAGGACTTGCTCCTTACAAGTCAACATTAGTATGCACTAGACCACTTGCTGTCGTTAGGACATATGCGTTTGAGTTTAATTATAAACCTTAGATATAAACCTTAGAATGACATCAGTCAGAATAAAAATACAAAACGCTGGGTTTGAACTCAGGACCTCTTAGTTATTAATCAAGAGTCTTATCCATTAGACCACTTGCTGTGCTTAAAATAGTTGCATTTGAGTTTAATTATATACCTCTTTTTTATATAATGTGTTAACACTAGTGTCTTAATTATAGACTCTTTCTTAATCTAGTAGAAACGCATTTTTTTTTCGAAGCCAATTAATACCAACAAAATTTGATTGCACCCCAGAAAAATTATGATGACATGAAAGTGTAAGTAATCAATAACTGGTGTGTCCACCTCTGGCCAGGATGCAGGCGTTTATGCGCCGGCACATGGACTGGATTGTATGCCTAATCCGCCCCAGAGGCAGTGCGCGCCATTCTTCTTGAAGCGCGGCCGCCAACTGCTGAGCGTTCTGGGGCGCTACAGGCCTGGCATGAACCCGCCGTTGAAGTTCGTCCCAAAGGTGTTCTATTGGGGACATGTCAGGCCATGGAAGGGTTTCCACATTTTGCTGTCGCAGATAATCAGTCACAATTCTGGCAACATGCGGGCGTGCATTATCCTGCTGTAGCAGTTGGATATTGGGATGCTGGCGCAAGAAAGGCACAACCTCTGCTGCCAGGACCTCATCTCGGTAGCGCTGCCCATTCAGATTTCCCTGAATCTCAATCAGATTGGTGCGGCTGTTGGCGGCAATGCCGGCCCACACCATGACACTAGGACCGCCCCATCTGTCCTGCTCTACGACATTGCAGTCAGCATAGCGCTCCCCACGCCTCCTGTACACCCTAACACGGCCATCATTGTGGGATATGCGAAAACAGGACTCGTCCGTAAACAACACCTGGCTCCTCATCCTTTGAGTCCACTGCCGATGCTGCTTGCACCACTGACGACGGCGCTCCCGCCGTTGTGCAGTCAACTGGAGACCTCTATACGGGCGCCTGCTTCGCAGACCAGCAGCACGCAGTCTGTTCCGCACAGATTGGTCGCTGATGCGTCTGTTGTGCCTGCCAGGGTCTCTCTTGCAGTTTGACAAGCATCCCGGCGCCGATCTCGGAGGTGGAGGAGCACAATATGGCGATCCTGGTTTGGGGTGGTGACTCTGGGCCGACCACTTCTTCGTCGGTCGGCAACATCCCCAGTGGCCTGGTGCCTGTCTCTGAGACGGCCAATAGTGGATTCATGCACATTAAGAGCACGTGCGACAGTCCTGGGTCTCATACCCGCTTCCAGTATACCGACAGCGCGGCCGCGCTCTAGAACAGAAAGTCGTGGCATTGCTGCTGACGGCCTAACTGCATAATGATTTTGGTTTTCTGTACGCCCGAGACCCACTCCACGATTTTGGATAGTCATACAGCTAAATTTCCAGTTACGTAATCTGGTCCTGCACTGCCCATGCCAGATGACCTTTTTGTCCTTGACGATGTGCAATCAACCGTGGCCAATGCAAACAGGTGTGGAAATGAAGCAAGTCACTTTCCTTAGTATGTGCATTGCTAAAGTAAACCAATTTCTACCAAGTGTGCAGAAATATAACACTTTAAAAACATTTGCGTTTCTTTGTTTGACTAGTATATATTAGAAATTTGGGGGTGGTGTTGGGCGACCAAGTGGCTGAACTGGTTAACCAACTGTGAGATAGAAACTCAAGATTCCCAGATGGGTTCAATACCCAGCGTGGTACAGAGTCCACAGTTTAGCTTTTTCCCAAAGTATAGACTTTGAGGTTTATATATTAGAAATTTTGGGGTGGTGATGGGCGACCAAGTGGCTGAATTGGTTAACCAACTGTAAGATAGAAACCCAAGTGGCTGAACTGGTTAACCAACTGTGAGATAGAAACCCAAGTGGCTGAACTGGTTAACCAACTGTGAGATAGAAACCCAAGATTCCCCAGATGGGTTCAAGACCCAGCGTGGTACAAAGTCCAAATGAAAGCGGGGAAAGCGGGGGAAAGCGGGGGAAAGCGGGGGAAAGCATTTCAGTCCAAGAGAAGGGGGTATATCTGATAACCACCTTTCCAATCCATGTCAGTTAAACAACATTTATTTAAATCTAAGCCCTTACTCCTATTTTCAATCTTAAATCTTTTTTAGAAAGAGGACAGAAACATCTTGCAACTTCAGCTATGCAGAATTGATGCTAGGTGTGATTTTCGACATAATGAAGCACCAGTCGTCAGTCAATGGAATTGGTAATTTGGGCCCCTTTTACTTTTATTGCTTGTTTGCCCATCCCCTTCCCTAGTTCTTGGATTATATAGTGCTGCAATAATGATAGACCAGAGAATTTTAGAAAACAAATGTGTGGCAGTACATGTCATCACCAAGAACTTGGGGTAACCAGGGGCATGCATTTTATTCCAAAATTACCGATTCCAATGACAACCCCTGAATGTCACCCATTCTGAACTGTCACGAAATCGTACATACAGAGCGTACATTTATTATAAATGCAGATTGATTCTGTTTTCTTGTCAACAAAGGATCATGGTTGGGTTCATTTACACTGAAGTCATTTCACTTGTTACATGTGTAAGACCATGCACACTCATTTCTAGATCGGTTACAAGTAGGTTAAACAGGTCAACAAAGTGGTTTCAATTGATTGTGGGGGAGGGAAGTGTGTAACCACAAAAGTCAAGTCATGAAACCCAACAGACAGTTAAAATAAATATGTATTTCATTGTTTTATTAGCAATTTACAAGCACCCATACAACTCTTTGATTATTTCAATGTCTAAAAATGTATGTACAAAATGGCATCTGATCTTAAGGTTGTAATTCTGTAGTATGGATGCAGCTAAAGACATTTTGCCAATCATGTGTACAACCTTGAAAATGTAAAAATCAATGTAGAATTTGTTTTCAAATTTTATAAATAATTTTTTAATTATTTGCAGTAGGCTATAGGTGAAAACAAAGACAGTTTATAAGCATGTCACAATAAGGAGATCCTTGATTACAGTATTGCTATCATTGTCAATTTATCATTATATTTTTGTTATAAACTTGACCTGAAAGTGAAGTATATGATAAATAAAGATCACTCAGTATACAAACATGCAGTCCATCAGTTAAATTTATTTTTGTACAAGACTTAATACCAAGAGATAAATACCAATGTTGGCTTCATTTAAATCTAAAATTGAAAGGTTTTTCCATAAACAAAATGAAAAGGGCAACCAATTATCAGATTTGATCCAGTGGATATAATTACATTTAATTTTGTTTGAATTGGGAATTATTTACTTTTGACAACTCTTCTGCGGGGGGCAGGGCAAGATGGAAAGCACGGATGCAAGCTTTCTTCCAACTTTTCATGTAGTAGTTATAAGCTCGTTTTCGTGAAAGGCTATAAGCTGGCTGATATCCATACAAGCTTTGAAGACTGCAGACATCAGCTATTTGACATAAGCTGTATTGTTTCTTCTTCACCCAACTACTATACGGCTATGGTTTGAGTAGACTCTGTGGTACCCGATACATGAACATGGATGAAATGCACAATTATACTACGCCTCCTTCGGTTTCGAATCAATCTGCGTTCTGCTGCCTGACAGGGCGCCCTCACCAGTTTGAAAAGCAAAATCTCCAAATCCCGCTCAAACACCTGACCTCTGACCTCTTCTGCTTACTGCGACGGGCGTCTTGTGTAAGTGTAAATTTTACTCCGATGTTTTCGGATTTATTTAGTAGTTTTCTTACTTGAGGCTTTTATTCTTGTGGTTTGTGTGAAGCCTCATTACCGGTGGCTTCTTACGAGCCCCTTTTTGTTGTTTAGCATAGTCTTGATGAGACTTTGTGCATAGTTTCTGACCGATCTGCACACACGTCTACTCTTTGCCGTGCTGCATGCAACACTAGATCACGGCATGTCGGAAGATTCAGCGGATGTTTCCGTCTCCACAGGACAACCTCCTATGAGGTCTGGGTCACGCTTCCCCGTGGTTCGGGACCGTGACGACAATGTTCCAGACCAACGATCACGCTTCCCTCGGGACCGTGATACTCCTCATGATATTGAGAGTGGGCCATCCTTTTGTCGTCCACAACCCATCGAATCAGGCCGGAGTTTTTCAACTCAACAGTTGCAAATTCTCGCGGACATGCAGCAACATCAGTCTGATGTTTTCAAAGAGATGTTGACAGATGCACTGAAGAGTGTTGATGAAAGGCGCTCCCGAGCCAGGTCACGCTCCTTTTCGAGAGCTCGTCATCACAGACGAAAGCGCAGGTGTGGCTCTAGTCCGAGCAGTACATCTAGTGTGGAGTCCAAGTCCGACTATGATCGGCCCTCAGGCTCTTTCAAAAACGGAGACGAGTGGACTCGGCAGATGACGCCTTGTCCATGCATGCAGAGAGCATACCTGAGTTAAGTCTAGAAAAGGACTCTAACACAGGCGAAGAGGGTTCTCAAGTCAAGGCCAGTAGCAGTACTACGGCATCCCTGCAAATCCATGCAGAGGCAAAGGGACCCTCTATGAGCAGTCAGTCTTAGACTGGTGGAAGGAGCAAAGAACCCATACGCTGGAACAGGCCAAGAAAGATGAACTTTTAGAAGGGCTGGTTCCGGATGCTTCCTTGGAGAAATATTTTAAAGCCCTGACATGCCAAAACAGATTCAGGCTTCTATGAAGAAAGCCAAGGTGGATGCATGGAAAGCTGATAACTCCGTGTGGTCGATACAGGAGGATTGTCTTCGTGCTGCAATGCCCTTGTTGAAGGCTATCGAGTCTAATCAGACTTCTCAAAATACAGAGTTGCAAACTCTCCTCACATCGACTGGGAGTTTACTTGGATCAGCCATACAACGAGTGTCAGCTTTTAGGCTGCGACGTGCAGAGCCGTTTATTAAAGATGGTTTTCTTCAAGATGTCAAACCTTCAATGGCTTGCCTTTATGGAGAAGAATGGGCCCAAAAGGTAGATGAAGAAGAGAAAATGAACAAGGTCGCTCCTACAACAGACGAGACCAGACTTACGATATGCAAGGGACAGATAAGAAGAGTTCCTTTCGTCACGACAAGAAACCACAGAAAAGCTTCTCAAAAAACTAAAGCAGAGGCCGGGAAAATTCGATTCTGTACCAAACTATGGTCATGGTTATGCAGGACAAATTCAAAACCATCTTTCAACGTGGGAAAAGTTAACCAGCGACCTTTGGATCCTGCGAACAGTAGGGGGTACAGGATCGAATTCTTTCGGCAGCCAGTACAGAACAGAATCCCGAACCCGGCTCATATGGACAAGTGCCAACATCAAATTTGCTCCAACGAAATAAACAGTATGCTCACCAAAGGAGCAATTCGCAAAGTTCACAGTGTACCGGATCAGTTCATTTCAACAATGTTTGTGGTCCCAAAGGCCACAGGAGGGTTCCGTCCAGTCTGCAATCTCAAGAGATTAAACAAATGTATAAAGACAGAGCATTTCAAGATGGAGTCGATTCAGCATGCAAAGAATATAATTCAGGACGGGGACTTCATGATTTCAATCGATTTAAAGGATGCTTATTTTATGATCCCAATTCAACAACCAGACAGAAAGTTCCTTCGTTTTCAATGGGACAATGCTCTGTTAGAATTCCAAGTAGTTCCCTTCGGGTTGTCAACGGCACCTCGGGTTTTCACGAAATTAATGAAACCGGTAGTTTCCCATCTGCGGCACAGGTCAATGAAGGTGGTAATCTATCTAGACGACCTACTGTTGGTGGCTCATTCGAGAACCGAATGCATCGAACAAATGACATACATTCTCAACTTGTTCAAGAATCTGGGGTTATTGGTGAACTGGGAGAAGTCACATTTGATTCCGACTACTCAAATCAGGTTTCTGGGTCATATGATCAATTCCCAGGACATGACTTTGAGTCTCCCCGACGAGAAGGTCTCCAAGTTGGAGAAACTCTGCAGTCACACAGCATCGATCCCCAGCCTGAAAGCAGAATAGTTAGCGAGTGTTATTGGCCAGATGACGGCAACAGCAGAGGATGTGGTTCCCGCCCCAGTTTTTTTCAGGGCGTTGCAATTGGATCTGATTCAGTCGGTTCGCAGGGACCCATCCTACCAGAGCTTGGTTTCCCTTTCTCCAGCCAGCGTCCACGAACTTCAATGGTGGAAGTATTCCCTGCGGCGGTGGAATGCAAGCCAATTGCATTGCCTCACCCACTCTTGACCATAACATCGGATGCATCGATGCAGGGTTGGGGGGCCCATTGCACCCTGGGCCAGACGGGGGGCAGGTGGTCACAGGTAGAACAGACCGAGCACATCAACTACTTGGAGCTTCTAGCTTCATTTTTGGCCCTACAGACGTTTGCCAAGGAAAAGAAAAACTGTCACATCATGTTGCGGTTGGACAACACAACGGCTCTAGCCTACATAAAGCACAAGGGGGGCACGCACACTGACACTCTGTCCAAACTAGCAGTGTCGATGTGGAAATGGTGCATGGAAAGGAACATCATCATATCAGCCTTTCATGTCCCGGGAGCCGACAATGGCCTTGCCGATTACCACTCCAGAGTTTTTATGGACAGGCTGGAGTGGATGCTGGATCGCAATCTTTTTGTGAGGCTGTGCAAGAAACTTCGTCTGCACCCAACAGTGGACCTGTTTGCCTCCAGGATAAACAATCAGATTTCACGGTACATTGCATGGAAACCCGATCTGGGAGAATTGGCAATCAATGCGTTCTCGATAGCATGGACGAGCGAACTAGGGTATGCGTTTCCGCCCTTCTGTCTCTTGGCTCAGGTTTTACGGAAGGTAGAGGTGGAGAAAGCAGATTTATTTATAATCGCTCCGACTTGGACGACTCAAGTTTGGTACCCCATGTTACTACGTCTCGCAATAGCTTTGCCAGTGTTGATTCCACAGACAGGTCAGACATTAACTCAGCCCCACTCCGGCCTACAACACCCGTTGTCACAGACCCTGCACCTAGCGGCATGGAGTGTCTCAGGCGTCGCTACCAAGCAGAGGGGTTTTCAAATGATGTTACCCATGTCATGCTTGCCAGCTGTCGAGGTTCAACTAACAAGCAATACCAGTCAGCCTGGAAAGCTTGGGATAGCTGGTGTCGTGAACAATCGCATAATCCACTTTCTGCACCTCCAGCGGTAGTACTTGATTTTTTGGTTCAGTGTGAACAGAGAGGTTTAAGTTATCGAACACTTTGGGTGTACCGGTCAGCAATTTCAAGGTACCATGAGCCGATTGATGGTTTCCCAGTGGGACGCTGTGACCCAGTGATTAGACTGATGAAAGGCTTTTTCAACCGTAATCCACCCAGACCGAAATATATTCTCACTTGGGATGTAGAGTCAGTACTTGTCTTTCTTTCACGTTTAAATGACTGGACATCTCTTTCCTTGAAGATGTTGACATTAAAAGTAGTCCTTCTTTTGGCGTTGGTTACAGCGGGCAGAGTGTCTTCACTGGTTCATTTGGACATCAAACACATGGTGGTCACAAATAATTCACTCAAGTTTGTACTCGGCCAATTACAGAAACTTTTTAAAGCCGGCCAGGTCATTTGATGAGAGTAATTGAAATTAAGGCCTTTGAAGACAAGACCTTATGTCCAGTCCGAGCTGTGACTTGTTATAAGGGAGTTCCAGGGCGAACGAAACCCCTTTTTGGACGAAATGTATTTTGTGGCGGTGATTGCTGGTATTTTCTTTTTACATAATTATTTGTAATAACAATGTAAATCCTTCTTTACTCTGAACTAAATTGTGGGTCACCAAATAACTTGAATCGCTAACCTTTGGGGTGTGTGCTTCGTCACTGAACACAATGCCTATATGCACCTTGTGTACGGGTGTGTCTCAATAAAAAAAAAATACCCCCTAATTTGATCCTGGTGACGTGCATGGGGTAAACTATGCAAATGACTGTGTTTTGGGAGATTTCATGGTGTATTTGATAATTAAATATTTAATTAGAGTACCACAAAATAGAATGCCACGACACTGTATAACATCGATAGTGCCACAGCCCTGCAGAACCGTCAAAATATTTGATTGTCGTTTGTCAGACTTAGATTATCTTTGAACATGTCTTGCTCCAATTGATTTAACTTTATGACTCTATGCAGTGTGTGCTCAAAAATACAATTTAAGCTTAAGGCCAAAAAAGTCCCTGGTTTCTGGTCCCCGCGCGCGTCACCTCAGACCCGTGTCAGCATTTTAATTGTTTTTTCTTTGCTATGAAACGATGTCCAATTACAGCAAAAATTGCTGGATTGATTGGAATTCTGCCGTGCTGTGCTTTAAACGACCTTTTCAGATAGGGATATGAACGTTTGCCCGATTTGTGAGGCCTCTCTTAGCCACCATACTTTGTATATGGGAAATTTGGTCCTCGCGTATACATGTATCATATATTTCCCTGTTGGAAAAAACAATTACAAAGAAAAAAATGAAAATCGCATCACCGCACCGATTTTGAAGCCGGAGACTTGTATTTTTGGCCTAAAAGGATAGTCTGCCCTCAGGTTGTTTTTCTAATTAATGTCCAAAGATTTAACAATTAAATTAACTGAATAAATCAGATAAATACAGATAAATACAGCGTTTTGAAGCTGGCCTACAGCCCCCATCCAGTATACGCCAAACATTTGTATGTCCTTACCAGTATGTTATTGCACTGATGGAAATAAAACAAACAAACAAACACACATCTGAAGGTACTTCATCCTTCCCAGGGGCAGTTCCCAAATCCGAAATCTCATATTTTTCCGTATTTTCACAGAACTATTGTTTGCCCATGAAGTATTTCGTGTGCCTCATCAGTTCCGCTATACCGGTATAACAACAATGTGCTTATTTGTTTCATTGTATCCCTTCACCTTTTTTCCTGGGTCCATTCTCCCCACCTAAACAGTACCCGCGGCATTTTAGAGACGAAAAAACCAGCGTATTTCAAAGGTCAATTCGTTGACTCGATCAACAACTCGAACGGCAATAGGATGGTACGATTCTGCGCTGAGAATGAAATTGCAATATTGAACAGCTTTTTTGAACACAGGATGAAATATAGGAAATCATGGTACTCTAACGATGGGAAGGTCACAAAGGCGATTGATATTGTTCTGTGTAATTCTTGGCTAACTAGGTACTGTATGGATACGAGGGTTGAACTTAAATGGGACTTTCATAGCGACCACAGCCTGGTAAATTCCACCTTTCGAACACCGGTTTGCAAAAAAGATTGGCCGCTTATAAAACGCAAAAAATCTGAGCCTAGATTCAAGTACAAGGATCTTAGTGAGGATCAGATTGCAGATTTCAATGCAGAAGTTGAAAGACTTATTCTTGAAAAGACCCCAGAAACGGCGGAAGAAATTATCCAAACACTCGAAATAGCCCGAAAACACAATCTCCCAAAAGTTCCAAAATCAAGAAGCCACACAAGACCTTGGTCAAATGACCCGATACTGCAAGATTTGCTCAGCAAAAGACGAGAAATTCGCAGCCGCGGCAGCAAAGCTGAGTACAAAATTGCACATAAAATGGTCCAAAAGAGGGTCACGAAGTTAAAAAATTACTATTACAAAGCTGAAGCTCTAACTTTCAACGTTGCAGTCATAAGAAACGACATGGAATCAGCTTACAAAACGGCGAAAGCACAAGCCAACGCAGTACGTAAGAAACCAACACCCATCGAATGCTCCGGCCTCGCGAAACACTTCGAAAATCATTTCAACCCGACCTTCACCCAACCAACCCCGATCCTACTACAGCGTCCTTCCACAACCCAATTATCAAATCCAAAATCAACGAAGACTTGCCAACAAGAGACGAACTGAAACAAGTCATCAAGCAGCTTAAAAACAACAAAAGCAGCCTCGACCTGCCGGTGGAAGTTTTTAACCCTTTCGATCCCACGGGCTCTAAAAAGAGCCTTTGTTGTGATACGCTTCGATCCCGTGGGCTCTAAAAGGTGCCGGGAATCGGCATGGCCTTGACGACCACGGCTACTTATTCACCACCTGAAAATGTTGAATGGTTTTTTTGGTTGGCGCCCTCTATTGACAGGAATGAAGTATATAAAAGTTATGAAAAGAAATTAATTTTGCGCGTCACTTTTTGCGGTTTCCCGGTGCTAGTGTCCACTCGCTTCCAGAACGGTCAGTTTTTACTTGCAATCATGATGGAAACGGACATAAATGATGGCATTTTGGCTGAGATTTTGGCAGACAGTGGCTCAGAATCAGATGACGAAGTAACGGATGACGACAGCACATTATCTATAGTAGAACTTCCATGGGAATTCGTTCAAGAGTAGGTAGGCCTAAATCACAGTAAAAATGAATAACTAACAGTTAACGTTACTCTTCCGGGCCCAATGCAAATTAATGTAATTCACTTATTTTCCTAGGCTATAGCGTAAATATTGGATGCATTTTTTTTATATGCTCAAGGGGGTTACAACTGTTGGAGTTGAGGAATGTAAATTTAGAAAATGGATCCCTTGAATAGGATTGACCAAATCCCCACCCCCTGGACTGGGTCAAAAAAGTCAGGCACAAAGTGCTCAAGTGAAAATGTACAATTTTTAGTAGTTTTTTGGGGTAATAGGCCTATTTGTATTCATTGAAACAGCAAGTTGAAGTATAGATATAGCATAGAAATTTTAACATCCACCCATAGCCGGTCGTGCTATTTAGCGTCAACAAGCTGAAAATGCACTCTTAGTCTCAAGCTTCCAAAAGAATAGCCTCGTATTCGAAAGGCCCTTATAAGTCATATAATGCAAGAAATTGGGGGAATTCAATTTCACAATCCCACATTAAAACGAAAATTTTTCGGCAACGAGTTTTGGAGAGTGGATGGAAGCCGCCATAATTCTTTTCTCAGCACAATATTCATTTTGCGCATGACCCCCTGTGGCCTGTGCACATGCAGCAAAGTAGCATTGAGATATTGTATTTACAAATGTAGGACCGAGAGTAATCCTCCTTTGCCTTGTTTTTCTGTTGCAGCCTACCTACCAAGGTGACAGCCAGCCGAGATCAAGGAGGACGACAGGAAAGTTAGATTTCCGATTCGGTTGGGAACGACGAGACCATTACGAGTGTGGGACTGTGCAGTTCACTGGAAATTCTGGCCCCACCGGCGACTTTGCTACACTGTCGGCAGTGGAGATCTTCAAGCTGTATTTTTGTCAACTCGTGAGATGCTCGTCGACGAGACTAATCGCTATGCGCAGCAAACAATAGACTCAAATCCTGATCAACAATTCTCCTGGCACCCAACCAACATTCCAGAAATGATGGCATTTGTGGCACTTCTCATTGCTATGGGCATAAACAAATCCTCTCAATACAAGATGTACTGGTCGACATCTGAAATTCTTCACATCCCATTCTATCCGTCGATCATGTCCCGTAATCGGTTCGGTTCAATTCTTCGGTTCGTCCACATCTCAAATAACCAAATTCCTCGTAGAGCCTTGGCTAAACGGGACAAACTTTCCAAAGTTCAGCCCTTGATAGAAGTCCTCGTCCCGAAGTTTCTCAACCTGTATAACCCTGCGCAGAATCTGTCTCCAGACGAGAGTATGTTGAAATTCAAGGGACGCTTAAGTTTTGTCCAGTACATGCCTAAAAAACCTATCAAACGGGGTATTAAAGCCTTCTCCCTGAACGAGTCCAAAACAGGATACACGTGTGCTTGGAAACTGTACACAGGAGCCGACGACACTGTTTATGATGCAGACGTACATGTATATTTCAAGTCATCAGACTGCCATCCACCAAATCCAACTGTTGCAGGAAAAGTCGTCATTGATCTGGTCCATGGACTTGAGAATAAGGGACACGTAATATATTGTGATAATTACTATACTAGCCCAGCTCTTGTAGCTAAACTTGCTAAACTAGGATTCGGATGTTGTGGAACTGTTCGTTACACTACACAGGGAATACCCCAGGCCGCAAACCCCAAAAACCATAAAATGAAGAAAGGAGATGACCCATTTTTTGGGGTGAAAGGTGGGCAATTGTGTATCGTTTGGCAAGACAAAAAATCTGTAACACTTTTAACTAATGTAGGCAACACTGGATTGTGATGTATTTACACTGAATACAAGTAAATGGTTAATTTCCAAGTAGAAAACCAAATATAAAAAATCTCAAAAAATCTCATCCAAGTTAGTTTTTCACATGGAAAAGAAATCTTATACATGTACCGTATTTGCATGAAATATCACCCATTTGTATTACTTTTCTTTAGTGTAAATACTGATCCAAATATTTCATTGTTTTGCTTTTACACTTAAAGAATCTGCAGATTACAGTCCAAACCAACATTGAATCGGGGTGGGGGGTGGGGGTGGGGGTGGGGTGTTAGCATGGATTGTGATGTATTTACACTGAATACAAGTAAATGGTTCATTTCCAAGTAGAAAACCAAAAAAACAAATCTCAAAAAATCTCATCCAAGTTAGTTTTTCACATGGAAAATAAATCTTATACATGTACCGTATTTGCATGAAATATCACCCATTTGTATTTTCTTTAGTGTAAATACTGATCCAAATATTCATTGTTTTGCTTTTATACTTAAAAATCTGCACAATATTTTCCTCCCGTTTGTATCATTTTTACCATCAGTTTAACATACAAATATATCTGAGCCATTTGGTATGTACAGTACACATGTAAAAAAAAAGTGTCTATTACTGCAGAGTGAGGGCGCACTTCAATGAAATTGTGAAAACCCACTGGTGCTGAAGTGACATTGGGCTCCTAATTACTGTGGTAAAGAAGGGTACTCTCTTACATAACTGGCTGGTAATGAAAGGGTTAAGCTATTACTAGAATCGGATATATTCATGGCAAATCTATTGGAATTTTTCGAAAATATCTGGAAGACGGAAGAGGTGCCAGCACATTTCGGATTAGGTAAAATATCAGCCATTTGGAAAAACAAGGGCTCAATGAAGGATTGTACTAAGTATAGAGGCATCACACTTAGTAGCATACTGTCCAAGATAATGGTAGTGATCATAGTACAGAGACTCACAGATGCATATGATGAGGTTTTGGATGAGGGACAATTCGGATTTTGGTCTAATAGAGGGACCACGGATGGGATTTATTGTTTTAAAAAAGATCACAGCAGTGGGCTAGAAAATATCAGAATGAGTTATACGTAGGCATGATTGACTTGTCGGCGGCGTTTGACCATATTCAGCGTCAATGGCTGTTTTCAGCAGTAAGGGTGGCCTTAGGGGAATCGAAATTGATAAACTTGCTCGAAAACATGTACTCGACTACAACATGATTCATGTTAACCAATCCAACTGACACCTTCAAAACCACCGCCGGAGTCCGTCAAGGCGGCTCAGAAAGCCCATATCTTTTCAACATAATTATACGCAAATAATTGCATGTCAATCTTCTCAAAACTAATCCACGAACAAAACATTCAAACTCAACTACAGAATTCCCAAAACTTGTTCAGAAACCGGAAAAATAGTGAAAGGGTCAACTGAAATTCCGTACCTAGGCTACGCTGACGATCTAGTAGTGTATGCGGAAACAGCAGAAGATTTACAGAAAATGCTGATAATAATTGAGTCTATTATCAGGGGACATGGCTTGACAATCAACGAGACTAAGACCGAGACGTTGATATTAAATTGGAAATTGGGAAAAACAA
Organism: Zoroaster sp. YZ-2022; assembly: GCA_029582265.1. Taxonomy (NCBI): domain Eukaryota; kingdom Metazoa; phylum Echinodermata; class Asteroidea; order Forcipulatida; family Zoroasteridae; genus Zoroaster; species Zoroaster sp. YZ-2022. The sequence goes on along the minus strand of CM055816.1, from coordinate 50,244,553 downwards.
CCGCGGAGGAGATCTACCCGAAAACCATCACAACTTTGAACGAAGTCGACATCAAGAACTCTGAAACGTTCAAATACCTTGGGTCAACTATAATGTACAATGACAGCTCCACTGGGGAAGTTGAAATTGATAACAGGATAACAGCCGCAACATGCAAATTTTTGGAAAATTCTACACCAATAGAGGCATCAAACTTTCAACAAGAACCATCTTCTTAAACGCATTGGTTAGATCGGTCATGACCTATGCATGCCAGAGATGGTGCCCGAAGAAGAAGGAATTTAATAAATTGGAATCTGCATACACAGGTTTCCTGAGGTTCATGGTGAAAGGCGGTCATCAGAGGGTGAAAGATGTACAAAAGTATGAGAGAGCTGATGGCACGGAGGGAGAATTTAATAAATTTGTACACTCAAATGTGAAAATATGGGAGATAGCAGGGTCTGGAAGCATTGTGAGCTACATCAAGAAGCAACAGTACAACTGTATTGCCCACATCACAAGGCAGAATTAAAGATGCATCGCTCGTGCCAGCAATTTCCAGATTTTTTTTTTCATTGGAACGTTGTTAATTTCCTTTTAGAAAGGAAAACAAATACTTCGCCAAATGAGATATTTCACAAAATAGCTAGCTGTCAGAAGGTTGCTTTAACAGGAAAAATCTATATACCAAAATGAATTTATGACGGTACTCGCCATAAATTCATTTTGGTACATATTCACTGTAAACATTCTCATGAGTATTATAAGAAATGAATTAGCTGCATTCTTGTTTCCTTACTCAAGAAAAAATAGCAATGTTCCGATGAAAAATACAATGTCCAATAAAACAGGGAAAGTTGCCGGGAAAATAGCGAAAAACTCGGGCGATACATCGGCGGATCCAGGGGGGTGGGGCGCTAAGGGGGGCTGTAGCCCCCCAAAAAAATTCGTAAAAAAAAAAAAAAAAATTAAATTTAAAAGGAGAGAAAAAGAGAGAGAGAGCGGGGGAGGGGAGGGGAGGGGAGAACGCACTCCCATTCCCACAGTGTGCTTTGTTTTTCTCTCCCTTTGATTGTAATTTTTGTATTACTGAAAAATAATTGTTTTTGATTCTCAGCCCCCCCTCCCCCTAAAAATGTTCTGGATCCGCCCATCCGATACATCGTTAAGCGACATTTGTACGAGATTAATTATTTGTGAAGATTCATCAGGGGTTTTATACAGTTTTCGACTTTGACTCAATAGGTTCACGCACTTTTATGCAGGCGCGTTGTGACTTCTTTTCCCGCTTCCTTTCCCAGTGTTCACACGATGGATTTTAGTCAATTAATGTTTTTCCCCACATTTTGGCCTGCAGCCGGATGGGACATGTAAAATGGAAATAGTTGCAGGTATTTGAAATATTTCTGGTGAAAGAAGTTTGGTTTATATGTGACCCGCTATGGCAAAACCCGAAACTTCTCGGCATTTACCATAAAGCATAACAGCCATGAAAAGGTCAAAAACTGACCCCAGGGACCATTTTTCATGTCACCATATAGAGAATTTTCTCTAGATTTTGATGGAAAAAGAAAAATCCTGAAACGTTGTTGGGAACATTGTTAATTTTCACGATAAATTTGGGAGGTCACCTTTGAAAATTGGGTCCAAGTTTAGGGTTTTGCCAGAGCCAGTCACATTTTGGGCCTATACCGAATATTTTTGATCCTGTTTAACTTGATTTTTATGTTTATTTTATATGTGCATATCATTGACGATGGTATGATAATTATAAAATAATTGTGGGTTATTGATCACATATATTAACCAATAATAATGTAGCCATTGTATTTATGTCCCGTGGGTGAAATGAGACTAAAGTTGATTTAACATTTTGATTTTTTATTAACTCTTTCATAACTCTAAATAAAGTAAGTATCTATTTGGAGGTGGCAAATCGTATACATTTTGTAACAATTTTGGCATGAGACCTATAGCTTTACCAAACTTATAATATAGAATAAATGCGAAATATAAAGCATTTTTTCGTCGCAGTACAACATCATTACACTTCAAAAACGGTGTTTAAAACGACACTGTGTGGTGTATTAGTGCATGTACATTGGGCAACTCGACCAATATTAGCACCATGGAAAAATACACCACTGGTATTGTTTTAAGACCGTGGCTGGATTTTATTTGCATGGAACAATTTGTGTGTTCTCTGATTGGCTTATAAAAAAAAAAAACTTACCTGTTTTAATAGTACAAAAAATTACTGTTTGTAGAAACATCATTACAGATTACTATTTTTCTAAACTAATCAGGTATTAAAGCATTTTATGTAAATTTCTAAACACTGCACAATCTGTTATTTTAACACTGCAATATTTACAGGGTATTTATGTTTAATAGATTTCTGATATTAATAAGGGAATAAAAGTTTGTCTCGCGCGGTCTTTATCCTGCGGAAAAAGACCAAGTGTCGAACTTTTATTCCCATTCATAAATGCCCATCTCGATTTCTTTTTCAAATTGTTAATATCTAGTGCCGTTTGTATTGAAAAAGAGCCAGAAAGCATGTGACAAATCCAACGTTTGAGGACGGGTGATATTCCAACTTGGCCCATAAGTTTGCGACACGTGATACAAACTTCTACACTCTGATTGGTTCATTCCTGCGTGGCGTTTTGTTAATTCAGATTTCGGCATTTATGAATTAATAATAACAATGATAATAATATAATCACTTATATCATGTTAGTCACTACCACTACCTCGATCCTTAGGCTATAATATCAATCATTCCTTAAACTTATTAATAAAGCAATGCAAATTCAGTCTTACCATTATTATTGGACTTGTTTTACAATTGAATATGGGCAATTATTCACAGGTGATCTGTCTTGTCTAATCTACATGTAAAGTCATCCCCACTGACTCCCCCCACCCCATTCTAGGATTTACACCCATTGATTTAATTAACCAGGCTCAATTAACCAGGTTCAATTAATTAACCAGGCTCAATTAACCAGGTTCAATTAATCAGGTTCAATTAACCAGGCTCAATTAACCAGGTTCAATTAACCAGGTTTATTTTTTCGTCGCAGTACAACATCATTACACTTCAAAAACGGTGTTTAAAACGACACTGTGTGGTGTATTAGTGCATGTACATTGGGCAACTCGACCAATATTAGCATCATGGAAAAATACACCACTGGTATTGTTTTAAGACCGTGGCTGGATTTTATTTGCATGGAACAATTTGTGTGTTCTCTGATTGGCTTATATAAAAACAAACTTACCTGTTTTAATAGTACAAAAAATTACTGTTTGTAGAAACATCATTACAGATTACTATTTTTCTAAACTAATCAGGTATTAAAGCATTTTATGTAAATTTCTAAACACTGCACAATCTGTTATTTTAACACTGCAATATTTACAGGGTATTTATGTTTAATAGATTTCTGATATTAATAAGGGAATAAAAGTTTGTCTCGCGCGGTCTTTATCCTGCGGAAAAAGACCAAGTGTCGAACTTTTATTCCCATTCATAAATGCCCATCTCGATTTCTTTTTCAAATTGTTAATATCTAGTGCCGTTTGTATTGAAAAGAGCCAGAAAGCATGTGACAAATCCAACGTTTGAGGACGGGTGATATTCCAACTTGGCCCATAAGTTTGCGACACGTGATACAAACTTCTACACTCTGATTGGTTCATTCCTGCGTGGCGTTTTGTTAATTCAGATTTCGGCATTTATGAATTAATAATAACAATGATAATAATATAATCACTTATATCATGTTAGTCACTACCACTACCTCGATCCTTAGGCTATAATATCAATCATTCCTTAAACTTATTAATAAAGCAATGCAAATTCAGTCTTACCATTATTATTGGACTTGTTTTACAATTGAATATGGGCAATTATTCACAGGTGATCTGTCTTGTCTAATCTACATGTAAAGTCATCCCCACTGACTCCCCCCACCCCATTCTAGGATTTACACCCATTGATTTAATTAACCAGGCTCAATTAACCAGGTTCAATTAATTAACCAGGCTCAATTAACCAGGTTCAATTAATCAGGTTCAATTAACCAGGCTCAATTAACCAGGTTCAATTAACCAGGTTTATTTTTTCGTCGCAGTACAACATCATTACACTTCAAAAACGGTGTTTAAAACGACACTGTGTGGTGTATTAGTGCATGTACATTGGGCAACTCGACCAATATTAGCATCATGGAAAAATACACCACTGGTATTGTTTTAAGACCGTGGCTGGATTTTATTTGCATGGAACAATTTGTGTGTTCTCTGATTGGCTTATATAAAAACAAACTTACCTGTTTGTCCTTATCAATATTTTAATCGTACAAAAAATTACTGTTTGTAGAAACATCATTACAGATTACTATTTTTCTAAACTAATCAGGTATTAAAACATTTTATGTAAATTTCTAAACAGTGCACAATCTGTTATTTTAACACTGCAATATTTACAGGGTATTTAGGCCTATGTTTAATAGATATCTGATATTAATAAGGGAATAAACGTTTGTCTCGCGCGGTCTTTATCCTGCGGAAAAAGACCAAGCGTCGAACTTTTATTCCCATTCATAAATGCCCATCTCGATTTCTTTTTCAAAATGTCAATATCTAGTGCCGTTTGTATTGAAAAAGAGCCAGAAAGAATCTGACAAATCCAACGTTTGAGGACGGGTGATATTCCAACTTGGCCCATAAGTTCGCGACACGTGATACAAACTTCTACACTCTGATTGGTTCATTCCTGCGTGGCGTTTTGTTAATTCAGATTTCGGCATTTATGAATTAATAATAACAATGATAATAATATAATCACTTATATCATGTTAGTCACTACCACTACCTCGATCCTTAGGCTATAATATCATTCATTCCTTAAACTTATTAATAAAGCAATGCAAATTCAGGCTTACCATTATTATTGGACTTGTTTTACAGTTGAATATGGGCAATTATTCACAGGTGATCTGTCTTGTCTAATCTACCTGTAAAGTCATCCCCACTGACTCCCCCCGCCCCCCCCCCCCACCCCATTCCAGGATTTACACCCATGGATTCAATTAACCAGGCTCAATTAACCAGGTTCAATTAATCAGGCTCAATTGACCAGGCTCAATTAATCAGGTTCAATTAACAGGCTCAATTAACCGGGTTCAATTAACCAGGGTTTATTTTTTTCGTCGCAGTACAAACATCTTATTACACTTCAAAACGGTGTTTAAAACGACACTGTGTGGTGTACAGTGCATGTACATTGGGCAACTCGACCAATATTAGCATCATGGCGAAAAATACACCACTGGTATTGTTTTAAGACCGTGGCTGATTTTTATTTGTGCATGGGAACAATTTTGTGTAAGTTCTCTGATTGGCTTATATAAAAACAAACTTACCTGTTTGGTCCTTATCAATATTTTAATCGTACAAAAAATTACTGTTTGTAGAAACATCATTACAGATTACTATTTTTCTAAACTAATCTAGGTATTAAAACATTTTATGTAAATTTCTAAACAGTGCACAATCTGTTATTTTAACACCGCAATATTTACAGGGTATTTAGGCTCATGTTTAATAGATATCTGATATTAATAAGTGAATAAACGTTTGATCTGCGCGCGTCTTTATCCTGCAAAAGCACCAAGCGTCGAACTTTTTATTCCCATTCATAAATGCCTCATCTCGATTTCTTTTTCAAAATGTCAATATCTAGTGCCGTTTGTATTGAAAAAAAGAGCCAGAAAGAATCTGGACAACCAACGTTTGAGGACGGGTGATATTCCAACTTGGCCCATATAAGTTCGCGACACGTGATACAAACTTCTACACTCTGATTGGTTCATTCCTGCGTGGCGTTTTGTTAATTCTAGATTTCGGCATTTATGAATTAATAATAACAATGAGTAATAATATAATCACTTATATCATGTTAGTCACTACCACTACCTCGATCCTTAAGAAGGCTATAATAATATCATTCATTCCTTAAACTTATTAATAAAGCAATGCAAATTCGAGGCTTACCTATTATTATTGGACTTGTTTTACAGTTGAATATGGGCAATTATTCACAGGCGGATCTGTCTTGTCTAATCTACCTGTAAAGTCATCCCCACTGACTCCCCGCCCCCACCCCCACCCCATTCCAGGATTTACACCCATGGATTCACAATTAACTAGGCTCAATTAACCAGGTTCACTTAACCAGGTTCAATTGACCAGGCTCAATTAATCAGGTTCAATTAACCAGGTTTATAAAGGTATCTCTTTCAAATCCACTCATGTGAGAGATCACACAGTGCTTATTTTCCCAGAATAGTTACCGTAATAACACCAAGTTTGTGTTATTTTGTGATTGAGCTGTTTTGTATGTAGGTATATTCCGCCCCATGCGTACGGATAGCGTTTAAAATTTTCTCGATATTATTATTAATTATTATTATCGTTCGTAAATACGTTTAAAGCGTTGGACTATCAATACCTGCAAAAGCCTATTCACCTCAACATTCAAATCACTAGTGCATTGTAATACAGATCTTTACATCATTGTCATGATTTGGTTGTTTACAATGGTGTCTCGTTGTAATCCACCTGCAGTGATTGTAGCTCTGGAGTTCCTTCAAGCAGTACACCGATCTCCTTCCAGGTTCTGTTACCTTCTTCTTGAGGATTGCAGAGAAAGGCACATCAATATTACCTAGTTGATGTTAACCTGTACACGAAGTCTGGCTTTTGTCTTTGACCGTTGCTGGAAGGTTGAAGTTCCATTCGTCAGACTGCGTATTTGAGCTACCTTTGCTTTTCACCGATGGTGAAGGTATTTGACACCTCAATTTGATCTCCCCTGGGCATGATAAATGGCACGCCCACTAAAAAACGTCGTATCAACGCTGGATCGCGGTGGCATTCTCCCAGTGCCATTCGTAGGTCTTCGTTGTGGTTAAGGGGTACGCTTTAATACTCCAAGAAGCCCGCGTTGGTCGTTACTGGAGTTGTTGCGCCTGACTAAGGCGACAGAGTGCTGTTAAACAACTCCATCGGCGATATCAAACGCCATGCTCACCACCTCTGTTGGAAAAAAAAATGGTCAAGTTGATGGGGAAATAAATTGGAACCAGATTGAAGATCATAATAGTTGTGATAAAATTGTGTTAAAGTATTGATGGACAATTAAACATTTTTAGGATTAAGGCAAACCTGAAAAACAAAGGGGCCATTGACACACAATGTAACTCCTTTGAGAAGCGTGGGGAGGGTTTATTTTGCATTGTTGTTCAACTGGTGCTCTAGGGATCATGTAGTCTTGGTTCAAGACTTGGTTCAAGACTTTGATAAGTTAACTCGATCCATTCTGCAGGACGGCGCTATCTTCTAGCACGAACCGCTATCAAACACATCACAGTCTTGTGTGAAACTTGATGAATCTCCGAAATCATTTTTGGGAAACAACAATGATTGAAGTACAAAGTGTAAAACTACAAATATTAACTTGTACACTGTGCTGCTTGCAATGAAAACGCGAACATAGGCCTATATACATGGAATTAACTTACTTTTTGATTGGACGCAATGAAGAGATCTGATCGTTTTCACCATTCCAGTCTTCCCAGCGCGGGTAGGGATCCCCCAGTCACAACGTATTGCTTTCCTCCAAAGTCGATGTGTTCAAACAAGACCCAACTACAGAAATGAATAGAATGGTATTATACAGTTTGGTGAAATAATACTAGGAAAGTAATACAACCTAGGAAAGTGCAACCTGTAGCTGCCAAGTTTGGGCGTGGTGATTCTGGGGACAGAGGAGGGGTGAGGTTCCCGCAAATTTATGACGAGGTAATGGCCATTACCGTCCCAATAATTATCACCCCTTTAAAACCTACTCATCAGAGCAATCAGATTTTTTGTCTTCATTACAGACATCCTGGGCCAAATTCTTAGCCAATTTAGACCTTCATTTTCTGTTTACATAATGTTCTCACTTTGAAACAACGAACTTCGAAATTCACCGGGTGGGGTGGATCATGGGTCCTAATCCCTACCCCCATCAAGAAATTGTAGTGATGATCAAGTGAACCATAAATGAAACGCAGGAAAGAAAAATAACATACTGAACAGCAAAAGAAAAGTCCGAGGACAGCAAAGAAAACGCAAGTCCGGAGGTCTTGTCAAGTTTTCAAACGGAAGACAAACCACTTTTGATTCTAATCACTCATTTAATGAAAAATGTTAATTCTGTGAGCTGGAAAGTGACTGTGGTAAATGGGGAAATCTTGCAAATGCAATTTCAACAGTCACTTCAGCTCGGATCTGCGTTTCTTTTGCTGTCCTCGACTTCCAGGTTTCTTTGCAGTTGGGGTCCTCGGATTCTATGTATGTTTTTTGCTGTTCAGTATATATGACACCATAGACCCTGCTAATACTCAAACAGATATTAAAGAATTTACTATAGACTTGAAGATTTAGTAATATAGAAAGGAACCTCATGGCCATCGAGTTCAAAGCAGAATTTAATTTGGCATTTTAACCAAAAAATGTTGCATGCTGTACAATGGTAAATTTTTCTCCTTCCTGGAGTTTTCTTCATCAAAATATTTAAACACCTCCCTAGTAGAACTTCCCCACTTTTCCAACTTTAAATTAATAACAATAATAATAATGTGGACTTATATAGCGCACGTATCCACCACAAATTGATTCCTGGAAAATATTCCTGGAAATTTAGTGAGTTTTTAACCTCGTCAGTCAGACGTATTTCGGGAAATTCCTGGGAAATTCTGGTTTATTGTTACGACACTTCAAAGTTACCCTGAAATTCCCGGAAGTAGCTTATTCCCGGAAATACCACCCCTGCTTTGGGAGAAGCTACAGAGTTTTCCCAGGAAAGTGTTTTCAATAACATTGTTCCAATTCTATATTTCTCTCTGAACTGCTTAAAAGTTCATTACATTCCATCACGCAATTTGCGCTCCAGCAACATGCGTCACCCTAAAGGAACCGTTAACTTCAAAAACGGAACTGGTCAGTGATAGGGTCGTTTTCTGTCGCAGCTGAGACTCTGGAATCATC
>CM055816.1:50188755-50234963 GCA_029582265.1 Zoroaster sp. YZ-2022 | reverse complement strand
AGCATTTTTTTTTTTTTCTTTGCTATGAAACGTGCCCAAATTTTTCCAAAATTCTGGATTATTGGAATTCTGCCGTGCTGTGCTTTAAACGACGTTTTCACATAGGGATATGAACGTTTCCCCGATTTGTGAGCCTCTTTTAGCCACCATACTTTGTTTTGTAAATTTGGTCCTCGTGTATACATGTATCTATTTTTCCCCTTTTGGAAAAACAATTACGAAAAATGAAAATCATCACGCACCGATTTTGAACCCGGAACTTGTATTTTTGGCCTAAAGGATAGTCTGCCCTCAGGTTTTTTTTCTAATAATGTCCAAAGATTTAACAATTAAATTAACTGAATAAATCAGATAAATACAGATAAATACAGCGTTTTGAAGCTGGACTACAACCCCATCCAGTATACATAAACATTTTGTATGTCTTACCAGTATGTTATTGCACTGATGGAAATAAAGTAAACAAACAAACAACATCTGAAGGTACTTCATCCTTCCCAAGGGGCAGTTCCCTAATCAGAAATCTCATATTTTTCGTATTTTTCACAGAACTATTGTTTGCCCAATGATATTTCGTGTACTCATCAGTTCCATATACCGGTATAACAACAATGTGCTTATTTGTTTCATTGTATCCCTTCACCTTTTTTCTGGGTCACATTCTCCCCTACCTAAACAGTACCCGCGGCATTTTAGAGACGAAAAAACCAGCGGCTGTTTCAAAGGTCAGATTCGTTGACTCGATCAACAACTCGAACAGCAATAGGGTTGTGCGATTCTGAGAAATGAAATTGCAATATTGAACAGCTTTTTTGAACACAGGATGAAATATAGAGAAATCATGGTACTCTAACGATTGGGAAGGTCACAAGGCGATTGATAATGGTCTGTGTAATTCTTGGCTAACTAGGTACTGCTATGGATACGAGGTTGAACTTAAATGGGACTCGCATAGCGACCACAGCCACAGTAAATTCTGCCTTTCGAACACCGGTTTGCAAAAAGATTGGCCCGCTTATAAAACGCAAAAAATCTGAGCCTAGATTCAAGTACAAGGATCTTAGTGAGGATCAGATTGCAGATTTCAATACGGGGGTGAAAGACTTATTCTTGAAAAGAACCCAGAAACGACCTTGGAAGGTGTCCAAACACTCCGAAATAGCCCGAAAACACAATCTCCCAAAAGTTCCAAAATCAGAAGCCACACACAGACCTTGGGTCAAATGACCCGATACTGCAAGATTTGCTCAGCAAAAGACGAGAAATTCGCAGCCATGACGACAAAGCCTAATTCAAAATTACACATAAAATGGGCCGAGAGGTCACGAGTTTAAAAATTACTATTACAAAGCTGAAGCTCTCTAACTTTCAACGATGCAGTCATAAGAAACGGCAACTGGAATCCAACTACAAAACAGCGAAAGCACAAACCAACGCATAATTACGTAAGAAACCGCTTTTCCCATCGAATGCTCCGGCCTCGCGAAACACTTCGAAAATCATTTCAACCCGACCTTCCCCAACCAGCCCCAGTCCTACTACAGCGTCCTTTCCCACAACCCAATTATCAAATCAAAATCAACGAAGACTTGCCAACAAAGAGACGAACTGAAACAAGTCATCAAGCAGCTTAAAAACACAACAAAAGCAGCCTCGACCTGCCGGTGGAAGTTTTAACCCTTTCGATCCCACGGGCTCTAAAAGAGCCTTTGACGTGCAATACGCTTCGATCACGTGGAATAAAGATTGCCGGGAGTCGGCATAACGCTTGACGACCACGACTGCTATTCACTACCTGAAAATGCCCAGATGTTTTTTTTGGTTGGCGCCCCTCTATTGACAGGAATGAAGTATATAAAGTTATGAAAGAAATTAATTTTATCGTCACTTTTTGCGGTTTCCCAGTGCTAGTGTCCACTCGCTTCCAGGAACGGTCAGGTTTACTTACAATCATGATGGAAACGGACATAAATGATGGCATTTTGGCTGAGAGTTTGGCAGACAGTGGCTCAGAATCAGATGGCAATGTAACGGATGACGACAGCACATTATCTATAGTGAGAACTTCCATGGAATTCGTTCAAGTAGGTAGGCTTAAATCACAGTAAAATGAATAACTAACAGTTAACGTTACTCTTCCGGAGCCCAATACAAATTAATGTAATTCACTTATTTTCCTAGAGCTATGGCAATAAATAATGGATGCATTTTTTTATATGCTCAAGGGGTTACAACTGTTGGAGTTGAGGAATGTAAATTTAGAAATGGATCCCTTGAATAGGATTGACAAATCCCACCCCTGGACTGGGTCAAAAAAAGTCAGGCTAAAGTGCTCAGGTGAAAATGTACAATTTTTAGTAGTTTTTGGGGTAATAGGCCCTATTTGTATTCATTGAAGCAACAGGATTGAAGTATAGATATAGCATAGAAATTTTAACATCCACCCACTGTAGCCGGTCGTGCTATTTAGCGTCAACAAGCTGAAAATGCACTCTTAGTCTCAAGCTTCCCAAAAAGAATAGCCTCGTATTCGAAAGGCCCCTTATAAGTCATATAATGCAAGAATTGAAATTCAGTTTCACAATCCCACATTAAAACGAAAATTTTTCGGCAACGAGTTTTGGAGAGTGGATTGGAAGCCGCCATAATTCTTTTCTCAACTTTATTCATTTTGCGCATGACCCCTGTGGCCTGTGCACATGCAGCAAAGTAACATTGAGATATTGGTATTTACAAATATGTAGGACCGAGATTAATCCTCCCTTTGCCTTGTTTTCTGTTTGCAACCCACCTACCTACTGGGTGACAGCCAGCCGAGATCAAGGAGGACGACAGGAAAGTTAGATTTCTGATTCAGGTTGGGAACGACAGAGACCATTACGAGGTGTGGGACTGTGCAGTTCACTGGAAATTCTGGCCCCACCGGCGACTTTGCCACACTGTCGGCGGTGGAGATCTTCAAGCTGTATTTTTGTCAACTCGTGAGATGCTCGTCGTGACGAGACTAATCGCTTATGCGCAGCAAACAATAGAACTCAAATCCTGATCAACAATGTGTTCTCCTGGCACCAACCAACATTCCAGAAATGCCAGTGGCATTTGTGGCACTTCTCATTGCTATAGACGCATAAACAAATCCTCTCAGCCACAAGATGTACACTGGTCGACATCTGAAATTCTTCATCATCATTCTATCCGTCGATCATGTCCCATAATCGGTTCGGTTCAATATCTTCCGGTTCGTCCACATCTCAAATAACCAAATTCCTCGTGGAAGCCTTGGCTACAACCAGGACAAACTTTCCAAAGTTCAGCGCCCTTGATGAACGTCCCTCGTCCCGAAGAAGTTTCTCAACCTGTATAACCCTGCGCAGGAATCTGTCTCCAGACGAGAGTATGTTGAAATTCAAGGACATTAAGTTTTGTCAATACATGCCTAAAAAACCTATCAAACGGGGTATTAAAAGCCTTCTCCCTGAACGAGGTCAAAAACAGGATACACGTGTTAGCTTGGAAACTGTACACAGGAGCCAGTGACACTATGGATATGATGCAGACGTACATTGTATATTTCAAGTCATCAGACTGCAATCCACCAAATCAACACACTATGGGAAAAGTCGTCATTGATCTGGTCCATGGACTTGAGAATAAGGCCGGGACGTAATATATTGTGATAATTACTATACTATTGCCCAACTCTTAGTAGCTAAACTTGCTAAACAAGGATTCGGATGTTGTGGAATTCGTTTACAATCGTTACACAGGAATACTGGAATACTGAGCCACAAACCCCAAAAAACCATAAATGAATGAAAGGGAGATGACCCATTTTTGGGGTGAAAGGTGGGCAATTATTATCGTTTGTGAGAACAAAAAAATCTGTAACACTTTTAACTAATGTAGCAACACTGGTTTGTCAAAAGCAAATTCAGTGTAATAAGAGCACAAGTGGATTTTGTGATGTTATGAAGAAGCCCAATTGTATTGAAAAATTACAACAAAAACATGGGTGGAACTGATCTTGCCGACCAATGTTTTTCCAATGCTACTACAATCATACACTGAAGCTTGAAATGGTGGAAAAGAGTTTTTTCATATGCTGAACCTATCTTGTATAATCCCAACCAGCAGGTAATATTCACCAACATAGCAGAGGAACAAAATGTCAATAACCTTGATTTTCGTATAGGTATTATGTGCAGGGGCTTGCTGTTGGGTTGGGGCAGCAATAACGCAACAAGTCAGTTGAGGCCTGTAATATTTCCTATCGAGTTGACAGAGGCAACAGCACTATCCTGGCAAAACCCCAATGGAAAGAGAAACGCGACTGCATTGTTTGCAGTAACCGAAAATTAAGCGGGCGAAAACAAAACAAAGATGATCTGTATGAAACAATGTACACAACCTATATTGCATAGTTCCTTGCTTTTGAAATATACACATCACTTGATTGTAAATCTATACTGTTTGCCTTCAACCCCCCCATTCAATGTTGGGAAAGGTCGGACAAGCCGCAGATTTACAGTCCAAACCAACATTGAATTGGAGAAGAGAATGAAAGTGTTAGCATGGATTGTGATGTATGTACACTGAATACAAATGTGGTTCATTTCAAGTAGAAAAAAAAAATCCCCAAAATCTCATCCAAGTTGGTTTTCACATGGAAAGAAATCTTATATACATGTACCGTATTTGCATGAAATATCACCCATTTGTACTTACTTTTCTTTGGTGTAAATACTGATCCAAATATTTTCATTGTTTTGCTTTTACACTTAAGAATCTGCAGATTACAGTCCAAACCAACATTGAATCGGGTGGGGGGTGCAGGTGAAGGTGGGGTGGGGTGTTAGCATGGATTGTGATGTATTTACTGAATACAAGTAAATGGATTTAATTTCAAGTAGAAAACCAAAAAAAAATCTCAAAAATCTCATCCAAGTTAGTTTTCACATGGAAAAGAAATCTTATACATGTACCGTATTTGCATGAAATATCACCCATTTGTATTCACTTTTCTTTGGTGTAAATACTGATCCAAATATTTCATTGTTTTGCTTTTACACTTGAAATCTGCGAATTACAGTCCAAACCAACATTGAATCAAGGGTGGGGTAGTGGACAGAGGTGGGGGTGGGGGTGTTAGCATGGATTGTGATGTATTTACACTGAATACAAGTAAATGGTTCATTTCCAAGTAGAAAACCAAAAAAACAAATCTCAAAAAATCTCATCCAAGTTAGTTTTCACATGGAAAAGAAATCTTATACATGTACCGGCGTATGTTGCATGAAATATCACCCATTGTATTTTCTTTTAGTGTAAATACTGATCCAAATATTCATTGTTTTGCTTTTAATACTTAAAATCTGCACAATATTTTTCCTCCCCGTTTGTATCATTTTACCATCAGTTTAACACTACAAATATATCTGAGCCATTTGGTATGTACAGTACACATGTAAAAAAAAAAGTGTCTATTACCTGCAGAGTGAGGGCGCAGCTTCAATGAAATTGTGAAAACCACACTGGTGCTGAGGACATTGGGCTCCTACAATTACTGTGGTAAAAAGGGTACTCTCTTACATAACTGGCTGGTAATGAAAGGGTTAAGCTATTACTAGAATCGGATATATTCATATGCAAATCTATTGGAATTTTTCGAAAATATCTGGAAGACGGAAGAGGTGCCAGCACATTTTCGGATTAGGTAAAATATCCAGCCATTTGGAAAAACAAGGGCTCAATGAAGGATTGTACTAAGTATAGAGGCATCACACTTAGTAACATACTGTCCCAAGATAATGGTAGTGATCATAGTACAGAGACTCACAGATGCATATGATGAGGTTTTGGATGAGGGACAGATTCAGATTTTGGTCTAATAGAGGACCACGGATGGGATTTATTGTTTTAAAAGATCACAGCAGTGGGCTAAAATATCAGAATAAGAGTTATACGTAGGCATGATTGACTTGTCGGCGGCGTTTGACCATATTCAGCGTCAATGGCTGTAAACATTTCAGCAGTAAGGGTGGCCTTAGGGAATCCGAAATTGATAAACTTGCTCGAAAACATGTACTCGACTACAACATGATTCATGTTAACCAATCCTTGACACCTTCAAAACCACCGCCGGAGTCCGTCAAGGCGGCTCCGAGAAAAACCATATCTTTTCAACATAATTATACGCAAATAATTTGCATGTCAATCTTCATCAAAACTAATCCACGAACAAAACATTCAAACTCAGCTACAGAATTCCCCAAAAGCTTGTCAGGAAACCGGAAAAATAGTAGAAAGGGTCCAACTTGAAATTCCCCATTACCCTAGGCTACGCTGACGATCTAGTAGTGTATGCGGAAACAGCAGAAGATTTACAGAAAATGCTGATAATAATTGAGTCTATTATCAGGGGACATGACGACAATCAACTGAGACTAAGACCGAGACGTTGATATTAAATTGGAAATTGGGAAGAAACAACCGCGGAGGAGATCTGCCGAAAACCATCACAACTTTGACAGAAGTCGACATCAAAAAGAACTCTGAAACGATTCAAATACCTTGGGTCCAACTATAATGTACAATGACAGCTCCACTGGGGAAGTTAGAAAAATTGATAACAGGATTAACAGCACAACATGCAAATTTTGGAAAATTCTACACCAATAGAGGCATCAAACTTTAACAAGAACCATCTTCTTAAACGCATTTGGTTAGATCGGTCATGACCTATGCATGCCAGAGATGGTGCCCGAAGAAGAAGAATTTAATAAATTGGAATCTGCATACCTGCAGGTTTCCTGAGGTTCATGGTGAAAGGCGGTCATCAGAGGGTGAAAGATGTACAAAAGTATATGAGAGAGGCCTGAATGGCACGGAGGAGAATTTAATAAATTTGTACACTCAAATGTGAAAATAAAGAGGGAGATAGCAGGGTCTGGAGCATTGGTGAGCTACATCAGAAGCAACAGGTACAACTGTATGTGCCCACATCACAAGGCAGGAATTAAAGATGCATCCGCTGCGTGCCAGCAATTTCCAGATTTTTTTCATTGGAACGTTGTTAATTTCCTTTTTAGAAAGGAAAACAAATACTTCGCATAAATGAGATATTTCACAAAATAAATAGCTAAGCTGTCAGAAGGGATTTGCTTTAACTTAAGGAAAAATCTATATACCAAAATGAATTTATGACAGTACTCGCCATATAAATTCATTTTGTTATAATCACTATAAACATTCTCATGAGTATTATAAGAAATGAGATTAGCTGCATTCTTGTTTCCTTACTCAAGAAAAATATAGCAATGTTCCGATGAAAATACAATGTCCAATAAAACAGGAAAGTTGCCGGGAAAATGGCGAAAAAACTCGGGCGATACATCAGCGGATCGAGGGGGTGGAGCGCTAAAGGGAATGTGGCCCCCAAAAAAATTCGTAAAAAAAAAAAAAAATTAAATTTAAAAGGAGAAAAAGAGAGAGGCAGGGAGGAGGGGAGGGAGAGGAGAACACTCCCCAATTTCCCACAGTGTGCTTGTTTTTCTCTCCTTTGATCTCATTTTTGTATTACTGAAAAATAATTGTTTTGATTCTCAGCCTCCCCTAAAAATGTTCTGGATCCGCCCATCCGATACATCGTTAAGCGACATTTGTACGAGATTAATTATTTGTGAAGATTCATCAGGGGTTTTATACAGTTTTCGACTTTTATGGTTCACGCACTTTTATGCAGGCGCGTTGTGACTTCTTTTCCCGCTTCCTTTCCCAGTGTTCACACGATGGATTTTAGTCAATTAATGTTTTTCCCCACATTTTGGCCTGCAGCCGGATGGGACATGTAAAATGGAAATAGTTGCAGGTATTTGAAATATTTCTGGTGAAAAGGAGTTTGGTTTATATGTGACCTTATGGCAAAAACCAAAACTTTCTCGGCATTTACCATAAAAGCATAATAGCCATGAAAAGGTCAAAAGCAGACCCCAGGGACCATTTTCATGTCACCATATCAGAAATTTTCTCTAGATTTTGATGGAAAAAGAAAATCCTGAAACGTTGTTGGGAGACATTTGTTAATTTTTCACGATAAATTTGGGAGGTCACCTTTGAAAATTAGGTCCAAGGATTTGGGGTTTTGCCAAGAGCCAGTCACATTTGGGCCCTATACCGAATAATTTTTTGATCCTGTTTAACTTGATTTTTATTTTTATTTTATATGTGCATATCATTGACGATGGTATGATAATATATATAATAATTGTGGGTTATTGATCACATATATTAACCAATAATAATGTAGCCATTGTATTTATATGTCCCGATGGGTGAAATGAGGACTAAAAAGTTGATTTAACATTTTATTTTTAATTAACTCTTTCATAACTCTAAATAAAGTAAGTATCTATTTGGAGGTGGCAAATCGTATACATTTTGTAATAATAATTTCCGGCATGAGACCTATAAACTTCTGGAAACTTATAATATAGAATAATGCAAATACGAAATATAAAGCATTTTTTCGTCGCAGTACAACATCATTACACTTCAAAAACGGTGTTTAAAACGACACTGTGTGGTGTATTAGTGCATGTACATTGGGCAACTCGACCAATATTAGCATCATGGAAAAATACACCACTGGTATTGTTTTAAGACCGTGGCTGGATTTTATTTGCATGGAACAATTTGTGTGTTCTCTGATTGGCTTATATAAAAACAAACTTACCTGTTTTAATAGTACAAAAAATTACTGTTTGTAGAAACATCATTACAGATTACTATTTTTCTAAACTAATCAGGTATTAAAAGCATTTTATGTAAATTTCTAAACACTGCACAATCTGTTATTTTAACACTGCAATATTTACAGGGTATTTATGTTTAATAGATTTCTGATATTAAATAAGGGAATAAAAGTTTGTCTCGCGCGGTCTTTATCCTGCGGAAAAGACCAAGTGTCGAACTTTATTCCCATTCATAAATGCCCATCTCGATTTCTTTTTTCAAATTGTTAATATCTAGTGCCGTTTGTATTGAAAAGAGAGCAGAAAGCATGTGACAAATCCAACGTTTGAGGACGGGTGATATTCCAACTTGGCCCATAAGTTTGCGACACGTGATACAAACTTCTACACTCTGATTGGTTCATTCCTGCGTGGCGTTTTGTTAATTCAGATTTCGGCATTTATGAATTAATAATAACAATGATAATAATATAATCACTTATATCATGTTAGTCACTACCACTACCTCGATCCTTAGGCTATAATATCAATCATTCCTTAAACTTATTAATAAAGCAATGCAAATTCAGTCTTACCATTATTATTGGACTTGTTTTACAATTGAATATGGGCAATTATTCACAGGTGATCTGTCTTGTCTAATCTACATGTAAAGTCATCCCCACTGACTCCCCCCACCCCATTCTAGGATTTACACCCATTGATTTAATTAACCAGGCTCAATTAACCAGGTTCAATTAATTAACCAGGCTCAATTAACCAGGTTCAATTAATCAGGTTCAATTAACCAGGCTCAATTAACCAGGTTCAATTAACCAGGTTTATTTTTTCGTCGCAGTACAACATCATTACACTTCAAAAACGGTGTTTAAAACGACACTGTGTGGTGTATTAGTGCATGTACATTGGGCAACTCGACCAATATTAGCATCATGGAAAAATACACCACTGGTATTGTTTTAAGACCGTGGCTGGATTTTCTTTGCATGGAACAATTTGTGTGTTCTCTGATTGGCTTATATAAAAACAAACTTACCTGTTTGTCCTTATCAATATTTTAATCGTACAAAAAATTACTGTTTGTAGAAACATCATTACAGATTACTATTTTTCTAAACTAATCAGGTATTAAAACATTTTATGTAAATTTCTAAACAGTGCACAATCTGTTATTTTAACACTGCAATATTTACAGGGTATTTAGGCCTATGTTTAATAGATATCTGATATTAATAAGGGAATAAACGTTTGTCTCGCGCGGTCTTTATCCTGCGGAAAAAGACCAAGCGTCGAACTTTTATTCCCATTCATAAATGCCCATCTCGATTTCTTTTCAAAATGTCAATATCTAGTGCCGTTTGTATTGAAAAAGAGCCAGAAAGAATCTGACAAATCCAACGTTTGAGGACGGGTGATATTCCAACTTGGCCCATAAGTTCGCGACACGTGATACAAACTTCTACACTCTGATTGGTTCATTCCTGCGTGGCGTTTTGTTAATTCAGATTTCGGCATTTATGAATTAATAATAACAATGATAATAATATAATCACTTATATCATGTTAGTCACTACCACTACCTCGATCCTTAGGCTATAATATCATTCATTCCTTAAACTTATTAATAAAGCAATGCAAATTCAGGCTTACCATTATTATTGGACTTGTTTTACAGTTGAATATGGGCAATTATTCACAGGTGATCTGTCTTGTCTAATCTACCTGTAAAGTCATCCCCACTGACTCCCCCCGCCCCCCCCCCCACCCCATTCCAGGATTTACACCCATGGATTCAATTAACCAGGCTCAATTAACCAGGTTCAATTAATCAGGTTCAATTGACCAGGCTCAATTAATCAGGTTCAATTAACCAGGTTTATAAAGGTATCTCTTTCAAATCCACCATGTGATCACACAGTGCTTATTTTCCCAGAATAGTTACCGTAATAACAATTAAGTTTGTGTTATTTTGATTGAGCTGTTTTGTATGTATATATTCCGCCCCATGCGTACGGATAGCGTTTAAAATTTTCGATATTATTATTAATTATTATTGTTCGTAAATACGTTTAAAGCGTTGACTATCAATACCTAAAAGCCTATTCACCTCAACATTCAAATCACTAGTGCATTGTAATACAGATCTTTATATCATTGGCCATGGATTTGGTTGTTTACAATGGTGTCTCGTTGTAATCCACCTGCAGATTGTAGCTCTGAGTTCCCTTAAAGGTACCGATCTCCTTCCAGGTTCTGTTACCCTTCTTGAGGATTGCAGAGAAAGGCACATCAATATTACCTAGTTGGATGTTAACCTGTACACGAAGTCTGGTTTTTGCCTTGACCGTTGCTGGAAGGTTGAAGTTCCATTCGTCAGACTGCGTATTTGAGCTACCTTTGTTTTCACCGATGGTGAAGGTATTTGACACCCCTAATTTGATCTCCCCCTGGGCGATAAATGGCACGCCCACTAAAAACGTCGTATCAACGCTGATCGCGGTGGCATTCTCCCAGTGCCATTCGTAGGTCTTCGTTGTGGTTAAGGTACGCTTAATACTCCAAGAAGCCTGCTGGTCGCTACTGGAGTTGTTGCGTTGTTCTAGGTTGACTAAGGCGACAGGAGTGCTGTTAAACAACCCATCGGCGATATCAAACGCCATGCTCACTACCTCTGTTGGAAAAAATGGCTGTTGATGGGGAAATAAATTGGAATCCAGATTGAAGATCATAATAGTTGTGATAAAATTGTGTTAAAGTATTGATGGACAATTAAACATTTTTAGGATTTGGGCAAAACCTGAAAAAACAAAGGGGGCCATTGACACACAATGTAACTCCTTTGAGAAGGTGGGAGGGTTTATTTTGCATTGTTGTTCAACTGGTGCTCTAGGGATCATGTAGTCTTGGTTCAAGACTTGGTTCAAGACTTTGATACACGATCCATCGCAGGACGGCGCTATCTCTACACGAACCGCTATCAAACACATCACAGTCTTGTGTGAAACTTGATGAATCTCCCCCGAAATCATTTTTGGGAAACAAATAAATGATTGAAGTACAAAGTGTAAAACTACAAATATTAACTTGTACACTGTTGCCTGCAATGAAAACGCGAACATAGCCTATACACATGGAATTAACTTACTTCTTTGATTGGACGCAATGAAGAGATCTGATCGTTTTCACCATTCCAGTCTTCCCAGCGCGGGTAGGATCCCTCAGTCACAACGTATTGCTTTCCTCCAAAGTCGATGTGTTCAAACAAGACCCAACTACAGAAATGAATAGAATGGTATTATACAGTTTGGTGAAATAATACTTAGGAAAGTAATAACCTAGGAAAGTGCAACCTGTAGCTGCCAAGTTTGGGCGGTGATTCCGGGGGACAGAGGAGGGGTGATGTTCCCCGCAAAATTTATGACGAGGTAATGGCCATTACCGTCCCAATAATTATCACCCCTTTAAAACCTACTCATCAGAGCAATCAGATTTTTTGTCTATTACAGACATCCCCAAATTTTAGCCAATTTAGACCTCATTTTCTGTTTACAATGTTCTCACTTTGAAACAACGAACTTCGAAATTCACGGGGTGGGGTGGATCATGGGTCCTAATCCCTACCCCCCATCAAGAAATTGTGTGATGATCAAGTGAACCATAAATGAACGCAGGAAAGAAAATAACATACTGAACAGCAAAAGAAAAGTCCGAGGACAGCAAAAGAAACGCAAGTCCGAGGTCTTGTCAAGTTTTCAAACGGAAGACAAACCACTTTGATTCTAATCACTCATTTAATGAAAAATGCTTTCAATTTGTGAGCTGAAAGTGACTGTGGTAAATGTGAAAATCTTGCAATGCAATTTCAACAGTCACTTTCAGCTCGGACTTGCGTTTCTTTTGCTGTCCTCGGACTTGCGTTTCTTTTGCTGTCCTCGGACTTGCGTTTCTTTTGCTGTTCAGTATATATGACACCATAGACCCGCTAATACTCAAACAGATATTAAAGAATTTACTATAGACTTGAAGATGAACATAGAAAGGAACTCATGGCCATCGAGTTCAAAGCAGAATTTAATTTGGCATTTTAACCAAAAAAATGTTGCATGCTGTACAATGGTAAATTTTTCTCCTTCCTGAGTTTTCATCAAAATATTTAAACACTTCCCCTAGTAGAACTTCCCACTTTTCCAACTTTAAATTAATAACAATAATAATAATGTGGACTTATATAGCGCACGTATCCACCAAATTGATTCCCGGGAAAAATATTCCTGGGAAATTCCCAGGAGTTTTTAACCCCGCCAAATAGACGTATTTCCCGGGAAATTCCTGGGAAATTCTGGTCGGTCTGTTTACACTTCAAAAGCTACTCCCGGGAAATTCCCGGGAAGTAGCTTATTCCCGGGAAATAATTACCCCCTGCTTGGGAGTAGGGTTAAGCGAGTTTTTCCCAGGAAAAGTGTTTTTAATAACATTGCTCCAATTTATATTTCTGAACTGCTTAAAGTCTACACTCCATCACGCAATTTGCGCTCCAGCAACATGTCACTCCTAAAGGAACCAACTTCAAAACGGAACTGGGGTGATAGGTCGTTTTCTGTCGCAGCTCCGAGACTCTGGAATCATCTTCCAACTAAACTCAAATCTTGTCATAGTATAACCAGATTCAAGTCGATGCTTAAAACTCGTCTTATGTCACAACTCTTCAAAGATGATCTATATTTGTAATTGCATTGTAGGAACATGTATCTCGGTACATATTTAAAAAAAAAAATCCCCTATGCTATCATTGTATATTGTTTGTATTCATGTTTTTCTTTGTTTCCGCGCCTTGAGCACCCAGAAGGGTAGATATGTGCGCGCTAAAAAAAAATTATATTATTATTATTACAAGTAACCACTCAGCCATCATAATACAAATCCGATGCACTAAACCGCTCGACCATGGCACACCGTTTAATAACATACACCAGTAATAATTATGCTACTCACATTCCACTTTTGACTTTAAGAGACGAAACATGATCATTGAAACTATAGTACGTAAGGTTGTTTATCGCATAAGTAAAGTTGACAGCATTTCCCTTGTAGTCAATGTGTTGATACAGTGTAATCTGTGGGATCTCACCAATGTCCTGTATGTGCGATAAAAAGGAGAATATCGATTACAGACAGACAGACAAGCTGGAAATGCAGACAAACACACGAAGGAACACCCAGGTACTGGGCCAACAACTCAACGTACATTATATAGCCAGAATAACAGATAAAAAACAACATAATAGACATTCACCCCTGGGCAAGAAACAGACAAATAGGGATGTAGAGATAGGTTGATTTGAAGTCTTGTGGTTGCGTGGATATAGGTGCTCTCATAGCATCAAAAGTATCAATACCATGGGCATATACTTTTTGTCCAGAGGATGGGCCTAGGACCCCTCGCCAACCCAATCCACCCTCCCCCCCCACCCCCCCCACACACACACACTTGTGGGCCCGGTAAAAATCTCTTTGGTAGCACTTAATTACGTTTGAAAAATTATTTTCGGCTTACTATTGTTTTTAAACTATTGAAAAAGATTCCACAACATTTTTCGGTCCGAAATAAAATTCCCCAAATTGCTCCAAAATGTTAAAAATTCTAATTATTTATTTATATATTTATTCCAATGTTTCAAACTCCAAAAGTTATTACTCGAAAGGTTCAGGGGCGGTCATTGGAATTTGACATTTTTAATAATATACAACAAATTTACGATGCAATTCATTTGTTCTTAATTATCGAAACATCCTTCCTTGGCATTGTATGAGGAATATGCTCAAGAATTGTGGATTTGTTCTTGAATTCTCTTCTTGTCACCAGTACATCATCAGATCTTGAGATGTCCCGTGCAGAGAAGCCAACTTACCGGGTTCAGTTTCTTCAAGGAGGACAGTTGATCGTTGGATCCTTGCCAATCATTCCAGGTAGAGTATTCCCCTTCTTCTAAGATGTACTGCCTACCCTTGTAGTTGGTATGTTCATACCCCACCCACCTGAGCAAAAATGACAACAAATTTACCTTCGTTTAGTGATGAGGAATAAATGCATTATACCATTGCATTGCACATATCACTTGGTAAATCTCGTACTAAGTAATTTGTTTTCATATTGGTCACGTGTCCCATATCTGAAAAGTTTGTCAGTTGTAGTCAAAATGGCGGAAGGTTGTTGCACAACAACTCCAAAACATTGCATTGGCCTTCTTGCCGCGGCACGAGGGTAGGGTGATATTCCCAACACCCTGCCCCAGCCTGGATACATCTAGGGCTGTTGTGTCTTAGACAAGTTTAATACAAACCTATTACTTACACACTTCCAAAAACTTTAATGGACGAGACTCTATCATTAAACCCGATTGTGTTCAGGTTGTTAATGTCTTGCGTGACTTCTCGCGATGCTCCGTTGAAATTAGAGTCCTGGTAAATAATGATCTGAACAAATGAAAATAAAAAAGTAAACATTGCAATATTTTCTTATGCTTGACATGGTTGATTCAGCTTTATTCATCAAATAGGAAAACTTTGAATATTTCAGAAATTTTAATCGGAACTTGAAGGATTTCCTAAAAAGAACCACCTCTTTCCAGAAATTTGCTGTGTTTATCATAATTTTCTTTAGCAAAAGGTTACTTTATTGAAATTACTGCTGGTAAAATGTCTTTAAATGCATCCATACTTTATAAGAATCATGAAATATGTATAAAAACCAACCTGTGAAAATATCACTTTATTTCGGGTTGTCGTTAAGGAGAAAATATTAGTGAAAATGTATTCAGATTATTTTGTAATAAATAGAGAATTAACTGTTGCAAACTGCTTACCAACCTAAAGGACCTGTAATATAAATGCAAAATAAATGTAACTGGCCTTGCGTTTCGAACCTAGCAGGTTCTTTCTCAAATGCAAACTTTGAGAAAGAACCTGCTAGGCTTGAAACGTAAGCAAGCCCACGAGAACGGGCGGTGCTGTGGGTGCTGCAGCACCCCCAACGTTTTGGTTGGGGGTGCTGGAATAAACTACAGCACCCTCTACTTTTCGAACATAATGCACATTCTATCATAAGAACTATAACTATTCTTACCTAACCAAAACAAATCCCTGAAAAAAACATTGTTGAATTCCCACTATTTCGGCGCCGCGCTCTTACAATTAGAACTACTTGAGTTATACATAACTTTGCACACGCCGGCGGCGTGCATGCAATGCCCTGTGTCGATGTTGCCCTAGTCCGTGCACGTGCCAAACCATTATAAACAATGGACTTTCGGTTCGTAGTCTGCTTGTGGACCGTATGTCGGCTAAGCCGTCAAGTTGTATGACGTAGTCGTCACGATCGATCATCAGCGGTAGTTACAACGTGGGCCCAGTTCGCACAAGAAAATGCGTTGGTTCAACAACCATTTGCGACATGCAAAAAAACCGTTTCCCGCGCTTTTCCCGATTTGCTCTAATCCGGAACCACCACCTAGGACGCAAATTGCTTTTGTTTACGAAGAGCCAATGGGAACGCTACAAATTTATGATGCACCCGAGCCAAGCACACTAAGTCTTTTGATTGTTACTCATCTCAGGTCCGCAAAACCTTGGCGAAATGCCAACGAAGATGGTACCAAATCATTCAGACAACATGTCTACCAAACTTAGCAACTCTCTTCAACGTTGTTCCTGAATACTGCTTACACCATCCCCACCAAAAACCTTGGATATATACCCTCAACCAACGTTCGAACAACAGCTGTTGAAGGCGCAGAAGGAACTGACATACCACTTTAAAGACAAGAGAATTTTGCAAACAACACATAGCCTGTACGATTTCTTCGTTCCAACGCCTGCTAAACCAACCCGTTCTACTCTCTTGAGTGATATCAATATCTTCCAAAGAAAAATGAGAATTGCATACCCAATACATAACAAAACTTCCAAAACATACTGGCAAACCGAGCCAAACTGATTCACAAGCCACCAAAAGGTAAACAAAACAAGGAAGTACCACTGGTTTTTCTCAACCACCTATAATCCGTTCGTTAACCACGAAGATGTGAAACAAGCAATAAACAAACACTGACCGCTGATACAACAAAACCCACAACTCTCGGAAATATTTCCGAAAGAACCCTTTGTTGCATTCAGAAAGGCCCAAAACATTCGGGAGAAACTAATCCGAGCAAATCTCACACACGCAGATCCAGAAGGATCAACTGAGAAACTCACTCCCACCCATACGATTCTGGTTTTTCGAAGAACCAGATGAAACCTTTAACGTCCTGCTTTCCTTATTAGAGGAACAAATCACATAAAAACAACGAACTCTCTCACTCAAACAAAACGGAAACATGACAACTGTTTGAAAAGAACATCAATTCAATGTCTTATCTAAAAATAAGACAGGAGACCACCTGGCTCATTAATTTGAACCGTTACATGCAACTGATGATTGCCGAGTAAAGCATGAAAGCTTAGCTATTGCTACTAAAGGATCTGAAAAAATATCCTGTCTCTTCTACACGTTTCCCCAATCTGACCAATCGGTCAGTATTGGTACCTTCAAACAAACAAAAGCCTGCTATTCCCACAAAACTCATTGTCAAATGGACACACTTTGGAAATAGTCAAATACGGACTCACTGTATTTCAATTTGTATGACAAATACATCTTGGAAAAGAAAAACAAAAAGTCAACAAAGATGTAGTGTCACTGAATGGGTTTGCACCATCTTTATTTACTACTTTACTGCAAAAATGTGTTCTCACGGGCCTGAACGTAAGGCCAAATTTTGCAGATTATTTGGTGTTCATTCTAATGGATAATTAGCTGATTATCCATTTCAGATTTAAATTTGTATTCGCTTTTTTCTTGAAAATGAAAACATGTCAGGTGGAATAACTTCTCATGATGTTTGGTATAATTATTACCATCTCCAGCCAAGTAGGATTTATACGTAAAACTTGTAGCTTTGCATGGTGAGGAGGATAAATAAGACTAATTGCGGTGACACCATGTGAAATTCTCAATTGAGTAGTAATTAGGTAAAACTTGTAGCTTTTCATGGGGAGGATGATAAGTAATTAGTAATTAGTAATTAGTAATTAGTAATTAGTAATTTGTTCTGAAAAGAACTGGAGGTACAACTCGACGTTTTGATCAGTGTGCTCTGATCGTCCTCAGTAGGATTTAGATTATAATTTGCTCAGTTACGTTTGGGATAATTTCCAATGGTGCACGACCTCGTTAATATGGAATTGGTTTGTGGTGTCGAACCCTGACGTCATTATGGTTTTTGGAAATGAAAATGACCAGATAATGACCTCAATCAACATCCGATTGCCCTTGACCTATGACCAGAAATATACCTTTGCACAAATGATCCGTACCGTATCAAACAAAATACTCGAAAAGACCCAGTAACGGATATCCCCTGTGCAATGATATTTATTTTAAAGAATTTTTAAACCTTTCACTTGATTTTGAATGTTGACATCAAAATCATAAACGATTGAAACGTCCTCTTTAATTAAAATAATGATGAATAAATCATTTATTTATATTCACCTTTCCAGACATCTTGACTGTTGCTTTCGCTGAAAAGGAAATAAAGTATAAAGTATGGTGAACGTTAGTAAACGTCAGTGATGTATGTACTTTAGGAGAATGAACGGATATGTAGAAACCAACATGTGTAAGTTTCCACTTTCAGATTCTGTTTTTGAGAAAATATTGGGAAATTGATATCATTTTGGGACTTTTTTGAATACTTTTGTGACATTTGGGGAAAATGCTCAATCAATGATAAGCCTAACCCTAAACTATTTTTAAATTGTTATTCAAAGTGATTACTGTTAATGAATTCAAACTGTGGAGTTAAGTAGGAATATGTTCCCTAATTTCCAGGAATTATGCTCACGCAATGAGTAAAGGGGATTGTATGGTGTCCCTGAAGGGACATCGCATTCGCAAATATTTGCGATGTCGTGAAATCTTTCGCCAATATTTGCGCAAATATTTCCGATGTCGTGAATTTTTTCGCCAATATTTGCGATGTCGTGAAATTTTTTCGCCAATATTTGCGCAAATATTTGCGATGTCGAGAATTTTGTCGCGAATATTTGCACAAATATTCGCGATGTCGTGAACTTTGTCGCGAATATTTGCGCAAATATTTGCGATGTCGTGAATTTTTTTCACGAATATTTGCGCAAATATTTGCGATGTCGTAAATTTTATTACATGCTTTGTCGCATACCTTTGCAGTGAGTCATATCTGTACGCGGACAATATTCTTTAATAATCTAGGGAGTAGGAAGGACAATATTCTCGTGATCTTGGTCTCGTTGCTACTTAAACGAACTTGGTAGATTGTTTGGTGCCGCCAAGTTCCCTATACTCACGCAATCATAAAAATAATGATACATAAAGGGGCCTGACTATTGTCCTTCCTACTCCCTAGATTGTTAAAGAATATTGTCCGCGTACAGATATGACTTACTGCAAAGGTATTCAATGAAATTCACGACATCGCAAATATATTCGCAAATATTCGCGAAAAATTCACGAAAAAATTCACGACAGCGCGAATATTTGCGCAAATATTCGCGAATGCGATGTCCCTTCAGGGCCACCATAGGATTGGAATAGCGGAGCCAGGATTAAGAAATAGGGTGTCCAAATTGTTCATTTCCAATACTTTTACATGTAAATGATAGATGAAATAGGGTGTCTAAAATTGAAACAGGGTGTCCAAAAGACACCCAGACACCCCTCTGGCTAACACTATGAGCGGAACCTAGATTCTTACATGGTACTGGTACAGCATCGTTACCATTATCGGAAATCCTGGAATCATAATGGGTGTTTGGTATTTAAGTAGGAATAATATCTTGTCTTAACCAAAATGTGAGAACGCATTCAGATTCGTTTGTATATGCATTCTCATGTGGACATATAAAATGACAGCATGTCAGGTGGAATAATTTCTCAGAATGTTTGGTACCATTACTTACTTCACATCAAGTAAGCTTTTAAATTGTATCACTTCCTTTAAACTTGTAGGTCTGGTGTTATCAATCAACTACCGGTATTATAACTGAACTGCATCTTCATTCTCCGATTAAACATTATATATGATATCATCATTAGAAAATGGGTTTGGCTAATGACGTTATTATTTAAATTAAAACAGTGCTTGATCAACTGTGCCCAACAGGGAGGTTGAATTAAGATCAATTACGTGTGGCAATTTATTTTATCTACAAATATGAAATATGTTGCGTGCTGCGAGTTATATAAACAAAAACTCTGTGTCTGAATGCTTAGAATTATGTATACCGCCATCAACGGCATTGTATCGCTCAATATTGAGGAAACATATTGACAAAAAACGGTAATATTAGACTTGTTCTAACGGGGAGGGTGATGAGCGAAAAAAGACAAGGGTTACTAGCATCATCCTCGGTGGCGTAACTTGGGTCCAATTTTCAGAGGGGCACTAGGGGGTGCACCACTTTTTCTGGGGGCATGTCAATACTAGAATCCTGCAGTCTCAAATAGGGACCTATTTTTTCAAAATTCTGAATGGGGCACCCGGGGGTGCACGGGCCTGGGGGGCATTTGCCCCTGTGCCCCCCAGTAGTATGATAGATGAGAGATCTAGCCCACCTCACCCTAATTTAGGGTGAGGTGAGCGATGTAGCCCTAAATGAGGGTGAGGGTTGGGTTAGATCGCAACTTTTAAAAGGTGAAAGGTGAGTGACCTTTGAATGTATTTAATAATCGTTACATATTTTTGAGTAGAAAAAAAGATATTAAAAAACTGACATAAAAAAGTGAAATAACGATTTTTTTAAAATGTAGTAGTATAATAAAGACGATGACTAAATATTTATCAAAAGCAATTATTCCGTGCGAATGGCTTTTAGTAGGCAAAACGTACAAGTGTTGCGTACCCAGCGTACCCGGCGACGTATTTTGCGCGCAACATCAATGGCGCGTTCGACACGGAAAAAGTATACCGGTTCCGTGTCAAAAATGTAAAAATGGTACAAAATCAAAGATACATTTATGTACGAAATGCGGTAATGTATTAGAAATAAATTATTTAAACCGCTTTGAAGGGAGAGCTAGACGAAATTATAATCTGGTGATGAAAGAGTTAATGAATAAAAAAGATATTAAGAAAAATGTGGGTGTATAGTAAAGACGACGATGGAGGATAAAAGTATTTATGAAAATCAGTCGTTATGCAAATTGAAAGAATTTGATGAGTTAATATCAGAGATTATCGATTATTTGTCTTTAACTTTGCAAGAATTTGGAGAGATAAAATTAAAGATATTTTTACATATTAAATTAAGAAAAGACAGAGAAAATGGTAAGGTTGATTATAAAAATCTTTTTTATAATAATATTAAAAATGAACTAGTATTAGTTGATAAGAGTCAAATTGATGATGCAATAATTACAATTTATTTAAAAGTGTATAAGTTTATAAAAGAATACATCGACGACAACGGTTTTGGATGGGTTATAGATCAAATTGAGAAAATATTTCTTATACCAAAAAACCGGAAGCCGGAAAGTGAAATTATTTATTTGAATAATAAAAGATATATTTTAAACATTTAAATTATACGGCGGAGGTCTTTCTTGAAAAATTACGCGCTCCGCTATTTGCGAAGCGCGTTTTTCGTATGATTTTTCTATAGTAAAGTTTAATTTAAATTCAAAATTCTTTCTAAAAGGTCTTTTTTTTCTTTATCGCTGATGGATTTAACTTTGACATCGTTAGCATCGACATTTTTAGGCGTAAATTTAGTTTTAATATTTTCTTTCATTTGCGAGTATTTTTCGCGCTCTTCGTTGATTAAATGAAATTCTTCTTGGCTTATACGACCGTCTTCGATCGCTTTCGAAACGTGGTTGTCGATGGTGTTGAGTTTACCTTCTGCTAAAACTCTAATCTCGTTGTGTTTTTTGCTTTTTTAGCGAGTTTCTTTTCGGCGTATCTGATCGCTCCCGTTATACCGCCCAATCCTATAGTTAATCCTACTAAAACGCCTCCGATCGGCAGCCCTATAACGCTGACTAGGCTGGCAAATCCAGAGGCTCCGGCTCTCATAGAGCCTAATGATGCTATCGTTTCTACGATGGAACAAGTTTTGTTGATTTTATTAAATTTTTTATATACAGCCTCGCGCTCGTTTCTCTCTTTTAGTAGTAGTTTTTGAATGTCGTCGATTTTTTTCAAACGAAACGCATTCACGTTTAACTCTTCCGCATTGTTAAAAGGATTTGCAGGCGTTAATATCGGATATATTCCCGCTGTTTTGGCGGGGTTGCTCATTATTCTATTAATAATAAAAGATTTTTAAAAATTACATTATTTTGTTATAGGTAGAATTGGAAAAGTTTTTATTTTTATATCGTAACAGATTCCCTTGTTTAAGGCACCGAATACCAATATATTTCAATGTTTAGTTCTGGAGTGTAAGATGAAAACAAATTCAAACTTTGTTCAATATTATTCGGTTCAATGTGTCCAGTACGTTCGATGATGTTTAGATTGGATTTTTCTTGCGTGTTATAATTCTCGCTAACGCTCTTACGACTAGGTCTGTAAATACTCGCCATTATATTATCTTTAATTAAATATTTTTTCGATGCTCTAAACGATGGAATCTGTTATTTTTACATCGTAACAGATTCCATCGTTTAGAGCACCGAAAAACTTTCCTAGTATAAAGACTTTTTTATTTCGCGTTTTATAGCAAATTTCGTATTCTAAATCTTGCGGTTCATTCGAAAAAGCAAATGTATTATATATAGCGGGAGAAGGAGTAAAATATATATTGGCTGCAAAATCACGCGTTCTTGAAAATGGAGTAAGACTACCATCGACCTTTATCAATTTTGCAAAAATTTAGCAATCTGTTTGCGATTGATTAAACATAAAAAACGGTAGTTTAAACGCATCGTACCATCCGAGTTCAATGTTGTGTTTTTCGAATAAATTTATTAAAGTTATCATTTGTTGCGTTTCACTCGGTTCAATGTGTCCATTATATTCGATGATTTTTACATTAGATTTGTTTTTATCGCTATCGCTCTTACGACTAGGTCCATAAATACTCGCCATATTTTATAATTATTTTTTATTATTTAATTTTGAGGGTTAGAATAACCGGCATACCGTGATTATTAATGTCTCGACCTCTAGAATCTTTTAATTTAAAACTCAATTCGTTAAAAGTTTAAGATTTTTTTAACGGTTTAGGATATTCTTTCCACATACTTTCACCTAATGATTCATCTTGTAAGGGTAAAACGTTTAAAATAGTACAAGGTTTGCCGTTGTAAACATTTTCGCTCGTAGAAACTTGATCGCAATGAATGTATATTATTTTAAAAGGTTGAAAATAATTTTTTTACGATGCTCACCCGTAGCTAAATATTCATTCGGTAACCCCGTCGAAAATTTAATTTCTCTATATTGCTCTAAAATTTTAAGCGAGATTTCGCCGGATATTTTATCGACGACTAATGTGAGCCACGGTGTGTTATTTAAGACGATGCTAATAATTTCATTTATATTATAAAGTCCAGGTTCGATAATCTCAATTTCTTCTTCCGTCGGTGTCCTATCCGGAAAAGTTTTACGACGAAATATTCTTTCTTTTCTACGCACATTATAGTAACCGACCCAAAGGTTGATGGATATTAATGAAATTGCGAGTTGACCGCGACTATTATCGATTATATTATCTAATACGATTGGATAATTTAAATCTACAATTTCGATGGTATGATACATTTTATATTTTAAATTTATAATTTATATTTATAATATAATAAAATGCCGATTCCGCAAGCATTTCAGAGTAATTTTTCAAAACGATATCCGCAATCTGGAACATTTATAGCAAAAACAGATTTTACTTCTCGAGATTTAACGAATATAAATATTTACGTTAACGAAAATGAGTCAACATAGAACTACTCGATCCTTTTCAAAATTACGCGTTAATTCACGTCGTTAGCCAAGATGTTGTAGATGATTGGAATTATAATCTGCTAAAGTTTTATCAAAATCAAATAAATTTTGTAACTTGGTGTAGTACGACGGGATGCGGAGTGAGTTATAAACATTTGTTCCATTCGAATCCGATGATTCGTAGTTTTTATAAATTTCACGTTTATTATCAAATTAGACGAATGCTCAAAGAAATGAGTTGTCCTGAATCTTCAAACACAATTTGGGATGCTTTTGCAAATAATATAGACATAAGCGCATATAATAAAATATGTACATAATTTCACGTTTCACCGATATCTAATTGGAAACAACAAGTATACAAATACTCGGGAGGATTGGGAACGGCTTATTATTTGAACATCAACGGTTACATTTCGGTGCCTGGATAAGACTACGACAATTCGATTTGGCCTTCTCTTGGTGGTTTAAGGAAGGAAGATATTAATGATGAAAACCAGTTCAAAATCAAGAGAAAGATGGATTTTGATCCAAAAAAAGTTAATCTTCAGAAAGTTAATAATGGTAGCGATTCCTCGTCGTACGTTATCGATTACATTTCACAATCTCCCAATGTTCAACAAGCTTGGGTTAAATTTATACTTAATTCTGATAAAACAAAAGTTACATCTTTAACGCAGCAATTAGTTCTAGCTCAAGCTCAGGCTTCAAATTTTACAGAGGGAATAGCTCAAGGCTTTACGCATATATGTATAGAACAAATCAATGATTCTATAAGAACGTACGTTGGTGCAATATTAGGAGCTCAAGTTCTAGCAACAAATATATTTTTTGTACCTGGTAAAGGTTTAGACACAAAAAGAAATTTTATAAACATTCTCTATGCTTCGATCGATTCTCCGGTTGATTTAGCAAAATCTATTGAACAAAATAAAAAAAATTACAATCTGCCCGAACGCAGTTAAACTTTAGCGTCGGAGAAGATTTATTGTTATTACCAAGCGACATGAATTTACGAATAGGTGAGCACGCGGGATACAACAATGAACTTAAAATCTCAACGTCCGATTTATCGCTCGGTTCAAATCAAGACACGAATTCAACACCCGTTCCAGCATCGCAGTCATCATTCGATACGGATATAGATACTCAACAATCAGCGAGCGATGGTAGCGATTTCGATAGTCAACAACCAACAGCGGTAGATACTCTTATCGACTTACCAAGTACGTCGCAGCTTGACGATGATACATCTCCCTACTACTATCAACCCGATACTCACAACGATGAAAAAATGCTTTAATAATTGGTTTCGCAATTATTACCGGATTGGGTATTATTATTTACGAGATGATAACTCGACGCTAGCGTCGAGTTTGTATATAAGTTAAAACTAAAACTCTCACTCCGGTCAAGGCTAGCCACACGTATTCAGCCGCCCATCCGACTACTTTTGAAATTGTCGTAAATATCCAACTTATTACAGATCCGATGATAGCCGGTAAAGAAGCTAAAGCTAAAGAGTTTTTTTTACCACATTCGCTAGATTTTTTAATTTTTTTTGTATCCAGTCTTTTACACTACTCGGTTTGTTGGGTGTAGGTTCAGGTTCTGGTGTAGGTTTTGGTGTTGGTGGTGATACAGCAGATGTTACAGTACCTACGATCTTATTGACGATGAATGAAATCTTATTGAAAAAATCTTATTGGGCAACTCGTATCTCAACTGTCGCTAAGTGAGAGTTTCCTGATATTGGTTCTCCCCTGAACCATAATCTCCCTAATGCTATGGTCCCACAGGAATATTTCGATCTTTCTGTCGAAATATATTTCGATTCCTGTTTTTTTGTTATTTTTAATAATTTCGTCAAAATCTCGTATAAATATCGACAAAAATATCTGTTTTCCGTGAGGAAATTTTTATTTTTGTATTTTCTCGACAATTTCGATTAATTTTCGATTTTATTTCGACGACTTTCGACTGTTTAGATCATTTCGACTGGCATTTCGACAAAATTCGACTGTTTAGACTGTTTAGATTGATTTTGACAAATGTTCCGATTTATTTCGACTGTAACGATTGTTTAGACTATTTAGAGAGTTCAGATTTATTTCGACTGGTTTTCGAACTTTTAGACTGTTAAGACTATTTCGATTTCATTTTCGATAGTTTCGATAAAATGTCGACAAAATTTCGATAAATTTGATCGAAACTTTATCGAAAAATATTGCTCAGGTTTAATAATTTTCGATTAATGATTTTTTTTTTCGACAATTCTCTACAAATCTCGACAAATATCGACAGTTTCGATTTTTTTAGACTCTTTAGACTATTTCGACTTTTCTCGAGAAAATTTTGTAAAAAATCTAAAATCTTGACGAAACACGATCTAGAGAGTCGAAATCTCTGTGGGACCATAGCATTAGCGACAGGGTGAGATACTAGTTGCCCAATAAGGTTCTTTTCAGAACCCTGTACCTCACTTAGAGATAGTTGAGATAAACGCATGGTGTTACCGCAAACCGAAACGATATCGATACTCCACCATGCAAAGCATCAAATCTTATGATAGCCTCACTTTTGATATTCACAAGCTGAAATTCGCGGTGAGACATTCGAAGAAAAGGTTGAACCTTGTATAAACAAACATTTAAATTATTTCAATTTGCAGCGTCGCATTGCGACCATTTGAAGCAGTTTTATGGTAATTATACATACTTACGGAAGGCAGGAGGTAAATGAAGAACTGCTGAAGTGGAGACTATCACAGGATCTTGACGACTCTGAACCGAAACAAGGTGTGATCTTATTGGGTCAGAAATACAGTTTAAATAGAAATTGGCCCAACGGGTTCCAGTATTTATCATACAAACGTAGGCCTATTTTTATATGACATGAATACCAGCGAAGACAATGACCAATGAGGGCTGCTGGTTTATTCCAATCAGATAAATTGGGCTGGGCTTAGCATCGGGTGATAATACAGCACATCACGTGTATCGACGTCAAAGGTTAACATCAACCCTATATACTGTAACCTCATAACGCAAATGTATTTGAATATAGATACGTTTATTTCAATCCAATTAAAAATGGGCTGAGCTTAGCATCGGGTGATAATACAGCACATCACGTGTATCGACGTCAAAGGTTAACATCAACCCTATATACTGTAACCTCATAACGCAAATGTATTTGAATATAGATACGTTTATTTCAATCCAATTAAAAATGGGCTGAGCTTAGCATCGGGTGAAAATACAGCACATCACGTGTATCGACGTCAAAGGTTAACATCAATCATATATACTGTAACCTCATAACGCAAATGTATTTGAATATATAGATACGTTTATTTCAATCCAATTAAAAATGGGCTGAGCTTAGCATCGGGTGATAATACAGCACATCACGTGTATCGACGTCAAAGGTTAACATTAATCCGATATATTGTAACATCATAACTCAAATGCATTTGAATATTTGATACGTTTCTCCTTTTTAGCTGAAGAAATTTACTTTCATATCAATGCCTAAAAAATGAAACTGCGAGAAAAGGGACAGGTAAACGAAAAGGGACAGGTAAACGAAACTGCGAGAAAAAAGGTTGCATGACTCAGTCATCCTCTATACCAGCGTTCCGCAACCTTTTTGGCCCACGACCCAATCAAAATTCCAGGCATCAGCTGCGACCCATTGCCCCCATGGCAAAACTTTATCACTACAAATGCCATTGAAATGTAATTGCTATATGACGTTAATTTTAGTACACCATCTTTGTACATAGTAATTTGAGACTTAAATAATTCAAGATATTAACGTGAATAAAGCAAATCAACAACAATCATATCGATAACTGTTCTTATTGCTGTTTGCGCAATCGCTCGATACTTTGCATCATCAGCCATGCAGCTTCACATGACCGCGTGAATGAGTTTCGTTCTCGGTGGCGTATTAACGATCAAAGACGTAGCCCATTATCAGCCAATCGGGCATGACTTGAAGCAGCTTGATCGAAGGGAGAGGATGACTCCACCTACTTATTACTCATTATTGGCCTATCAACGATCGTTTGATTGTAACCAGAAATAATTGACACGACCCAGATAAGGTACATGGAACTTTATTTCTAGGAAACCAGACACTGAACACGGCTCTGATGAAACCGTCATTAGTCACGTGATAACGCGGTAGCTTTGTGAAACAACTTTTACGGTACTGTACTTTAAAGCTTGGTACGAAACAGTTGCTTTTCTATGTTCAACACAGTACTACTGGGAATTTTATTTTAAGGGAATTATAAAATGAAATCATAGAAGGAACACATCTCTGACGAAACCTATGAAACATCATTATTGTTACAATGTAAAAAACAATTCCCACGCTTTACACCTGGCTGACTGGTCATAATATGACATCAAAATATGCGCGGTGTATCTTCTGATGTCTTGTTTATTTGATAACTTTGTGGACGTGCGCTACCCGCTACTATACGACAACGCGCTTTCTTTTTGCAAACATGCCGGTCTAAAGAAGTTGGTGTCAGTAAAAGATCTTACAAGTAGGGAGAAATAAATCGTTGATAATTTTTTTTTCGCGATTTCTGAAGTAATCCCGCGACCCATAGGTTGCGGAACGGCGCTCTAGACAAACCTTGTCTATAGAAAGCAATGGTAACCTCAACAATTTACTGACTGGTATTAAGAGAATGAACTTGTGAAAAGACGAGGAATTCAATCAACTTTTCATTAGCATATATACAAAAAACACCCACTTAGGGAAGCCGTCTTTAACTAAACCCCCATATCCGCCGAAACCCGCCGGATCCCGGCGGATAGTCTCCCACTTTTTAATGAGCTCATTATTTTCGGGTCAATGCACATAAGTCCAATACGTCAGACGAATATGCATGAGTTCTACTCAGACAGGCTTCACAAAGGCACCAATTATCGACGGTGTAATCTGGGGATACTTTACAACATTGTGGTTGCCAACATTGTAATGTTTACCCAACCCTGCCAGAGTCTTTAGAAATCCAAATGCGACACTTTGATTGTTCCGCTTTGTTCTGCTCTCCAAGGCGCAGCAAGCGCTAATCCTCAGTTGATTACATTCTGGACTTTCAAAAGGTTTTAGGAATAAGTGGGTTTCATGACCTGAAAGACATTTTACTTATTATTAGTTTGTGGAGGGGAAAAAAACATTGTTTGAAATAACTAGTTTTTTATCTCCATTTCACGAAACGTTTATATAAATTGCATTTTCAACCACTAAAAATGACCAAGTATAAGCGAAGTTGTTTAATTGTCTTGTATCCAAATCAAGATGTCACATGGAGGGACTATAGTGTAATGCAAAATGAATACATTTCAGATTTCAGAAAATTTGTGTTCAATTATGGGCAGAGAGATACTTTGCTCACCCCTATAAGGGCACCCAAAACAAAAAGACTGACTGGACTTTCAAATGGTTTTGAGAATGAATAGCGAATAATAATTAACAAGACGGGAAATATTTAACGGGACGGAGAAAAGTTGAGAACATAACTATTGTAGTCCGTCATACTTCGTAATTTTGGAATACTAATAACATAAAGTGAGAATTAATATGGGACGGAAAAATAATTAACGGGACGGAGAGATTTAATTACATTTCATTAATCATTTCATTTATTAATTTCACAGGATAAAACAGTATATAGCGAATAATAATGAACAAGACGGGAAATAATTAACGCGACGGAGAAAAGTTGCGAACATTAATATTGCAGTCCGTCATGCTTCGTGATTTTGGAATAATAACATTTTTTTTGGTTACATTTTCCCGGTCTTGTTTATTTTTTTATCCAAATCAAGATGTCACATCAAAGAACTCGTGTGATACTCGTGAGACGCTTTATAAAGGCAGTTGAGACGCTTGAGGTGCGCAATATTATTTTAGCACTCTTAGAAACTGAAAATAAAATAGTCAGATTTATAGCTAATGCGTAAAGATTTATCATCGACGAGCCTAAGGAAGATATAATTTCGCGACCTAATTTCGCTTCATATCGCACGTATAATTTTTCTTGCTCGACTAAATTTAAAGCTTCAATTTCGCTATGAGTAACGTATGAGTACAAATATTTACACAAACAACGATATACATGTATACAAACGTTTATTTTAAACATTCCATTTAAACTTTGATAATATGTCCACGCCTGCCAAGATACTATCTCTTTGCCTCAGGCTTAGTTCTGAAAAAAAAAATCGCGACACGATCGATGAAGTCTAAAACCGTGAAATTGCAGTTTGCCCAAAATGTGAAATATTTTTTACACGACCATTTCATACCATTTCACAGCAAGTTGTCTGTTATGTACCCTCGGTCGATTTCTTCGTGGCCGTTTAAGAGAAATTAATTTGACGGCGAAACCCACTTTTTATTTCCGGCAGAACTTTTGACCATCCATTTTCACCACGGAAACTCTACATGCATTGTACATCTATGTACGTGCGTACATAATTATGCGTATATTTGGCTTTCTCCATACGGAGTGCGAGCTTGGCCGGCACGGGCATGCATCGGCACATCACCGGTACGTGCGTTCGGCGGTCAAGTCGCCGCTCTACAGTGTGATTCTAGCGAAGTGCTGTTTGAAAATTTTCATTTTGCACAAGTATAATCTTAATGGAAAATGTATGTACAACAAATATGTGTAGAAAACTTCTTTTTCAAAGTGTATTTTTGAGATGTTTACCGACATAATGTAAATTTTTTGCGACATCTTACGTGAAGTTTCGTGCAATTTTATGCGTCGGTTCTCATTTTAGGCCAAACAAGCATAAAATTTGATTTTGTGTTACATTTCTTTCTATTTTCATGCAATAGAATTCAAATATTTACACAAATAACGATATACATGTATACAAACGTTTATTTTAAACATTCCATTTAAACTTTGATGATAGGTCCACGCCTGCCAAGATACTATCTCTTTGCCTCAGGCTAGTTCTGAAAAAAAAATCGCGACACGATCGATGAAGTCTAAAACCATGAAATTACAGTTTGCCCAAAATGTGAAATGTTTTTACACGACCATTTCATACCATTTCACAGCAAGTTGTCTGCTATGTACCCTCGGTCGATTTCTTCGTGGCCGTTTAAGAGAAATTAATTTGACGGCGAAACCCACTTTTTATTTCCGGCAGAACTTTTGGCCATCCATTTTCACCACGGAAACTCTACATGCATTGTACATCTATGTACGTGCGTACATAATTATTCGTGTATTTGACTTTCTCCATGCGGTGTGCGAGCTTGGCCGGCACGCCGGGCATGCATCGGCACATCACCGGTACGTGCGTTCGGCGGTCAAGTCGCCGCTCTACAGTGTGATTCTAGCGAAGTGCTGTTTGAAAAGTTTCATTTTGCACAAGTAAAATCTGAATGGCAAAAGTATGTGCAACAAATATGTGTAGAAAACTTCTTTTTCAAAGTGTATTTTCGAGACGTTTACCGACATGAACTAAATTTTAAAAAAAAAATTTAAAAAAATTGACTTTGTGTTTTGGCGACAGTAGTGCAGAGGGTCTAACCAGGTAATTCCGCCAAAGATTTTTGGGCCTCTCGACCAATCAGAAGGCCGGATTTGGGTCACGTGATACCTAATTAACATAATCTGAGGAGCCAGTGGACTGAACCATTTTTTAATGGAGGGGTGATTAAAATGTGAGGGACGTTTTATTTTTTTAATTTATTATTTATATTATAGGGGGTTATTATATTATTGTATGTAAGTTTAAAAAGGTCCTTCATAAAATAAAATTAAAAACCTAATGTATATATATATGTAAGGTTAAAAAGGCCCTTCATAAATATAATAATAAAATACCTACATAAAGGTAATATGCATAACCATGATTGTAAACGTTTACAAACGTGAATGGATCATTCCTGTAAATGCAATGAGTCATCACAATTAAGGGACTTTCCCCCAAGTCTAGTTCCCCAAAATCACCAGTTGCAAATCACTTCTACGTATCAAAGCAGAGTGGAACAGTCTATTTAAGTTACAACAGCACGACAACTGCCAATTCGTGTTAGGACACGTCTATTGACAATGTTTTGCCTGTTGTTATCTGTATACCGGCGCGCGTGATAAGAAGTCAATAGTCACGTCCGATTCAGTTTTGTTTATTATGAAGCGCTGAACAGTTCCACGCTATCGGCTTTTACACTGTGAACACATGTCCTGATAGACTTGACGGCGCAGGCAAGTCATGGCCTCATTTGTCCTGGGATAAAATACGCGTCCTGGCATCCCCAGCCACGTTAAAGACATACCGAGAGTCGTTAGTGTAAAGTCCTTGATGTAGATGTAATCCTAGACGTCCGTAATCATTTCGATCAATGAACTCTTGAGCCATTTTAGTCCATAGTACAATGTTTGGACAGTTAATTATCGATAGTATACAGGAGATGAGATTTACTGTACCAAATACATGTACATGTACAATCTGTGGGAGTAAATTCTTATCAGTGATAATCCAATAAAAAGTGTCATGGAGCTTGTAGGCAAGCTTCGAATTATTTTGACTTGTGTATTATTTTGAAACCGATTTTGTGTATTGGTTCATTATAAGCTCAAATATTCCTTCCTCCATGGTTAAACAAATTAAATTCTGCCGCAGCCATTCGAGGTCTGTAAACGCAACATGCTGAAAGCACTGAAACAATAACAGATTAACCAATCAGGCTACACCACTAACACCAGCATGTTTATGAATATGGATGAGGTGAACCATGGAGCTATAGCTCCATGGGTGAACTATCAAAGCTAGCAAACTGAAGATTTTTGTCTGCAGTACATCTTCGTCCATGTATACTAAAACCGTGTACCTACCATGCTTCGACATGTTTTATTATTCGTTCGATTACAGGTTTTCAAAATGTATAATATATAGAATATATAAACATAATTATAAGCACTGTTAAAATATTTAAGGAGCTCTGGAAGTGCCATCTGACTTGTTGATATCCTGAGAACGATATTAACAACGTAAGATGACGACATTCTGATAGTAGGATATTGTCTATCGTCTTCAATAATTTATCCCAGGATGTCAACATAATGAAAGTAGATCATTTATCGTACTGAGGTTAATTGTGCTAAGTAAGCAATATGGAATTCCCACGAAAATCACCACGAAATGATGTTAATAATAGTATTGTACTTGTAATTTAGATGTAATTTGAGGTGTAGATTTGAGAATTGATATTAGCGTCTTATTAAAAATAAATCACATTAAGAATTTGTGTTGCTATCCAGAATACCTCTATCATGGGATAAGTGTTTATTACTAGTTCCTGTGACAAGTACAATACTTATTTACTTTATCGGTGCTTTTCATGGGATGAGTGTTCACGGCCATCTATTGTGCATATTCTATTAAATTCTATTAAACCAGACATATTCAAAGTTAAACCCAGACATCATTAATCATCCGTCCAGTTGCAGTTAGAAAGCTATACTTTTTTGCAAATCATCCGACCGCGACCCTTTACTCATTTCAATACGTTTCACATGACTAAAAAATAACCTATGACTATATAATTGAATTATTTTCGCATGAAATAAAAAGTGCAGATCCATTCTTGTATTTTTAGTCATGTGACAAAATGTATTGAAATGAGTTAAATGATGTGGGTTGCGCTCGGCCTAGTTCACTTAAACAATCCGAAAAATGTATAGGACTTTTAGAAATGTTTCTGAGAATAACCGGAAAGAAAACGGGATATCCAGCACGGGTTAGCCGCACCTCGTTACATGTCAGGCCATCTGCATGTGTGGTTCGAAATTTACAAAATGATGGATGATTCTGTTTTAGTTAGATAATTGAACAAAACTAATAATTATATTCCATTAAAAAAGCTCCTTATTCAAAAACCAATTCGTCCGCAAGACCATAATTCTGAAACATGTGAAAATTTTAATTAGAGACAGCAGTGACTAGTACATAATCTTAGGTCCATATCGTCACCATTTTCAAGAAGGGCCAATTGGGGAAAAACATAAAGTTTGATTTTTCGACACTGAAATCTACAATCCCATAAAATTACAGGGTCTAAAACTCATTAGTTTTGTAATTACACTAGTTGGCCAAGGGCAAAATGAGTACTAAGGAACAATTTGCATTTTCACGAAGGGACAATTGGGCCACACAGCATCGAGCTTTAAGTAATACTAAATTTTAAACGTACCATGTCACATTCAAGAGGTAAAATACTTATAAACCTTGTGCCATATGTGAAAGAACAGATTTCATATTTTCCAATCTTTCAACTTTTCAACACAACAGGATGATTTATGACAACGTGCGGTAATTAATATTC
Source organism: Zoroaster sp. YZ-2022 (assembly GCA_029582265.1). Lineage (NCBI taxonomy): Eukaryota > Metazoa > Echinodermata > Asteroidea > Forcipulatida > Zoroasteridae > Zoroaster > Zoroaster sp. YZ-2022. The sequence continues at coordinate 50,200,810 of CM055816.1, read as the reverse complement.
GAAGACAATAATCCCTTCGAGAAAACGCTCAAATCAACACAACCTTACCAATAATGTCCCTTCGTGAAAACGCTTTGGGGTCATTCCATGCCAAATCACCTAAATTTTCGAAAATTTGTCAGATTTTGCTGATTTTTATTTTCAACATAGCTCATACCAAGAGTTTATGGTAAACATTTGTTATTTTTTCGATCCATAACAGTTTCAAGATTTTTCTGTATGACCACATCTCAAATGCTTCAATACCGGGTACGTTTTTCAAGTATTGGTGTTACAGTCCATGTCTCTGCTCCATAATATACCGGTAAGGTACTCCAGACATAGCATTTTAAAATTCTTTTTCTTGTTTCAAGATTGATGTTCTTATTTGTTAATGTTGACTTCATCTTGTTAAAAGTTCCCCGTGCTATTGATATGCGACGTAAGACTTCTTTTTCACTCTTGCCATCCTCCGTCAATAGTTGGCCAAGTGTATACATGTACATTGTATACCGTAGCAAAATACTAATTGTTTGAAAATATCGTCTGACCATGAAGGAGAAAGGATACCACACTGAATTTTCTTACATAAATAGATAGGATACAATATTTTAAGATGTAAAAGTTTCAGTTACAAGGGTAGTGACCCACCTGGTCAACTATTTTTGCCTGCGAACCTATCTTCAGACCACAGCCAAACCTCCAATGAAGGTATGATTAGTCCATCCTTGTTGAGGGGCAGATATATGCACCTAGAGTTTGTACGCATATAAAATATAATAGCAATCTGACCACTCGTGTGGTCACCAGAGGGGCCCAAAAATGTCAAAAAGTAACCTACGTCGACTCAATTGTGGGTTTTCAGTAAAAGTACCCCTAACTGAAGGAGATATACTACTTTTGCCAGCAGATTCTAGTAGATTGTATCCTGTAGGCCCTATAATAATTTTCAGCAAAATATCTTTACCCAATTTTGAGATATAGGGCCTACACTGTAAAAATGATGTTTAGAATTTAAACACATTTCTAAACACTTAATTGTACCCACTTTTCCACATGGTTAGCCTAAAACATGTTTAGATTGTGCTTTTCTGTGGTGTGTTTTGAATGCTAAAAACCATATGAACAGGTGTCAAACAGCTAAACACGTTAAGCTTTGTGACATGTACAGAGGATGACCGTTTAGCATTTAAACGCGTTTATTTTGCTAAACATGTGGAAAAGTGGGTACAATTAAGTGTTTAGAAAATAATGTTAAATGCTTTCCATTTTACAGTGTGAAACCTCTTAAAATGCCAAAATTCACTGACGCAACGTGGCTATATTTTCCAGGGCTCATATCTCGAAACGACTTGGGTTGGGAGCAAAATTTGCTGTGTTCATTATTTCCATATTGGTATGTTGTTGAAAAAATCAGCAAAATCTGGAGTCGGTCACTGACAACCACTTGGTGAGTTGGCATTGGAATGACTCTTTGACGAAGTTTGTGGAAAACGCAAACTACTTTGTCCGCAATATTCCTTCGCGTGCAAATCCAGAATTATACTGGTACCAGCTTCACACTGGCTCACGACATATCGATAATTCCGCTTGGTTTTGTACACGCGCTGTGATGACAAAACTTCGTGCGAGAGGTTTTCCAGAGAGCATTTATTTATAGGTCCGCTGCCTTTCCATTTTCACGAAAGGGCAATTGAGAGAAAATAATCCGTTTCTAGCGTTTTCTATTTTATTACAAAAAATACAGCGAAGGTCAGTTGATCAATTATACACTGAAGGCGACGAGTGACACGCGACGGGCAATGCGCGACGTTTAGAAGAGCGATGGGTGACGTTTAGAATGGCAGATATGGAATTTCATACTCGGGGGTTAGAATGTCTAGCACATCCATGGTTCCTCGGAAAGTCTACACAGTCTGACTTTGTTGGAAGTTTTTACATTCAGAGACAACATTTATTTATTTGTGAATTTCGTTAAACTCTTGGGTACCGTATACGGTAAAAAATTACCGTAATTTTACGGCGAAAAGTTTGTAAATTCTACGGTGAATTACCGTAATCATCCATTTCTCACTGTTTTACGGCCGAAACCCGTATTATGGCCGCTCGCATTGAACTCTGGGATATATCCAATATGTAAATGACTGACCTTAATTTGACCTAGCTTTTGCGCTCGAATCATTTCCAAGGTTTAAATATGTGAAAATGGGTGATTTTAGCCCATTTTCAAATAATTTACTGTTAATTTTATGATTACAAAGGTAAGATTTTGATGTTCTCTTCTATGTTGATGTAAAAAGTACATTCAAAATTTAAAATATTGAAATATAGATTATAATTGCTTGCCACCATGACTAAAAGAGTTTCCAAAGAGGTATATATAAAGAATACATGTTCCGTTTATTAGTAACTGGAGGAGTGATTGAAAAAGGAAACCAGACTACGCGTACGTACAGGTAAGTGAAAGACATTGTGTATAATAAACAGTTGCACTGATTAACTCCTGTATCTGCAGATCTATCCCATAGTAAATGCAGCGTTCCCCATGGACGTTAACTGCTGCGTCATATACGGTACCCGTAAAAATATGTACATTTTTACGTAAAATAACGGAAAGTTTCAGTAAAACTACGGTAACCGTCATTTCATGAGCCGTAATTTTGCAGGATTTTCCTGGCGTCCCGACTGCCAGGAAAATCCCGTAAAAACGAGATTTTTTTTACAGTGTACCGTACAACCACGATAAGGTTGGACAGAACAAATGTTCATGAATAGTGCTAACATCAGTCACCGAACTTGGATGTCGGCATTTTACGCAAGTTTCGAAGTGCTCTTCGTCTTAGCCATCTCTGAAATAATATCGTTATTTTAATGCAATCCTATCCCTAACTGTCTCGTTGTCTATATAGAGTTAGAAATGTGCCCTTTTTGTTGGTGTAAATTGTATTCAATTTATTTGTGTTTTTTACTTTATTTCCCCCTTTTCCAAACGGGTCTCGGGTAACCTTATTTTTATATTTTATTTCCCCCCGTCTTTTTCCAAGTGTCTAAGCACCATAAACTCTGTAAAAACAATTATAAATAAATAAATTCAAATTAATTGGTGGGTGTTGCTTCCTTCTTGCTCCAAATAAACTTGAATGTTAAACTTTATAATTCAAAACAAATCCTAGACAAATAAAAATATATTAACATACTTGGAAGTTTCCAAGTGGCATAAATAAACTTTTAAATACACAGACATGTATTACTCCATAAACTCAGCTTTATTATAGATATTTTAAATTAATTATTCACAGTACGTGTGGCTAAAGACTTTTGCAGCAGTCAAAACATAAACAACTAGAGCTTAAGTGTTTGTTAAAACAAACACACGGTGTTCGAGTCAACTTCCGGTTCAATCAAATTATCAACGATGATGTAAATATTATATTGTGCAAGGGTTTATCATCTTTTATAATAACAATATCAATTTCATATTCAAAAGACATATCAATTTTGCGTAAGAATGTGTTGAATTTGAACTTCCAACTAGGCCAGATATGGAATTTCATACTCAGGGCTAGAATGTCTAGCACATCCATGGTTCCTCGGAAAGTCTACACAGTCTGGCCTTGTTGGAAGTTCAAATTCAACACATTCTAACGCAAAAATATCGATATTATTTCAGAGATGGCTAAGACGAAGAGCACTTCGAAACTTGCGTAAAATGCCGACATCCAAGTTCGGTGACTGATGTTAGCACTATTCATGAACATTTGTTCTTATCAACCTTATCGTGGTTGTACGGTACGGTACTCAAGAGTTTAACGAAATTCACAAATAAATAAATGTTGTCTCTGAATGTAAAAACTTCCAACAAAGCCAGACTGTGTAGACTTTCCGAGGAACCATGGATGTGCTAGACATTCTAACCTCGAGTATGAAATTCCATATCTGCCATTCTAAACGTCACCCATCGCTCTTCTAAACGTCGCGCATTGCCCGTCGCGTGTCACTCGTCGCCTTCAGTGTATAATTGATCAATTGACTTTCGCTGTATTTTGTAATAAAATAGAAAACGCTAGAAACGGATTATTTTCTCTCAATTGCCCTTTCGTGAAAATGGAAAGGCAGCGGACCTATAAATAAAAGCTCTCTGGAAAACCTCTCGCACGAAGTTTTGTCATCACAGCGCGTGTACAAAACCAAGCGGAATTATCGATATGTCGTGAGCCAGTGTGAAGCTGGTACCAGTATAATTCTGGATTTGCACGCGAAGGAATATTGCGGACAAAGTAGTTTGCGTTTTTCACAAACTTCGTCAAAGAGTCATTCCAATGCCAACTCACCTAGTGGTTGTCAGTGACCGACTCAGATTTTGCTGACTTTTTTTCAACATACCAATATGGAAATAATGAACACAGCAAATTTTTGCTCCCAACTCCAAGTCGTTTCCGAGATATGAGCCCCTGGAAAATATAGCCACGTTGCGTCAGTGAATTTTTGGCATTTTAAGAGGCCTACACTGTAAAAATGGTGTTTAGCATTTAAACACATTTCTAAACACTTAATTGTACCCACTTTTCCACATGTTTAGCAAAATAAACGCGTTTAAATGCTAAACGGTCATCCTCTGTACATGTCACAAAGCTAAACGTGTTTAGCTGTTTGACACCTGTTCATATGGTTTTTAGCATTCAAACACACCACAGAAAAGCACAATCTAAACATGTTTTAGGCTAAGCATGTGGAAAAGTGGGTACAATTAAGTGTTTAGAAATGTGTTTAAATTCATTTTTACAGTGTAGGCCCTATATCTCAAAATTGGGTAAAGATATTTTGCTGAAAATTATTATAGGGCCTACAGGATACAATCTACTAGAATCTGCTGGCAAAAGTAGTATATCTCCTTCAGTTAGGGGTACTTTACTGAAAACCCACAACTGAGTCGACGTAGGTTACTTTTTGACATTTTTGGGCCCCTCTGGTGACCACACGAGTGGTCAGATTGCTATTATATTTTATATGCGTACAAACTCTAGGTGCATATATCTGCCCCTCAACAAGGATGGACTAATCATACCTTCATTGGAGGTTTGGCTGTGGTCTGAAGATAGGTTCGCAGGCAAAAATAGTTGAGCAGGTGGGTCACTACCCTTGTAACTGAAACTTTTACATCTTAAAATATTGTATCTTATCTATTTATGTAAGAAAATTCAGTGTGATGGTATCCTTTCTCCTTCATGGTCAGACGATATTTTCAAACAATTGGTATTTTGCTACGGTATACAATGTACATGTATACACTTGGCCAACTATTGACGGAGGATGGCAAGAGTGAAAAAGAAGTCTTACGTCGCATATCAATAGCACGGGGAACTTTTAACAAGATGAAGTCAACATTAACAAATAAGAACATCAATCTTGAAACAAGAAAAAGAATTTTAAAATGCTATGTCTGGAGTACCTTATATTATGGAGCAGAGACATGGACTGTAACACCAATACTTGAAAAACGTACCCATTGAAGCATTTGAGATGTGGTCATACAGAAAATCTTGAAACTGTCATGGACCGAAAAAATAACAAATGTGGAAGTGCTTCAAAGAATGAACGAAAACGAAAACTGATCAACATCCTCAGAGAAAGAAAACTAAGATATTTTGGACATCTAATAAGGCTAAATAACATCTACAGAACATTATTGGAAGAATATATTGACGGAAAAGAGAACAGAGGTCGTCAAGGGCTAACTGGTATAACAACATCAAAGAATGGACTGGAATGCAGTATGAATGTGCAGTAAGAACAGCATTGGTCAGGAAAAAGTGGTGGGCTACTGTGTCATCCAACGTCGAAAGACATGGAACTATACACTGTATAGTATACATGTAGAGCGTTTATATATATGTATGTTTACCATAAACTCTTGGTATGAGGTATGTTGAAAATAAAAATCAGCAAAATCTGACAAATTTTCTAACATTTAGGTGATTTGGCATGGAATGACCCCAAAGCGTTTTCACGAAGGGACATTATTGGTAAGGTTGTGTTGATTTGAGCGTTTTCTCGAAGGGATTATTGTCTTCGAATATTAATTACCGCACGTTGTCATAAATCATCCTGTTGTGTTGAAAAGTTGAAAGATTGGAAAATATGAAATCTGTTCTTTCACATATGGCCAGTAGCGTAGCCAGCGGGGGGGGCAGGGAGGGCAGACTGCCCCCCGGAAAAAAAAATAGAAGTAAAATCGGGACGGTAAAAATAAAGAAAAGAGAAAAGGAAAGGAAGAGAGAAAAGGAGGGAAAATTGAGGAAAAAACGAAAGAGGTAAAGAAAGATATTAGAAGAGTAGGGATTATTGACGAAATGAGGGAGAACAGAGGAGGGAGGGAGGGGGAGGAGAGAAGGAAATGTGGGCCTTGGTAAGTGAAGAAAGGATGGATAGGACCGTTGGGACGAGTACCAAGGCAGCCTAACTTAAGGCAGGCAAGGTTGGGCGGGTGGAAACGGCGGTAGGGCAGGGGTAAGGAAGGAAGGGAGCCGAGGAGCCGGAGAGGGTAAGGGACCGGAAAGGGCGGGAAGGACGGACCTGGGACGAATGATGCAGAGGCAGGCAGATTTAGGGAGGGAGGAAAGGATGATTTAGGGAATGGTAAAGGGTGAATAATTGATAAAGGAGACGGGAGAGGAGGATTGAGGAAGGAAGTTAGATCTGAAGTTTTTATACCCGGTTTTTGTCCCGGAAATCACTTTATCAAATACTGTAAAACAAGTTAATTTCGCTAGCAATTTAATTTCGCTAGGAGGCCCAATTCGCTAAATTAAATTGCTGCCAAATATAATATTTTTTATGGTTTTATATATCAAGAGGATGCACGTTGATTTTGACGCAGTCATTGAGGACTTTAGTATGATGTCTGTTCCTCGGCGAATGACAACTCAAATTTAGTATAATAGTTGCTGATAAACAGGGGATGTGGTGATTCATTTTTTTTGGTTTCATTTGAATAGGAACCCGGGATAGAAACGCTCGCCAATGGCAGCAAAAATATATTTTGACATTACAAGAAAGGCAACAAAATGCACTAATGAGAGATATATAAATTGCTCATAAAATATGGACCTTACAGATGGATCTTTCAACTTTTTTGTTAATTAGAGACGAATTTATATAGAAACAAACATTAAAACATTAAAAACTTGAAATTTGAATCAATACAATGAACCAGTATGTACTCGGGTTACGTGCAGAACGTATTTACAACTTGTCTTACAACATTTTATTAAAGGTTTTTATACCACATGTACACGAATAACTTTCAGTGTAATGTGTGTTGTAAACGGTGTGTATATATATATACATTACGAATACGATTAATTATGAATGTTTAAGTTCATCACAGTCATGACAGTGTAGAAATTAATAGCAACAGTTCAGACAGTATAGATCCAAGGAAAGAACAATAAATCACAGATGATCATGTTTGTACAATATATCGATTGTTTTGATTCAATATTATTCAGTATTTCGCAATTAAATTTAAACCATGAAATCGGGACGATCATCTTAATTTTGCCCCGGACCGACAGGGCTGGCTACGCGCCTGCATATGGCACAAGGATTATAAGTATTTTACCTCTTGAATGTGACATGGTACGTTTAAAATTTTAGTATTACTTAAAGCTCGATGCTGTGTGGCCGAATTGTCCCTTCGTGAAAATGCAAATTGCTCCTTAGTACTCATTTTGCCCTTGGCCAACTAGTGTAATTACAAAACTAATGAGTTTTAGACCCTGTAATTTTATGGGATTGTAGATTTCAATGTCGAAAAATCAAACTTTATGTTTTTCCCCAATTGGCCCTTCTTGAAAACGGTGACGATATGGACCTAAGATTATGTACTAGTCACTGTCTCTAATTAAAATTTTCACATGTTTCAGAATTATGGTCTTGCGGACGAATTGCACTACACGCGGGGCATGGCTAATGACTGAGCGAGTCAGTCACGGTGACTGTTTGGCCGTGGTTCACCCACGAACCGTGTTCGGTGTGAAGGGGTGGACTCCGAGGAAAGTATTCGGAAAATAGACTAAGTCCAAAGGACGGCTCCAAGCCACGTGGCGGGAGGGTGTGGCACGCACACAGGGCTCTCGCTGGTGCTGTATTATGCATTGCGTTGGCGCTGGATATGCATGAGCAAAAGTAGCGTCCTTGTATGGATTGCATATTCATAGCGGACAATCGAGGGTCCGGGGAAACAACCCTGGGACTTGGACTGCTTGAAATTGCATCGTAAGCAAAATATTGCAAGTGGAAAAAGTGAAATAGAGGGTACTAATATTTATCAAAATCAAAGGGTAAGATTCGTAACACTTACAATATATTTAAATAAACTGAAAAGGCGCCTTATTGTAGTCATTGTATACAAAAGATGCATTGTGTGTTCCTTATAGGCTTCCAATTAGTACTAACACGTCCAAACGTAACTTTAGACACGACACGAATTTGTTGGGGACAGTAGGCAGCAGGAGACTGATGAGGTGTTTGTTATTGTTCGAAATTGACATTATTGTTTGCAGTACAAAATTGCAATGAAGTATTCGGCTACATGCATATTGATAATTATTGGTACACTGAGTTCTTTGTTTAGTATTTACGATATACTGAAATAAACTTAAAACGCATGAACTGTAATCATTGTAATTGATTTAATTTTGCCCTACACCGACGTGTGTATAGCACTGTATGCTCAGTGCTTTCCGAGTGTCTGTGAAAAAACATCTCCCGACGCAAGAATTTCACCAATCTATATATGTAATCATTGTACACAAAAATTTAATTGTTTGTCCCCTAGGCGTTTGAGACAATTTGTATGTGGATAAATGCAAAGGATGTAACGAATCAAGTTATTGCCCTTCTATTAAATATATATGCAACGATCTCAAACGATCCGAAAACAAAGAACATCGATTTGTAGAATCAACCCATGTGTACAAACCCTGTAGCTTGCGCTTTGTACAAACATTACGTCGTCACGTACAATCATTCCAACGTGTACAGTTCATATGGAAAATTCCCTTACTGTAAAACTAACACCGACAAGAGTTGAATGACAACAGAACGTGCACCCATTTTTATTGCTATCGTAATAAAAGGGTTTTGTGTAGGATGAGAAAGGATGGTACCACATTCTACCCATAGGCCTAGTTGGTAAATTCGAGCAATACAAATTTGAAGTTTATATTAACTACATCATAATCTTCGCAGATTAGACTAAAATGTTAATGCTGATGTAATGATGACGTAATTGGTTTTAGAAACTAAGTCATGTGTTAATATGACAACTCGTAGTCGAGTTTTCACAAGGGTCGAGATGTCTTAACCCCCACAGGGTCACACTATTTGTTTAGGTCGACTTTGTCCGTTCTCAATCTATACGTCCCGCAGATTAGACTGAAATGTTAATAAAATAATATTTACTGACGTAATGATGAGGGTAATTGGTTCTACAAAATGAGTCACATTACGAGCTTTCATGCTGCATGTTTTGTATTTATGTGAAAGTGCAAAGTATGACAACTCGTGGGCGAGTTTTTCGTAGGTCGAGTTGTCACACTCGTAAACATACTTTTATACCACGTAAACATACTTTCAATGCTGCCTGCTGGGTAACAATTACTTTTCTATGCTCCATTGTAAAAGAAATATAAAAAATTCTGGTAAATTTCAGGGGAAACCCCTGTATCCCCATAAGTATTTTTTTCTTATAAGTCACAGTCACGCTGACGGGGTCGATGATACTATCCCGATTGAAACCCTATTCTCCCAATGAGGATACCAATATGCCCCAATCAACAACACCCAGGTCAGGATTAACAACTCTTTTCAATGAATGTATTTTCAGGTACCATGCATTATCATTCTTTCAGCTTATTTGTCGCCATTAACAAAAGAAATTACCACTGCGCAAATCTGGTAAGTTGCACTGGAAACCCCCTAAATACCCCAGCCAATGTAATAATAAATGTATTGTATTGTCTGTCAAAAAACGAGTTGGGGTCTTATTAAAGTAGGCTGCACTCAGCTTCGAACAAATCAAAGCCTTGGAAACTTATAATAATATATTGTAAAATAATAGAATTTCAATATGATAAAGAGTGGTTATCTACCTGTGAAAGACGGTCCCTGTTTTCAGTCACCAGAGTTTTTTGTCAATTACAATCCAGACATTTCGAAATTAATCAAGAAATTGTTGTTTTCCTTGAAAAAAGACAATCATTCACAAACTATTCGTTTGTAACATTGCTATAATAATGCTTCAACAAAGATTTCCAAGTGATAATTTGTATAGACTCACTGTAACACGTTCATGTGTTGTGGGTGTTATGTGGTTATTTGTCTCACGTTATTGTTCTTGTCTTATCACTTATACTTGTAATCTGGCAGTAATAATATCTGAAAGCTGACTTTTATCTCCTTTAATAATAACATAACAAAATAAGCCCGAACTTTCAAAGGTTGGTTTTGTAGGCATAATCGTTTGGTACGGTTTGTATAAAGCATAATGCATTTACATACATTTTACCATATAGTGTCATTCAGAATGCAATTTCTTGCAATTTCCTTTATGCCATTCTCTGTTGACAGTGAACTCCTTTCCACCTCCCTGTTGCCATGTTCCCCCTTCCCACCCTAGAACTGTTCCTGGCAGGTTTGACATCAAAAACATTGGCGTAACCAAGGAAGGGGAAGTGTCATCTACCGAGGCCTATTTCCCCTTCCAAAATTTGGATTCCTAAGAAAAGCATAAGGACCAGTAAAACGTCAAGTGGCCCTTGAAAATCCTGATGCCCTGATTGGTCTAAAAATGTTCTGCAATGTAAAATTTGATGCCAGGGCTGCTTTCGACTTAAAGTACCCATTGCAGTTGTGTCAGCAATATACCGTTTTTTTGTGCGTATACTTGTGCAAACCTTTCATTCACAGCCACCACGTAAACATACTTTCAATGCTGTCTTCTGGGTAACAATTACTTTTTCTGGGTTTCATTGTAAAAATAATTTATTTATTTTTTTATTTTTTTATTTATTTTTTATTTTTTATTTTTTTATTTTTTTTAAAATAGAAATTCTAGTAAATTTCAAGGGAAACCCCATGTATCCCCCATACGTAAGTCACTCTGACGGGGTCAATGATTGAAACCCTATTCTCCCCATGAGGGTACCAATATGCCCCAATCAACGACACCCAGCTCGGGATAAACAACTTTTCAATGAAAGTATTTTCAGCCACCATGCATTATCATTGTTTAGGCTTCTTTGTGGTCATAAACAAAAGAAACTAGAGGTCTAGAGTTTGTTAAAAAACAAACTCAGGGTGTTCAGTGTGCATCATATGTGATGACGTCATCACCAAAAGTTGTTAAAACAAGATTTACTTCAGAATGTAGGAGTTTTCATAATATATAATTAAAATAACATAATGTGCTACATTGAATACATTAGCTTCCGGTTCAGTCATCCCATATAATTTTAATTCTTCCAACCGTAAGTTCCGGTTCAATCTGTGGCATCATTCAGACTTCACAAAATCTTTCCTCATAATTGGGGTGTCAATTGTGCAAAATTTTGTAAAATTCTGTCTAATATTTTCTTGAGATAGCAAAAAGTGACTTTTTTAAGAGAGATGACGTCACCAAATGTATTTTTGAAAAAAGCAGATCCCACTTACATATATACCCAAAATGTTATTTCGAATACCCTTTCAGATTTTCGTAAATTTATAAAGAACGTGAACTTCCAGTTTGGACTGGAAGTAAGGTTCAATAGGGTCATGTCAATGTTAAGTCCACCATGTTCTGTATGATTATGAGAGAATCAAGATATTATCTATTGTGGTTCGCGAGATATAATATATATATTGTTTTAATTATAATTAACTACGTAATAATTCATTAGATGACCTCACCATGACGTCACAACGTTACCTGGAACTATATGTTAAGGTCTAACTGTTTGTTAAGCTTTAAGATTCTTTGAAATCCGCAACTATATATGTTTTGACTGTACAAATAAAAAATTTTTACCCCAAA
>CM055816.1:50139978-50188255 GCA_029582265.1 Zoroaster sp. YZ-2022 | reverse complement strand
AATAATCAAGGGACATGAACTTTTAAATTACTGACAAATAATAAAATATATTGCTTTTAACTGTCCATTTGGGTTTCTAACGACTTTTGGGTTCCTCCCCCCTCCTACGACTAATTCAAACCACTTTTTGCTGACCTATTTAACCCTCTTATAAACAATCTAACGTGAGTGTACATGAATTCTGCCCACATAACACCAGTGAAAATGACTTCAGTGTAAATGAACCTTAATGATCATTTGTGGAAAAACACAAGAATCATCTGCATAATAAATATGCGATTTAGTGACAGTTCAAGATGGATGACATTGGGAACTGTCAATGGAATCCAATCATTTTGGAATAAAATGCCTGTCCCATTTCTTTTGTGCAGCATTTGCCACTGAGTGATAAACCAACACATTTGACTCTAAAATTCACTGGACTATCATTGCAGCACTACGAGAATCACAGAGCCTTTGGAGGGGCAACTTCTAATAAACAAGGGGGCCCAGACGGTTTCTAGCTGAGCAAAAGGTAAATGCGGGTGCTGGAGTAATTTCACAACGTCGGGGTGGGTCAGGGAAGGTTTCCCCCTCACCCTGCAGTGCCTTTACAGGGCTTGATGGGCCAGGCACTATCTTTGTATTTTAGCCCTAAATTATATATACAATTTTATTCATTTTTCAAGTTGTGTTTGTTTATTTTGTGTTTATTTATTTTTTATTTTTAATATTTTTTTAAATTTTTTTTAAGTGTGTTTCTTATATTTTTAGATATTCATCTGAAGGTGTAATTGTGCTTCGCTGGCACACATTTCTTTTGTACTTGCCGTTAAATTGTAACCCTATTTTATTAAAACGTTCAATGTTGTCTTGCTGTTTCAGCTTGTTTGTATGCTCGTGGTGAAATGAGTGTAGGTACATATAAAATAAAAATGAACAGTTATGACGGCGAATTTAAAAGCGTGTTACTATGTATACAGGTTATAGAAATGACTTCAAAACTGTTTTATATGTTATTGGTAAATTATTATGATTGACTGAATATTAGTGGTTTAATATTAAAGTTAATCAAACTTACACCTATAACCTTTTGTTAAAACCTCTGCTGTACCTCCTCTCTTCTTTGGGAAGTACAACTGCACTTTGAGTAGTGGCTGAGGCAACTGCGCTGACATGGCCTTTTTCGTGCAGTCGACACCAACCTCAAGCTCACCGTTACTTCCATTCACACCTTCACTGCACGTAGCCACAATTACAAACACATACTTGGTAGACACATAGCAGCTGATTTATTACTGAATCCTTACCGGAGGTGTGAGGCTATTCCCTCAATTGGGTTAACACCCAAAAGGTTTGCCCACTGTTAATGCTGCTGTGAGGGGCTCAATTAGCTTTTCCTGTCCATAATTTATATTGTCATCGGCCTCCTGGAAGCTTATCGTTTCTTAGCTAGAATTTTTTTATTTAAATTTGCAGTTGAACTCCAAATAACTTTTAACTAAATACAGTAAATCAAACAAGTATTGGGGCTGTCAATTGAGATAGCCAAGGGTCAACATTCAAAGTCACCACCCGTGTTTGCCGACTAACCTAGAAAATATTATTCTGAAAATTTCAATTTCCCATAAAGCATCGGTGTTTTAGTGTTATGGGCCCAACAACACTAATAAATAAATAATCAATTTATTAAGCTTCAGGTGGCAACCCTGTACAAGCTATTAAGACATGATGCAATCATTTACTATGTTGGGAATGTGAACACTTTTGAGTATCGCAAAGGCATATGGATTCTGCTTACAAGCTACCGTGTCTTTCAAAGGGTTCAATCTTCGTTCGAACCCATACGTGACGTTAACATATAAACCATTGATAATATAAGCAGAACATCTCATATTAGGAAAATAATCAAGGTTTTATCCTCAAAATCTACAAATGCATTTCTTTTATTCAACGATTTCCAATTAAAATATTGCAAAATTAACATATACTTGGGAATCAGAGTCAAATAAGCATTTTTAAATAGCGTGAGGGAATTAGCGGCAATGATTCTTCACCCGGACTGGATTACAGTGTGCTTAGATGGTGGTTTGAATCCACAGCGTGAGAGAAGCACTTGTGTCCTGAAAACCATAATCTATAGTGCTTCTCACCCAGGAGTTTAAATGGGTACCTGTGAGGCAGTTGGTTTGCTCTATATCACGCTACGTGGCAGCAATTAGGCTGCTGCCTCCCAGGGCCAGGATGGTTCCGTTCAGGGTTTTATAGGCCTTATGGGCCTTATGAGCAGGATAACATGTCATGTAGCTTACTTGGTTGGGTGGATCGTCGTATATAATCCACCACAATGTGTGTATTATTAGACACTGGTTTATTTTGATCTGTGCAGGTGATAGTGCGTTTTATTATTACGTCGTTCAAGGTATCAATAATGAGATGCTGGTGAGTCCGCCCATACAACTGAACTTTCTGGGCCCTGACATATATTTAATTCAAGTACAATTCTATTTGACCCAAAGACTGAACTTCATTATGTGATCACTAGCCTTCAATTCTATAACAAATGTGAGATGTTTATCTTTCTTGAAAAGATTTAGGTGAAAGGGAGTAAGGCTTGATTTAATAATTCAACATTATCAACTAAAATTTTGACTAAATTCAAATATTTGTTTAACTATGATATAGGTTTGGAAAGTTATCAGGATGAATATAGTTGATCTAGTATATATGCAATTCTCTGTGAACCTTAATTTTTTAAAATATTATTATTAATAAATGTTTGTCGTTTAGTGTTGATATTAGGCATTCTTCCTTCCTGTAACCATTCTTTTATTAAACTCATGAAAAAATAATAAAAGCTATATATGAAAATTGTTTACAAATAAGGTGCTCCCCTATGATTTGGTCATATTAGGCCCTATATCATATGTCCCAACCAAATAAAAAATGTTGATAATAAAGCCTTTTGAATATAGAATCAAAGCAAAATTAGGCACCCTTTCACAGTTTTCAAATATGGAGTATGTAATCAGGGGTTGGAATAATTTCCATAATTGCCAGGGGGACATTATCATGATTGTGATCATCATATTGCACACATGTGTCCATGTTCTGTCTCGATAATAATTAGGCTAATTGGTCATGATTGAGATGCCACCCATGAATATGTCAGATAGACTGCTAAGCACCGGTTTTATTCAGTCTGTGCCTTTCTCCATGGTTGATCCAAAGGTCTATCAAAACTAATATATTTTCCTCACTTTTTTTGGATGATCTTGGACGTCGACACGGTGCATCTAGTTTGTGGTCCAAAATTCTGTGATCGTTCATTATTACAGTAACAGACTGGAACCTTGTTCTCTTATTTTAATCCATAACGGTGTGCAATGTAGAGGTTACCAGTCTAAATACAATCTGCAATTGCCGTACAGGTTTCCACGGTCCGTGTAGACTACTGGAAATGCATACATGACCTTTGTGTTATTGTTATTTTTGGACATTCTCAAGTGATTACGATACCCAAATTTTGTTTTTTTTTAAAACCTTCCAAAAGGATTTATGTCATTCTATCAATCCCATTTTTGGCACTTTTAGGAGCAGTGTGTACCTTAATACAGCGGCATTAGCGTGCGTTCTCTTTCGAACAGGTTTAATGCATACTACACACCTCGATCCCAAGTATATCAGTCCTAATAAAGCGCGTGGGGACGCAGGTTGATGGTTGGATGACCATCCCTTTTACAGGGGAGCAGGAAAAATGAAGCATCTACTGCCACGTTTGGTAACAAAATGTAGAATCGTTTACGTTTCAGCAGACAAATAACAACAAAAACGAATAATCAATTGTTTTCATGTATTTCGAGATGGTTTAAAAAAGGCTGGTCTCGACACGAGACCAGTCAAATCTTCAGACCAGAGAGGTTGAGGGCGAGACCAAGACCGAGACCACAGGGTATCAGGACCGAGACCAAGACCGAGAGACCAGGAAAAAACCGGTCTCAGGACCCTGCTGCTATTTTACAAGCCCAATCACAAAGCAGTTTGGCAAATCTTTGTCATTTTGCGGCCATCTGACAAAGCTGGAATCAGAAAAGGCAATCAGCCACAATCATCACTGTCAAGAAAAGATTCCAAGTTCAGAATCTGAACTTGCAACGATCAAAATCAAACAATGGTTTCAGGCAGATCATCATAAATTTCTCCTTCATTAACATTAACATTTTGGGAAGAAGGGCTATCATCATCTGCATTAGGTTGACTCTAAACCTTATTTTTTTTGTTGTAGGGATTTTGACATACACTTACAACTTTAGAATTATTCTGTTAGCAGTATTCTCCCTTCGGATTTTATTTGGTTTTTGATTGCTAGTCTTCCGCATGCACATTCAACCTGCTGGCCGTTTGAACAACTCAGGCCAGCATGAAAAAAGTTCTTCAGTCTTTGCAATGTTCTATAAATGTGGTTTTATTTTTCTTCAATTTTTCTACGCTTTGTCCAGTACATTGCTCATCACCTTGTATGTTCTAGTCGGAACTGTCACAACTTTCCAGAATAATATTTCCACAAGTTTCCAAAATTTCCTTATCACTGATATTAATGCTTTTGTGGTGTAAATTATATGGGGAATATGAACTTGTATTTATCCAATGTACTTTTGCAGGAAATATAATATGGAAAAATATTTCATAGCAAGTTTTTTATGGAAAAATGTTTACCTTGCACATGTATTTGTATGAGTAGTACAGGGTGTATCTTGTTTCTGCCTGCTTATAACTGTGTCACAGTATAGTAAAGAGACAATATAGTCATTAACATCTTATCATGCAAAACATTAAAACAACGCGTACAAACCTGAGCAATGTTTCTGACCGTTCGTAAAATTGGAGTTGACACTGCGTGTATAAAAAAATACTCTAAATTTGGGGAACATTAAACATATGTGCGTTTTCTAAGACCAAACCAAAATTTAAAATTACAATTTAAAAACATATGAAATAAGTTTTGCTTATCATGTTATCAAACCAACACTTACAATTATAATAAATGTTTTACGGACAGTGAAATTAAACCGAAACTCTGCAAAATATGTCGTCACTGAAAAATACAGATAAGCATACACATGTTCACATGCACCAAAAATAGTGGCGTAAATAAAATTAAAAAGTACAATGTTATAATATATATAATTTACTGCCTACTTAAGTTTAAAATACAATTTTCAGAATTGCGTAAAATAAAAAAAAGCAATATAAGAAGAAAATATACAGACAACAAAAAGAGCAACATAAGTCAAAGGGACAGCAAAAAAACGCCAAGTCCGGCGGGTCTTGTCAAGGATTTTCAAACAGAAGAGACAAACCATTTTGATTCCTAATCACTCCAACATTTTAATGAAAAAATGCTTTCAATTTGAGCTGAAGTGATTGTTGAAATTGCATTGCAAGATTTTCACATTCAACAGTCACTTTCAGCTCACAAATTGAAAGCATTTTTCATTAAATGAGTGATTAAAATCCATCAATTTAATCTTCATTGAACAAACAAAAAAGACCTCAGACTTGCGTTTCTTTTGCGAACTCCCAATATGTAACCTAAATTCACTATAAGATCGGGTTACGTGCCGAGAAAACAAAGCATGACCGACAAGCAAGACACTGTTGACCCTTCTAGGCCGACTCAAAAGTATGTTGCCTATGGTAATAGTACTAGTACTAGTGGGCCTATAAGTATTCTACATTTCAAAGTTGCATAATTCAAATTACGGTATGATTGGAACCATGCAGACTTACCAGTTTGACAACGTGTTGCTCCCACTATAGTATGGAATTCCATACCTGCCATTCTAAACGTCGCCCGTCCTCGCCCTTCTAAACGTCGCCCGTCGCCGCTTCTAGAAACGTCGTCGCGTCGCCCTTCTAAACAACAGCGCCCCGCGCCCTTCTAAAACGGCGCCCGTCGCCCGCTTCTAAACAGCCCTTCTAAATTCTGCGCGTCGCCCTTCAGGCTAAACGTCGCATCGCCCTGGCCCGTCAACCGTCGACCCTCGCGCGTCGACCGTCGCGCGTCGCCTTCAATGTGATTGATCAATGACCCTCGCTGTATTTTTGTGTAATGAAATAGAAGCATCAAATAAATCTGAAAAAACAAGTCTTTCCTTCCAAGTTTCCTATGTAATTTTTCCAATATTCTTATATAGCAAAATGGAACAGAGATATATTTGTTTTATGATTGTGGGAGTTTCGGTCGTCGGTTTTGCAAATACCAAATTTTATTGATTATTATCTTTCATCAATCACATTGAAGGCGACGCGACGAATTCAGTTTGCGACGCGACAATCGAGTCGACAGGCGACGTTTAGAAGGGCGAGCGCCGTTTAGGGCGCCATTTAGAAAGGGCGACGGGCGCCGTTTGAAAGGGCGACCTCAGTTTAGAACGACGCCACTGACCATTTTGAAAGAACGACAGGTAGGCAGCGTTAGAATGGCGGGTGGAATTCCATGCTATAGTCCCCACTCTGCTTCTCTTCCATTTCCAGTGTGTGTCACATTGAAGGTTACGGCATATCACTAGCAGGAAGTTACTACTACCGGGCGTCGCATTCGCCATGCTTCAAAGCGTATTTATATGGACATTTTACGTTTGATATAGAATCTACATTAGAGAATTGTTAATACTAAAATAGAGAAATGTACATTGACTTGACATCTCCATAATTGTTGTATTAGCATATATTTTCTTCCCTCGTTCCATATTTCTACATGGCTACATAGGTTGACAATGGAGCTCCATTGTCCAGCTAAGTAACATATTTCAGGATGTCTAATAATTTTTGTTAGCTATGGCAAACTCATCTAAAAAGAATGAAATTATTACCGATAAACAATTTTAGTTCATTTAATACCCTCTCATACAATCAATTCGGAAATCTGAATGCAACTAACGATTACATACACAGTTTTGTGATACGGTTTTATACCCGCGGATATGCTACCTTATTTGTCAGTGGTCTTCGAATGCCAAGTAGAATTAATTTATAACATATTTCTCGAAAATTTCAGTAGTTCAGACAAAATATTTGCTCAACACTGCAGTGCCTTGTATTATACAACGAAATCAGCCGTTAGAATTAAAAAAAGTAATGGAATTAAAACAAAAATAAATAAATAAATACAAATCTGATAATGTCACCACATGCTGCCTTTAAATATTCGTCTTTACCAAAAGGTATTTCGGAAATTATTACAATGGTGTACAAAACCCTTAACTAACTGTATAATTCCACAAGTTAATTTAGGAAGGTGAATCACGGATTAAAGAGGAAAATTCAACTGTATAAATCAATGGAATCCCGAAGGCAGCTTACCTTGTAAAAATTCCTAAACTCGACACGTCCTTTTTCAATGATTAGTTTATAATCGGCATGATATATCCCTGATTATTGTATCTATCATTCCACTAATAACGATTGAAAAGGCTCAAACAATTATGTATGTCTCTCATTTAAAACGTTTTAAGGGTGTTTAAAAGATCAATGCTATACCGATTAAAAATATCTTAAGATTCATTGAACACTTACTTTACTTCTTCAAGGAACTGGCAGAAATTTTATTAGCCAAAAGATTAGCGCCCTCTTTTGTGTTGTGGGTTTCGAAGATAATTATTCCCTCATTATTTTCTGCAAATCAATTAAAATGTTGTTTAAAAATACTAGCAAACAATGCAACAAGCTAATAACTTGTTATTTTGTCTTACAAGAAATCCACACACAATGATAAAGAGCGAAATCAGACATTTTCCACATAATTTAGGGTTTTCAAAGAAAAGTCCAAATTTTTACACAAAAGCGCACATAAAACGTAGAGTAAAGAGTACATACCCGTCTTTTATTAACACTTTTAGAACCCGTTTGAGGGAGTAAAATTATTTTATATCAATTACTTCCTTATTTAAATAGAAATATAACTGCCGTTGATATTGCCTGACAGGTTGCCTATAATTCTAATGAATACTTCTTTTTTAAGGGGACTTTGGTAAAAGCAAATTTGCGTCCCAATCTCTGAGTTTTCTCCCTGCTCCTTTTTATCTCATTCTTTTTAGACCCTCTCTATCATTTATATTGCTGGAGAGCATCTTTTAACGTTAACATTCCTTGTTTTGACATTCCAGTTTAATATTAATTAAAACAGGAGAAAAAGAATGGGATGAATTTGAAAATTTCATACAAATATTTGAGCACAATAGTGCATAATTTGTACTGCAGTTACCTCCCAGCCTATAAATAGATAGATACACTAAGATGGATGATGGTTTTCAAATCCTTTTAGAACGATCGTTTTCGCGATTTGCGATTTTGATAAATTCAATGTCTCTCGCTATGGACAGAATACTAAAAAATAATGAAGATGTATATAAACTTTTTTTTAAATTATTAATTTCACTTTAACAAACAACCTAAAGATTTCTATAAAATTATGTACAAGTGGTTACTTTCTTATGTTCATAAAAGCATAGGCGGTGTAACAATTAAATTGTTTATACATTTTATTTTTATAAAAAACATACATTTATTTTGTCGTATTAAGTTATAGTGTGCGAATCCACAAAATGGCATGGGATATGTGGCCTGCTAAGGAGTCCGCACCAGAATTGTTTTCGAACGCTTCAAACTTATCGTTAATTGCACATAAATATTCAGTTATAAAAATCACACAAAATTTGGGTTTCGTTGCCATGGGAGAGGTGTATAAAACAACACAGAACTATTGTAGTATCAGTGCCGGCACTGGGCCACTGACGCTATATATGCCCTGTACTATTTGCCATATTGGTTTTCCCGCTATCAATAGCTGGCTTGCCCCTTGATCTGATCCTTATACCATCTTGCCCATAATGGTTTGCCGCAATCAACCCGGCTTTGGAATGAGTTCAGGCAGTGTACTGTCTTACCGCAATGGTTTGCCACAATCAACGCGCACTGGGCCGTACGGGCAGTGTATACGTCTACACCGCCATAATGGTTTGCCACAATCAGCCCGCACTGGGCCAGTTCAAGGACTATGGCACTGTCTTGCCGTTATGGTTTGCCGCAATCAACTCGGCACTGGGCTGGTTCAGGCGGTGTACTGTCTTGCGCATAATGGTTTGCACGTCAGCCCGGCACTGGGCCAGGCACAGAGCGGTGTCCCGTGTTGCCGACGTATGGTTTGCCGCAATCAACCCTGGCACTGGGCCACGGTTCCAGGGCGGTTTACCGTCTTGCCATAATGGTTTGCCGCAATCAACCGGCACTGGGCCGGTACGGGCAGTGTACCGACTTGCCGTTATGGTTTACGCAGTCAGCCCGGGCACTGGGCCCAGTTCAGGCGGTGTGCTGTCTTGCCATAATGTTTACTACGATCAACTGACGGCACTGGGCGCATTACAGGCGTGTGTACTGTCTTGCACGTTATGGTTTTGCCGCAATCAACCCGGCACTGGGCCAGTACAGGCGGTGTACCGTCTTGCACGCATGATGGTTTTATAATCAACCCGGCACTAAGGGCCAGGCAGGCTGTATACCGTCTTGCCGTTATGGTTTGCCTGATATCAGCTGAACTGGGCCAGTTCAGGCGGTGTACCGTCTTACCATAATGGTTTACCGCAATCAACTGGCACTGGGCCAGTACGGTGAGTGTACCGTCTTGCCGTAATGGTTTGCCGCAGCAACCCGGCACTGGGCCAGCCACAGGCAGTGTGTACCGTCTTGTCGCACCAATGGTTTGCCGCAATCAGCCGCACTGGAGCCAGTACAGGTACGTACTGTGTACCCGTCTTGCCGTTATGATTTGCTGCAATCAACCCGGCACTGGCCAGTACGGGCTTGTGTACCATCTTGCCATAATGGTTTGACGCGCAATCAGCGGCCCGGCACTGGCCAGCCAGTACAGGCTGACGCACCGTCTTGCTTTGCGTAATGGTTTTGCCACAATCAACCCGGCACTGCGCCGGTACCAGGAGCGGTGTACCGTCTTACCGTAATGGTTTGCCACAATCATACCTGCACTGGGCGAGTACAGGCTGTAACACCGTCTTGCCGTAATGGTTTGCCGCAATCAACCCGGCACTGGGCCGGGTACAGGCAGTGCCGTCTGCCGTCTTTGTAATGGTTTGCCACCGGTCAATCAGCGGCACTGGGCCGGTACAGGCTGTGTACCGTCTTTGCCGTTATGCTGTTTTGCCGCAATCAACCTGGCACTGGGCCAGTACAGGCGTGTATGCCGTCTTGCCGTAATGGTTTTGCCGGGCACTATTGCAGAACTAGGCCCGGTTCTGGATCTGTACGTTGATGCCGTACCAGTCGTTTGCCGCTATGAAGCCAGCACTGGCCCAGTACAAAGTCATGTTTGCTGGGAGGGGTCACAAAATGGGCGAAAGGACAAAAGTGAGGCGAAGGTGCGCACGCAACCGCCGACTCGCCATTTGGGGTGTAGGTGCTTTCCAGGTATACTACTCCTGTCCTATTTTTCTTTACCTGTCATTGAGGGCTAAGCTAAATCCAGGATAAGCGGTTTTGTGATAAAAGGTTAATGGCCATAATAATCTACCGTATGTGCGAAGATTATGGTCACGCAATATTAGGCAACTCTCAATAAACGACAGTTGAGATACGGGTTGCCCGATCAGAGATCTATTGGTAGGCCTATAATAGTGTATGTACAATTCGTCTTATCTATCTTAATTTGCCAAATTAAGTGGGTGTTTTTGGTATCATGCTGACATGAAAGTTGATTGAATTCCTCGTCACTTTCGCAGGGTTCATTCTCTTAATACCAGTCAGTAAATTGTTGAGGTTACCATTTGCTTTCTATACAAACAGGTTTGTCTAGAGGATGACTGAATCATACAACCTTTTTTTCTCCGCAGTTTCGTTTACCTGTCCCCTTTCGTTTACCTGGCCCTTTCGTTTTACCTGTCCCCTTTTCTCGCAGTTTCGTTTTTGGGCATTGATATGAAGTAAATTTCTTCAGCTAAAGGAGAAACGTATCTATATTCAAATACATTTGAGTTATGATGTTACAGTATATATGATTGATGTAAACTTTTGACGTCGATTTGTGATGTGCTGTATATCACCCGATGCTAAGCTCAGCCCATTTGTCTGGTTGAAATAAACGTGTATCTATATTTAAATACATTTGCGTTGTGAAGGTTACAGTATATATGATTGAAAGTGCCAACCTTTGACGTCGATTACACGTGATGTTGCTGTATTATCACCCGATACTATAGCTCTCAGCCATTTATCGGATTAGAATAAAACGTATCTATATTCAAATACATTTTGCGTTATGAGGTTACAGTATATATGATGTGCCAGCCTTAACTGACATCGATACACGTGATGTGCCATATTATCACCCGATACTTGGCCCAGCCCATTTATCGTGATTGAAATAAAACGTATCTTGATATTAAAATACATTTGCGTTATGGAGGTTACAGTATATAGGGTTGATGTTAACCTTGGACGGTGAAACACGTGATATGTGTATTATCATCCGATGCTAATGACCTTGTATTTATCTGATTAGAATAAACCAGCAGCCCTCATTGGTCATTGTCTTCACGCTGTTATTCATGTCCATATAAATAGGCCTACGTTTGTATGATAAATACTGCAGAACCCGTTGGTAATTTCTATTCTAAGCTGACTATTCCTCATTTAATAAAGATCACACCTTGTTTCGGTTCCAGAGTCGTCAAGATCCTGTATTCCTCCGCTTCAGCAGTTCTCATCGTTTATCCTCCTGCCTTTCCCCGTAAGTATGTATAAATTACCATAAAACTACTTCAAATAGAATTCGCATATGCGACGCTGCAAATTGAAATAATTTAAATGTTTTGTTATACAAGGTTCAACACGCTTTCTTCGAATATCTCACACCCGAATTTCAAGCTTGTGAATATCAAAAGTGAGGCTATCATAAGACCATTGCTTAGCTGCACATGGTGGGGTGAGCCTATCGATATCGTTTCATTTGCGGTAACACCATGTTTATATCTCAAACTATCGCTAAGTGATTGGTACCAGGGTTCTGAAAAGAACTTGCTTATCGGTCAATAGTATCTCACCACTGTCGCTAAGGAGATTATGGTTCAGGGGAGAACCACATGTTATAATCGGGAAACTCTCCTTAGCGACAGTTGAGATACGGGTGCCCAATAATTTTTTTCCAGAACCTATATACCTCGCCTTATGAAACTTCAGGATGAACAGTGGCGTTGCTATGGGGGGTAATATGATGAATGAGGAGATCATGGCCACCTCCCTGAATTGGGTGAGGTGTGCGATGTAACTAATGCCAGGGGTGGGGTTGGGTTAGATCGCAACTTTTAAGGTGAAGGTGAAGGTGGTGACCTTTGACCTTTGAATGTGTTAATAATCGTGTACGAATATTTTGAATGAAAAAGATATTAAAAACTTACATAAAAAGGTAGAAATAACGAGTTTAAAAATGTATTAGTATAATAAAGACGACTAAATATTTATCAAAGTGGACATTAGGATGAATTAGAAATTTTTTAGCATAGACTAATAATTGTTGCGAGACAAGTGCAGAAGGGAATAGAGTTAATAAACGGTCTTGGTATGAGGCGGTAAAATATAAAGCGCCGTAAACCAACACCAAATTTATATAAATTAAGTTTAACTCCAACTTAAGAGCGTAACAAATTAAATAATATTCCTTTATCCGAACATTACAACGGAGAAGAGACCACATTAAAAAGACTATCCTCGCCATTAAAAGGTTTCACGAGTTTTAGAACCCGGGTTGAATTTGACGAACCACCCGTTGACGGTGGGAATATTTACGTCAACGAAGAATGGTTGTACCGATCGGTCATAGCAGATAATTAGTTAACATCTTTTGGGAAGCGGTGAAGCCATTAGATTATCGAAAAGTTCTCTTTTGACTTGCAAGAATTTGGGTCATTTAAGTTAACATTCAGAAAGATTACAAAAGAGAAGAAGGGATTACGAGAAGAAAGAAAATTTTTTTAGAAAGATTAGAAGATGAAGAAAAGACAATTTTTTTTAAGAAAGTTGAGAATGATGTCATTAAAAAGCAGATTACAAGTAGAGAATGATAATTTTAAATAATGAAGAAGTAATTCGCTATGAGTTCACGAATTTCGCATATGAGTTTTATTCTGAAAACCCTATAAACCCTGATGATAGTATTTTCCCATGATAAATTTTATTTTATTGAGAGAAAACAGGCGAGAGAACTTAATGATAAAATGACTTTTGAAAATAGAGATGATGAAAATAAAAAGAAAATATGTTGAAGGTTTTTATTACGACGATGTAAATTTAACGCGTGTAGGCAACAAATATGTTTTGTTACCTAAGTAGAATAGAGGGTAGAGCGAGGGTGAGAGGACCAATTGGGGTTCCATTTGTTAATGAAGCGTTAGGTATAATAAATAGCAAGAAAAAAATATTAGTTCTCTACAATAATAGTAAAAGTTACAAGAACTAATTAGTAATATCAATAATCCAATTCCCAAAGACCTTGAACCAAAACTTTCTCAAGCCGCAAAGGATAAAGGAGAAAGTTTTGCAATTTTTTTCTACCATTCAGATATTGTTTCGCAAGTTTCTAATAAGAAGATATCTCCCACTGAAAAAGTCTGGGCCGCCACTGGAAACTTCACTAACTGAAGAAGAATTACATAACATGATAGATGAAATCTTGAAATCGTATGGATTTTATACATTTCGAGAACTGATAAGTTTGATAAAGGTTTGCAACGCTAGGCAACGCTAGGTAATCATTGATTTAATTTTAGGTAAGTTGATAAATTAGATAATGAAATATCTAATCTTCTAGAATATTTTTTGATGGTAGACAGCGTGGACTTGAAGAATTAACCGAACAAGCTAGTAAAACTTGCAAGATAAACAAGATGAAAACAAGCGATATTTTAGAATTATTAAAAATAAATACGCAAAATGCTCGTAGTCAAATAGATGTAATGCAGAATCGATTGAAGATATCGGAGAATCGGTTGATGAAATAGTTGATGAAAGCAACGTGTCGTTGCGTGAAAAATTAAAACTTATTTTTTTAAAGGCCTCTAATCGTCAGTGTATTAACAGCGGTTGGTATGGTTATCGGTTTCATCGTCAATAAGATCGTAGGTACTGTAACATCTGCTGTATCACCACCAACACCAAAACCTACACCAGAACCTGAACCTACACCCAACAAACCGAGTAGTGTAAAAGACTGGATACAAAAAACTTTAAAAAATCTAGCGAATGTGGTAACAAAAACTCAGCGCAAAAGCTTTAGCTTCTTTACCGGCTATCATCGGATCTGTAATAAGTTGGATATTTACGACAATTTCAAAAGTAGTCGGATGGGCGGCTGAATACGTGTGCTAGCCTTCGACCGGAGTGAGGTTTTTAGTTTTAACTTTACAAACTCGACGCGTCGTCGAGGTTATCATCTCGTAAATAATAATACCTAATCCGGGTAATTGAAAAGCCAATTATTAAAGCATTTTCATCGTGTGAGTATCGGGTTGAGTAGTAGTAGGAGATGTATCATCGTCAAGCTGCGACGTACTTGGTAGAATCGATAGAGTATCTACCGCTGTTGGTTGTTGACTATCGAAATCGCTACCATCGCTC
Organism: Zoroaster sp. YZ-2022; assembly: GCA_029582265.1. NCBI lineage: Eukaryota > Metazoa > Echinodermata > Asteroidea > Forcipulatida > Zoroasteridae > Zoroaster > Zoroaster sp. YZ-2022. Next base: position 50,173,594 of record CM055816.1, on the reverse strand, counting down.
GCTGATTGTTGGTATCTATATCCGTATCGAATGATGACTGCGACGCTGGAACGGGTGTTGAATTCATGTCTTGATTTGAACCGAGCGATAATCCGGACGTTGAGATTTTAAGTTCATTGTTGTATCCCGCGTGCTCACCTGTTCGTAAATTCATGTCGCTTGGTAATAATAATAAATCTTCTCCGACTAAAAAGTTTAACTGCGTTCGGGCAGATTGTAATTTTTTGATATTGTTCAATAGATTTTTAAATCAACCGGAGAATCGATCGAAGCATAGAGAATGTTTATAAATTCTCTTTTGTGTCTAAACTTTACCAGGTACAAAACATCCATTTGTTGCTAGAACTTGACCTCTAATATTGCGCAACGTACGTTCTTATAGAATCATTGATTCGTTCTATTCATATATCCGTAAAGCCTTGAGCTATTCCTCTAAAATTTGAAGCCTGAGCGAGCTAGAACTAATTGCTGCGTTAAAAGATGTAACTTTTGTTTTATCAAATTAAGTATAAATTTAACCCAAAACTTGTTGAACATTGGGAGATTGTGAAATGTAATCGATAACGTACGACGAGGAATCGCTACCATTATTAACTTTCTGAAGATTAACTTTTTAGATCAAATCCATCTTTCTCTTGATTTTAAACTGGTTTTCATCATTAATATCTTCCTTCCCTTAAACCACCAAGAAGGCCAAATCGAATTGTCGTAGTCTTATCCAGGCACCAAAAAACCAATTGATGTTCAAATAATAAGCCGTTCCCAATCCTCCCGAGTATTTGTCTACTTTGTTGTTTCCAATTAGATATCGGTGAAACGTGACATTATGTACATATTTTATTATATGCGCTTATGTCTATATTATTTGCAAAAGCATCCCAAATTGTGTTTGAAGATTCAGGACAACTCATTTCTTTGAGCATTCGTCTAATTTGATAATAAACGTGAAATTTATAAAACTACAGATCATCAGTTCGAATGGAACAAATTTTATAACTCACTCCGCATCCCGTCGTACTACACCACGTTACAAAACTTGTTTGATTTTGATAAAACTTTAGCAGATTATAATTCCAATCATCTACATCTTGGCTAACGATGTGAAGTAACGTAATTTTAAAATACCCGTTTTCGTTAACGTAAATATTTATATTCGTTAAATCTCGAAAGAAGTAAAATCTGTTTTTTTGCTAAAATGTTCCAGATTGCGGATATCGTTTTGAAAATTACTCTGAAATGCTTGGGAATCAGCATTTTTATAAATATAAGTTATAAATTTAAAATATAAAAATATGTCCATCCTTACGATCGAAATTGTAGTTTAAATTATCCAATCGTATTAGATAATATAATCGATAATAGTTGCGGTAAACTCGCAATTTCATTAATATCCATCAACCTTTGGGTCGGTTACTATAATGTGCGTAGAAAAGAAAGAATATTTCGTCGTAAAACTTTTCCGGATAGGACACCGACGGAAGAAGAAATTGAGATTATCGAACCTGGACTTTATAATATAAATGAAATTATTAACATCGTCTTAAATAACACACCGTGGCTCACATTAGTCGTCGATAAAATGTCCGGCGAAATCTCGCTTAAAATTTTAGAGCAATATAGAGAAATTTAATTTTCGACGGGGTTAGCTAATTTACTCGGGTTTCCGAATGAATATTTAGCTACGGGTGAGCATCGTAAAACAATTTTTTTCAACCTTTTAAAATAATATACATTCATGGCGATCAAGTTTCTACGAGCGAAAATTTTTACAACGGCAAAGCGAAAATTTTTTTACAAGATAAATCATTAGGTGAAAGTATGTGGAAAGAATATTACCTAAAAAAATCTTAAAACCGGTACTTTTAACGAATTGAGTTTTAAATTAAAAGATTCTAGAGGTCGAGACATTAATAATCACGGTATGCCGGTTATTCTAACCCTCAAAATTAAATAATAAAAATTAATTATAAAATATGGCGAGTATTTATGGACCTAGTCTGAAGAGCGATAGCGATAAAAACAAATCTAATGTAAAAATCATCGAATATAATGGACACATTGAACCGAGTGAAACGCAACAAATGATAACTTTATAAATTTATTCGAAAACACAACATTGAACTCGGATGGTACGATGCGTTTAAACTACCGTTTTTATGTTTAATCAATCGCAAACAGATTACTAAATTTTGCAAAATTGATAAAGGTCGATGGTAGTCTTACTCCATTTTCAAGAACGCGTGATTTTGCAGCCAATATATATTTTACTCCTTATCCCGCTATATATAATACATTTGCTTTTTCGAATGAACCGCAAGATTTAGAATACGAAATTTTCTATAAAACGCGAAATAAAAAAGTATTTATACTAGGAAAGTTTTTCGGTGCTCTAAACGATGGAATCTGTTACGATGTAAAAATAACAGATTCCATCGTTTAGAGCATCGAAAAAATATTTAATTAAAGATAATATATAAATATGGCGAGTATTTACAGACCTAGTCGTAAGAGCGTTAGCGAGAATTATAACACGCAAGAAAAATCCAATCTAAACATCATCGAACGTATTGGACACATTGAACCGAATAATATTGAACAAAGTTTGAATTTTCTTTCATCTTACACTCCAGAACTAAACATTGAAATATATTGGTATTCGGTGCCTTAAACAAGGGAATCTGTTACGATACAAAAATAAAAACTTTTCCAATTCTACCTATAACAAAATAATGTAAATTTTTAAAATCTTTTATTATTAATAGAATAATGAGCAACCCCGTCAAAACAGCGGGAATATATCCGATATTAACGCCTGCAAATCCTTTTAACAATGCGGAAGAGTTAAACGTGAATGCGTTTCGTTTGAAAAAAAATCGACGGCATTCAAAAACTACTACTAAAAGAGAGAAACGAGCCCGAGGCTGTATATAAAAAATATAATAAAATCATCAAAACTTGTTCCATCGTAGAAACGATAGCATTATTAGGCTCTATGAGAGCAGGAGCCTCTGGATTTGCCAGCCTAGTCAGCGTTATAGGGCTACCGATCGGAGGCGTTTTAGTAGGATTAACTATAGGATTGGGCGGTATAACGGGAGCGATCAGATACGCCGAAAAGAAACTCGCTAAAAAAGCAAAAAAACACAACGAGATTAGAGTTTTAGCAGAAGGTAAACTCAACACCATCGACAACCACGTTTCGAAAGCGATCGAAGACGGTCGTATAAGCCAAGAAGAATTTCATTTAATCAACGAAGAGCGCGAAAAATACTCGCAAATGAAAGAAAATATTTAAACTAAATTAAGCCTAAAAATGTCGATGCTAACGATGTCAAAGTTAAATCCATCAGCGATAAAAAAACAAGACCTTTTAGAAAGAATTTTGAATTTAAATTAAACTTTACTATAGAAAAATCATACGAAAAACGCGCTTCGCAAATAATAGCGCGTAATTTTTCAAGAAAGACCTCCGCCGTATAATTTAAATGTTTAAAATATATCTTTTATTATTCAAATAAATAATTTCACTTTCCGGCTTCCGGTTTTTTGGTATAAGAAATATTTTCTCAATTTGATCTATAACCCATCCAAAACCGTTGTCGTCGATGTATTCTTTTATAAACTTATACACTTTTAAATAAATTGTAATTATTGCATCATCAATTTGACTCATCAACTAATACTAGTTCATTTTTAATATTATTATAAAAAGATTTTTATAATCAACCTTACCATTTTCTCTGTCTTTTCTTAATTTAATATGTAAAAATATAATTTTATCTCTCCAAAATTCTGCAGTTAAAGACAAATAATCGATAATCTCTGATATTAACTCATCAAATTCTTTCAATTTGCATAACGACTGATTTTCATAAATACTTTTATCCTCCATCGTCGTCTTTACTATACACCCACATTTTTTCTTAATATCTTTTTTATTCATCAACTCTTTCATCACCAGATTATAATTTTGTCTAGCTCTCCCTTCAAAGCGGTTTAAATAATTTATTTCTAATACATTACCGCATTTCGTACATAAATTTATCTTTGATTTTGTACCATTTTTAAATTTCGACACGGAACCGGTATACTTTTTCCGTGTCGAACGCTATAAATTGATGTTGCTGCGCAAAAATACGTCGCCGGGTACGCTGGGTACGCAACACTTGTACGTTTTGCCTACTAAAAGCCATTCGCACGGAATAATTGCTTTTGATAAATATTTAGTCATCGTCTTTATTATACTACTACATTTTTTTAAAATCGTTATTTCACTTTTTTATGTAAGTTTTTTAATATCTTTTTTTTCTATTCAAAAATATGTAACGATTATTAAATACATTCAAAGGTCAAAGGTCACTCACCTTTCACCTTTTAAAAGTTGCGATCCAACCCTCACCCTCATTTAGGGCTACATCGCTCACCTCACCCTAAATTAGGGTGAGGTGGGCTAGATCTCTCATCTATCATACTACTGGGGGGCACGGGGGAAAATGTCCCCCCAGGCCCTGTGTGGTGTGGCACCAGGTGCCCCATTCAGAATTTTGAAAAATAGGTCCCTATTTGAGACTGCAGGATTCTAGTATTGACATTGCCCCAGAAAAAGTGGTGCACCCCTAGTGCTCCCCTGAAAATTGGACCCAAGTTACGCCACCGAGGATGATGCTAGTAACCCTTGTCTTTTTTCGCTCATCACCCTCCCCGTCTAATATTACCGTTTTTTGTCAATATGTTTCCTCAATATTGAGCGTTACAATGCCGTTGATGGCGGTATACATAATTCTTGGCATTCAGACACAGAGTTTTTGTTTATATAACTCGCAGCACGCAACATATTTCATATTTGTAGATAAAATAAATTGCCACACGTAATTGATCTTAATTCAACCTCCCTGTTGGGCACAGTTGATCAAGCACTGTTTTAATTTAAATAATAACGTCATTAGTCAAACCCCCTTTTTTAATGATGATATCATATAATGTTTAATCGGAGAATGAAGATGCAGTTCAGTTATAATACCGGTGTTGATTGATAACACCAGACCTACAAGTTTAAAAGTGATACAATTTAAAACCATTTGATGTGGGTAAAAATGGGAAATTATTCCATCGTGCTGTCATTTTCCATCTGACGTGCTGTCATTTTGTCGCTGCCGGAGCCACAAACAATGCGTATATAAACGAATCTGTTACGTTCTCACATTTTGGTTAAGACAAGATATTATTCCATTACCATAAAACACCATAGGCACCCTTTATGATTTTAGACACCCTATTTTTACATGTAAAAGTATTGAAATGAACAATTTGGACACCCTATTTTTAATCCTGCCCGCTATTCATTCCAATCCTATGGTGGTTTTAATAGGATAGCAATTCCGGGAATATTTGCGCAAATATTTTGGAATTTTTCAGACTTCGCGAATTTTAATACTTTTGAATCCTATTTTGCGAATTTTTCCGGGGAGTAGGAAGGACAATAGTCAGGCCTTTGTATCATTATTTTTTTAAGGTATAGGAACTGACTAAAACGTAAAAAGCAACGAGACCAAGATCACGAGAATATTGTTCAAAGAATGTCCCCCCAGATTATTAAAGAAAATAAAATTTACGACATCGCGAATATTTGCGCAAATATTCGTGAAAAAAATTCACGACATCGCGAATATTTGTGCAAATATTCGCGACAAAATTCACGACATCGCCAATATTTGCGCAAATATTGGCGAAAAAATTTCACGACATCGCAAATATTGGCGAAAAATTTTACGACATCGCAAATATTTGCGAATGCGATGTCCCTTCAGGGACACCATACAATCCCCTTCACTCATTGCGTGAGCACAATTCCTGGAAATTAGGGAAAATATTCCCACTTAACTCCACAGTTTGAATCCATTAACAGTAATCACTTTGAATAACAGTTTAATATTAATTTAGGGTTAGGGTTATCATTGATTGAGCATTTTCCCCAAATGTCCCAAAATGATATCAATTTCCCAATATTTTCTCAAAAACAGAATCTGAAAGTGGAAACTTACACATGTTGGTTTATACATATCTGTTCATTCTCATAAAGTACATACATTGCTGACGTTTACTAACGTTCACCATACTTTGCACTTTATTTCCTTTTCAGCGCAAGCAACAGTCAAGATGTCGTCAAAGGTGAGTATAAGTCAATGATTTATTTATCATTATTTTAATTAAAGAGGACGTTTCAATCGTTTATGATTTTGATGTCAACATTCAAAATCAAGTGAAAGGTTTAAAAATTCTTTAAAATAAATATCATTGCACAGGGGATATCCGTTACTGGGTCTTTTCGAGTATTTTGTTTGATACGGTACGGATCATTTGTGCACAAGGATATCAAAGGTATATTTCTGGTCATAGGTCAAGGGCAATTGATGTTGATTGAGGTCATTATCTGGTCATTTTCATTTCCATAAACCATAATGACGTCAGGGTTCGACACCACAAACCAATTCCATATTAACGAGGTCGTGCACCATTGGAAATTATCCCAAACGTAACTGAGCAAATTATCTAAATCCTACTGAGGACGATCAGAGCACACTGATCAAAACGTCGAGTTGTACCTCCAGTTCTTTTCAGAACGAATTACTAATTACTAATTACTAATTACTTATCATCCTCCCCATGAAAAGCTACAAGTTTTACCTAATTACTACTCAATTGAGAATTTCACATGGTGTCACCGCAATTAGTCTTACTTATCCTCCTCACCATGCAAAGCTACAAGTTTTACGTATAAACCCTACTTGGCTGGAGATGGTAATATACCAAACATCATGAGAAGTTATTCCACCTGACATGTTTTCATTTTCAAGAAAAAAGCGAATACAAATTTAAATCTGAAATGGATAATCAGCTAATTATCCATTAGAATGAACACCAAATAATCTGCAAAATTTGGCCTTACGTTCAGGCCCGTGAGAATTTTTGCAGTAAAGTAGTAAATAAAGATGGTGCAAACCCATTCAGTGACACTACATCTTTGTTGACTTTTTGTTTTTCTTTTCCAAGATGTATTTGTCATACAAATTGAAATACAGTGAGTCCGTATTTGACTATTTCCAAAGTTTGTCCATTTGACAATGAGTTTTGTGGGAATAGTAGGCTTTTGTTTGTTTGAAGGTACCAATACTGACCGATTGGTCAGATTGGGGAAACGTGTAGAAGAGCTAAGCTTTCATGCCTCACTCGGCAATCATCAGTTGCATGTAACGGTTCAAATTAATGAGCCAGGTGGTCTCCTGTCTTATTTTTAGATAAGACATTGAATTGATGTTCTTTTCAAACAGTTGTCATGTTTCCGTTTTGTTTGAGTGAGAGAGTTCGTTGTTTTTATGTGATTTGTTCCTCTAATAAGGAAAGCAGGACGTTAAAGGTTTCATCTGGTTCTTCGAAAAACCAGAATCGTATGGGTGGGAGTGAGTTTCTCAGTTGATCCTTTTGGATCTGTGTGTGTGAGATTTGCTCGGATTAGTTTCTCCCGAATGTTTTGGGCCTTTCTGAATGCAACAAAGGGTTCTTTCGGAAATATTTCCGAGAGTTGTGGGTTTTGTTGTATCAGCGGTCAGTGTTTGTTTATTGCTTGTTTCACATCTTCGTGGTTAACGAACGGATTATAGGTGGTTGAGAAAAACCAGTGGTACTTCCTTGTTTTGTTTACCTTTTGGTGGCTTGTGAATCAGTTTGGCTCGGTTTGCCAGTATGTTTTGGAAGTTTTGTTATGTATTGGGTATGCAATTCTCATTTTTCTTTGGAAGATATTGATATCACTCAAGAGAGTAGAACGGGTTGGTTTAGCAGGGGTTGGAACGAAGAACTCGTACAGGCTATGTGTTGTTTGCAAAATTCTCTTGTCTTTAAAGTGGTATGTCAGTTCCTTCTGCGCCTTCAAAAGCTGTTGTTCGAACGTTGGTTGAGGGTATATATCCAAGGTTTTTGGTGGGGATGGTGTAAGCAGTATTCAGGAACAACGTTGAAGAGAGTTGCTAAGTTTGGTAGACATGTTGTCTGAATGATTTGGTATCATCTTCGTTGGCATTCCGCCAAGGTTTTGCGGACCTGAGATGAGTAACAATCAAAAGACTTAGTGTGCTTGGCTCGGGTGCATCATAAATTTGTAGCGTTCCCATTGGCTCTTCGTAAACAAAAGCAATTTGCGTCCTAGGTGGTGGTTCCGGATTAGAGCATATCGGGAAAAGCGCGGGAAACGGTTTTTTTGCATGTGGCAAATGGTTGTTGAAACCAACGCATTTTCTTGTGCGAACTGGGCCCACGCTGTAACTACCGCTGATGATCGATCGTGACGACTACGTCATACAACTTGACGGCTTAGCCGACATACGGTCCGCAAGCAGACTACGAACCGAAAGTCCATTGTTTATAATGGTTTGGCACGTGCACGGACTCGGGCAACATCGACACAGGGCATTGCATGCACGCCGCCGGCGTGTGCAAAGTAATGTATAACTCAAGTAGTTCTAATTATAAGAGCGCGGCGCCGAAATAGTGGGAATTCAACAATGTTTTTTTCAGGGATTTATTTTTGGTTAGGTAAGAATAGTTATAGTTCTTATGATAGAATGTGCATTATGTTCGAAAAGTAGAGGGTGCTGTAGTTTATTCCAGCACCCCCAACCAAAACGTTGGGGGTGCTGCAGCACCCACAGCACTCCCCGTTATCGCGGGCTTGCTTACGTTTCAAGCCTAGCAGGCTCTTTCTCAAAGTTTGCATTTGAGAAAGAACCTGCTAGGTTCGAAACGCAAGGCCAGTAACATTTATTTTGCATTTATATTATAAGTCCTTTAGGTTGGTAAGCAGTTTGCAACAGCTAATTCTCTATTTATTACAAAATAATCTGAATACATTTTCACTAATATTTTCTCCTTAACGACAACCCGAAATAAAGTGATATTTTCACAGGTTGGTTTTTATACATATTTCATGATTCTTATAGAGTATGGATGCATTTAAAGACATTTTAGCATTAATTTCAATAAAGTAAACTTTTGCTAAAGAAAGTTATGATAAACACAGCAAATTTCTGGAAAAAGGTGGTTCTTTTTAGGAAATCCTTAAAGTTCCGATTAAAATTTCTGAAATATTCAAAGTTTTCCTATTTGATGAATAAAGATGAATCAACCATGTCAAGCATAAGAAAATATTGCAATGTTTACTTTTTTATTTTCATTTGTTCAGATCACTATTTACGCGAAAGAAACTTTCCAAGGAGCATTGTTAGAACTCACAGTAAACAATACCAACTTGTCCGCAGACGGGTTTGCTGATGGAGTCTCGTCCATTATAGTTTATGGAAATGCGTAAGTAATATTAAACTTGTCTAAGACACAACAGCCCTAGATGTATCCAGGCTGGGGCAGGGTGTTGGGAATATCACCCTACCCCCGTGCCGCGGCAAGAAGGCCAATGCAATGTTTTGGAGTTGTTGTGCAACAACCTTCCGCCATTTTGACTACAACTGACAAACTTTTCAGATATGAAAACAAATTGCTTAGTACGAGATTTACCAAGTGATATGTGCATTGGTATAATATACTCACGGAATTTAAAAACGCATCATCCCAATATTTCACATATTTTAATCAATACTTTCTCAGTCAAGCATAAGCGCAAATTTTCACATCATACTGACACAATAAAAGTGCTACATTTATGGCTTCAATTCATCACTGCATATAAGTTATACATAATTATTGAGAAATATAAGTTGATGCGTTTTTAAATTCCGTGAGTGTACATTATTTCCTCATCACTAAACGAAGGTAAAATTGTTGTCATTTTTGCTCAGGTGGACTGGGTATGAACTTCACAACTACAAGGGTAAGCAGTACCAACTAAAACAAGGGAAATACTCAAACTACACTGATTGGGGAGCATCCAGCAATAAAATGTCCTCCTTGAAAATGGACGAGGTAAGTTGGCTTCTCTGCAGGGGACATCTCAAGATCTGATGATGTACTGGTGATAAGAAGAGAATTCAAGAACAAATCCACAATTCTTGAGCATATTCCTCATACAATGCCAAGGAAGGATGTTTCGATAATTAAGAACTAATGAATTGCATCGTAAGTTTGTTGTATATTATTAAAAATGTCAAATTCCAATGACCGACCCTGAACCTTTCGAGTACTAACTTTTGGAGTTTGAAACATTGGAATAAATATATAAAAAAATAATTAGAATTTTTAACATTTTGGACCAACTTGGGGAATTTTATTTGGACTGAAAATGTTTGTGGAATCTTTTTCAATAGTTTAAAAAACAGTAAGCTGAAAATAAATTTTCAAACGTAATTAAGTGCTACCAAAGAGATTTTTACCGGGATTCACAACTGTATGTGTGTGTGGGTCCTAGGCCCATCCCCTGGACAAAAAGTATATGCCTATGGTATTGATACTTTTGATGCTATGGGAGCACCTATATCCACGCAACCACAAGACTTCAAATCAACCTATCTCTCCATCCCTATTTGTCTGTTTCTTTCCCAGGGGTGAATGTCTATTATGTTGTTTTTTATCTGTTATTCTGGCTATATAATGTGTTGAGTTGTTGGCCCAGTACCTGGGTGTTCCTTCGTTGGGCCAATTTCTATTTAAAATGTATTTCTGTATTTCGGTTCAGAGTGGTTAAGATCCTGCGTTAGTCTCCACTTAAGCAGTTCTTCAGTTACCTCCTGCCTCCCGTAAGTATGTCTAATTATCATAAAACTGCTTCAAATGGTCGCAATGCGACGCTGCAAATTGAAATAATTTAAATGTTTGTTTATACAAGGTTCAACGTTTTCTTCGAATGTCTCACCGCGAATTTCAGCTTGTGAATATCAAAAGTGAGGCTATCATAAGATTTGATGCTTTGCATGGTGGGGTATCGATATCGTTTCGGTTTGCGGTAACACCATGTGTTTATCTCAACTATCTCTAAGTGAGGTACAGGGTTCTGAAAAGAACCTTATCGGGCAACTTTAGTATCTCACCCTGTCGCTAAGGGAGATTATGGTTCAGGGGAGAACCAATATCGGGAAACTCTCACTGAGCGACAGTTGAGATAAGAGTTGCCATATAAGATTTTTTCCAGAACCCTATACCTCACTTAGCGAAACAAACACAGGATGAACAGTGGCGTAACTATGGGGTGGGGGGGGGGGGCATGGGGGAAAATTCTCCCCAGCCGATGCCCGTGCACCCCCGGGTGCCCCATTCAGAATTTTGAAAAAATAGGTCCCTATTTGAGACTGCAGGATTCAAGTATTGACATGCCCCCCAGAAAAAGTGGTGCACCCCCTAGTTCCTCCCTGAAAATTGGACCCTAGTTACGCCACCGAGGATGATGCTAGTAACCCTTGTCTTTTATTTCGCACATCACCCTCCCCGTTAGAACAAGTCTAATATTACCATTTTTTGTCAATATGTTTCCTCAATAGTGAGCGATACAATGCCGTTGATGGCGGTATACATAATTCTAGGCATTCAGACATAGAGTTTTTGTTTATATAACTCGCAGAACGCAACATATTTCATATTTGTAGATAAAATAAATTGCCACACGTAGGCCTAATTGATCTTAATTCAACCTCCCTGTTGGGCACAGTTGATCAAGCACTGTTTTAATTTAAATAATAACGTCATTAGCCAAACCCATTTTCTAATGATGATATCATATAATGTTTAATCGGAGAATGAAGATGCAGTTCAGTTATAATACCGGTAGTTGATTGATAACACCAGACCTACAAGTTTAAAGGAAGTGATACAATTTAAAAGCTTACTTGATGTGAAGTAAGTAATGGTACCAAACATTCTGAGAAATTCTAGCACTAATACACCACACAGTGTCGTTTTAAACACCGTTTTTGAAGTGTAATGATGTTGTACTGCGACGAAAAAATGCTTTATATTTCGCATTTATTCTATATTATAAGTTTGGTAAAGCTAGGTCTCATGCCAAAATTATTACAAAATTTATACGATTTGCCACCTCCAAATAGATACTTACTTTATTTAGACTTTGTGTACAGGTTAACATCCAACATGGTAATATTAATGTGCCTTTCTCTGCAATCCTCAGGAAGGGTAACAGAACCTGGAAGGAGATCGGTACCTTTAAGGGAACTCAGAGCTACAATCTGCAGGTGGATTACAACGTCCATGGCCAATGATATAAAGATCGGTATTACAATGCACTAGTGATAGATTTAGGTATTGATACTCAACGCTTTAAACGTATTTACGAACAATAATAATTAATAATAATATCGAAAATTTTAAACGCTATCCGTACGCATGGGGCGGAATATACACATACAAAACAGCTCAATCAAAATAACACAAACTTAATTGTTATTACGGTAACTATTCTGGGAAAATAAGCGCTGTGATCACATTATGGATTTGAAAGAGATACCTCTATAAACCTGGTTAATTGAACCTGGTTAATTGAACCTAGTTAATTGAGCCTGGTTAATTGAACCTGGTTAATTGAGCCTGGTTAATTAAATCCATGGGTGTAAATCCTGGAATGGGGTGGGGGGGGGGGAGTCAGTGGGGATGACTTTACATGTAGATTAGACAAGACAGATCACCTGTGAATAATTGCCCATATTCAATTGTAAAACAAGTCCAATAATAATGGTAAGCCTGAATTTGCATTGCTTTATTAATAAGTTTAATGAATGATTGATATTATAGCCTAAGGATCGAGGTAGTGGTAGTGACTAACATCATATAAGTGATTATATTATTATCATTGTTATTATTAATTCATAAATGCCGAAATCTGAATTAACAAAACGCCACGCAGGAATGAACCAATCAGAGTGTAGAAGTTTGTATCACGTATGGCAAACTTATGGGCCAAGTTGGAATATCACCCGTCCTCAAACGTTGGATTTGTCACATGCTTTCTGGCTCTTTTTCAATACAAACGGCACTAGATATTAACAATTGGAAAAAGAAATCGAGATGGGCATTTATGAAAGGGAATAAAAGTTCGACACTTGTTCTTTTTCCGCAGGATAAAGACCGCGCGAGACAAACTTTTATTCCCTTATTAATATCAGAAATCTATTAAACATAAATATTGCAGTGTTAAAATAACAGATTGTGCAGTGTTTAGAAATTTACATAAAATGTTACCAGATTAGTTTAGAAAAATAGTAATCTGTAATGTTTCTACAAACAGTAATTTACTATTAAAATATTGATAAGGACAAACAGGTATTTTTTTTTATAAGCCAATCAGAGAACACACAAATTGTTCCATGCAAATAAAATCCAGCCACGGTTTTAAAACAATACCAGTGGTGTATTTTTCCATGGTGCTAATATTGGTCGAGTTGCCCAATGTACATGCACTAATACACCACACAGTGTCGTTTTAAACACCGTTTTTGAAGTGTAATAATGTTGTACTGCGAAGAAAAAATGCTTTATATTTCGCATTTATTCTATGTTATAAGTTTGGTAAAGCTAGGTCTCATGCCAAAATTATTACAAAATGTATACGATTTGCCACCTCCAAATAGATACTTACTTTATTTAGAGTTATGAAAGAGTTAATAAAAAATCAAAATGTTAAATCAACTTTAGTCTCATTTCACCCACGGGACATATTAATACAATGGCTACATTATTATTGGTTAATATGTGTGATCAATAACCCAACAATTATTTTATAATTATCATACCATCGTCAATGATATGCACATATAAAATAAACATAAAAATCAAGTTAAACAGGATCAAAAATATTCGGTATAGGCCCAAAATGTGACTGGCTCTGGCAAAACCCTAAACTTGGACCCAATTTTAAAAGGTGACCTCCCAAATTTATCGTGAAAATTAACAATGTTCCCAACAACGTTTCAGGATTTTTCTTTTTCCATCAAAATCTAGAGAAAATTCTCTATATGGTGACATGAAAAATGGTCCCTGAGGTCAGTTTTTGACCTTTTCATGGCTGTTATGCTTTATGGTAAATGCCGAGAAGTTTTGGGTTTTGCCATAGCGGGTCACATATAAACCAAACTTCTTTCACCAGAAATATTTCAAATACCCGCAACTATTTCCATTTTACATGTCCCATCCGGCTGCAGGCCAAAATGTGGGGAAAAACATTTGACTAAAATCCATCGTGTGAACACTGGGAAAGGAAGCGGGAAAGAAGTCACAACGCGCCTGCATAAAAGTGTGTGAACCTATTGAGTCAAAGTCGAAAACTGTATAAAACCCCTGATGAATCTTCACAAATAATTAATCTCGTACAAATGTCGCTTAGGCCTAACGATTTATCGCCCGAGTTTTTCGCTATTTTCACGGCAACTTTCCCTGTTTTATTGGACATTTTATTTTTCATCGGAACATTGCTATTTTTTCTTGAGTATGAGGAAACAAGAATGCAGCTAATTCATTTCTTATAATACTCATGAGAATGTTTACAGTGAATATGTACCAACATGAATTTATGGCGAGTACCGTCATAAATTCATTTTGGTATATAGATTTTTCCTGTTAAAGCAACCTTTTGACAGCTAGCTATTTTGTGAAATATCTCATTTGGCGAAGTATTTGTTTTTCTTTCTAAAAGGAAATTAACAACATTCCAATGAAAACAAAAAAAATCTGGAAATTGCTGGCACGAGCGATGCATCTTTAATTGCTCCCATAGCATCAAAAGTATCAATACCATGGGCATATACTTTTTGTCCAGGGGATGGGCCTAGGACCCACACACACATACAGTTGTGAATCCCGGTAAAAATCTCTTTGGTAGCACTTAATTACGTTTGAAAATTTATTTTCGGCTTACTATTGTTTTTTAAACTATTGAAAAAGATTCCACAACATTTTTCAGTCCAAATAAAATTCCCCAAGTTGGTCCAAAATGTTAAAAATTCTAATTATTTTTTTATATATTTATTCCAATGTTTCAAACTCCAAAAGTTAGTACTCGAAAGGTTCAGGGTCGGTCATTGGAATTTGACATTTTTAATAATATACAACAAACCTACGATGCAATTCATTAGTTCTTAATTATCGAAACATCCTTCCTTGGCATTGTATGAGGAATATACTCAAGAATTGTGGATTTGTTCTTGAATTCTCTTCTTATCACCAGTACATCATCAGATCTTGAGATACCATCGTCAATGATATGCACATATAAAATAAAAATAAAAATCAAGTTAAACTGGATCAAAAATATTCGGTATAGGCCCAAAATGTGACTGGCTCTGGCAAAACCCTAAACTTGGACACAATTTTCAAAGGTGACCTCCCAAATTTATCGTGAAAATTAACAATGTTCCCAACAACGTTTCAGGATTTTAGTTTTTCCATCAAAATCTAGAGAAAATTCTTTATATGGTGACATGAAAAATGGTCCCTGGGGTCAGTTTTTGACCTTTTCATGGCTGTTATGCTTTATGGTAAATGCCGAGAAGTTTTGGGTTTTGCCATAGCGGGTCACATATAAACCAAACTTCTTTCACCAGAAATATTTAAAATACCCGCAACTATTTCCATTTTACATGTCCCATCCGGCTGCAGGACAAAATGTGGGGAAAAACATTTGACTAAAATCCATCGTGTGAACACTGGGAAAGGAAGCGGGAAAGAAGTCACAACGCGCCTGCATAAAAGTGCGTGAACCTATTGAGTCAAAGTCGAAAACTGTATAAAACCCCTGATGAATCTTCACAAATAATTAATCTCGTACAAATGTCGCTTAACGATTTATCGCCCGAGTTTTTCGCTATTTTCACGGCAACTTTCCCTGTTTTATTGGACATTTTATTTTTCATCGGAACATTGCTATTTTTTCTTGAGTAAGGAAACAAGAATGCAGCTAATTCATTTCTTATAATACTCATGAGAATGTTTACAGTGAATATGTACCAACATGAATTTATGGCGAGTACCGTCATAAATTCATTTTGGTATAAAAAAAAATAGATTTTTCCTGTTAAAGCAACCTTTTGACAGCTAGCTATTTTGTGAAATATCTCATTTGGCGAAGTATTTGTTTTTCTTTCTAAAAGGAAATTAACAACGTTCCAATGAAAACAAAACAAATCTGGAAATTGCTGGCACGAGCGATGCATCTTTAATTCTGCCTTGTGATGTGGGCAATCCAGTTGTACTGTTGCTTCTTGATGTAGCTCACAATGCTTCCAGACCCTGCTATCTCCCTTATTTTCACATTTGAGTGCACAAATTTATTAATTTCTCCCTCCGTGCCATCAGCTCTCTCATACTTTTGTGCATCTTTCACCCTCTGATGACCGCCTTTCACCATGAACCTCAGGAAACCTGTGTATGCAGATTCCAATTTATTAAATTCCTTCTTCTTCGGGCACCATGTCTGGCATGCATAGGTCATGACCGATCTAACCAATGCGTTTAAGAAGATGGTTCTTGTTAAAAGTTTGATGCTTCTATTGGTGTAGAATTTTCGGAGTTCAAAAAATGTGCATGTTGCGGCTGTTATCCTGTTATCAATTTCAACTTCCCCAGTGGAGCTGTCATTGTACATTATAGTTGACCCAAGGTATCTGAACGTTTCAGAGTTCTTGATGTCGACTTTGTTCAAAGTTGTGATGGTTTTCGGGTAGATCTCCTCCGCGGTTGTTTTTCCCAATTTCCAATTTAATATCAACGTCTCGGTCTTAGTCTCGTTGATTGTCAAGCCATGTCCCCTGAAAATAGACTCAATTATTATCAGCATTTTCTGTAAATCTTATGCTGTTTCCGCATACACTACTAGATCGTCAGCGTAGCCTAGGTACGGAATTTCAGTTGACCCTTTCACTATTTTTTCGGTTTCTGAACAAGTTTTGGGAATTCTGTAGTTGAGTTTGAATGTTGGAATATTTTGTTCGTGGATTAGTTTTGAGAAGATTGACATGCAATTATTTGCGTATAATTATGTTGAAAAGATATGGGCTTTCTGAGCCGCCTTGACGGACTCCGGCGGCGGTTTTGAAGGTGTCAGTTGGATTGGTTGACATGAAGCATGTTGTAGTCGAGTACATGTTTTCGAGCAAGTTTATCAATTTCGATTCCCCTAAGGCCACCCTTACTGCTGAAAACAGCCATTGACGCTGAATATGGTCAAACGCCGCCGACAAGTCAATCATGCCTACGTATAACTCCTTCTGATATTTTCTAGCCCACTGCTGTGATCTTTTTTAAAACAATAAATCCCATCCGTGGTCCCTCTATTAGACCAAAATCCGAATTGTCCCTCATCCAAAACCTCATCATATGCATCTGTGAGTCTCTGTACTATGATCACTACCATTATCTTGGACAGTAAGCGTGATGCCTCTATACTTAGTACAATCCTTCATTGAACCCTTGTTTTTCCAAATGGCTGATATTTTACCTAATCCGAAATGTGCTGGCACCTCTTCCGTCTTCCAGATATTTTCGAAAAATTCCAATAGATTTTCCATGAATATATCCGATTCTAGTAATAGCTTAACCCTTTCATTACCAGCCAGTTATGTAAGAGGGTACCCTTCTTTACCACAGTAATTAGGAGCCCAATGTCACTTCAGCACCAGTGGGTTTTCACAATTTCATTGAAGTGCGCCCTCACTCTGCAGTAATAGACACTTTTTTTTACATGTGTACATTACATACCAAATGGCTCAGATATATTTGTATGTTAAACTGATGGTAAAAATGATACAAACGGGAGGAAAATATTGTCCAGATTTTTAAGTATAAAAGCAAAACAATGAATATTTGGATCAGTATTTACACTAAAGAAAATACAAATGGGTGATATTTCATGCAAATACGGTACATGTATAAGATTTCTTTTCCATGTGAAAAACTAACTTGGATGAGATTTTTTGGGATTTTTTTTTTTGGTTTTCTACTTGGAAATTAACCATTTACTTGTATTCAGTGTAAATACATCACAATCCATGCTAACACCCCACCCCCCACCCCAATTCAATGTTGGTTTGGACTGTAATCTGCAGATTCTTTAAGTGTAAAAGCAAAACAATGAAATATTTGGATCAGTATTTACACTAAAGAAAAGTAATACAAATGGGTGATATTTCATGCAAATACGGTACATGTATAAGATTTGTTTTCCATGTGAAAAACTAACTTGGATAAGATTTTTGGGGATTTTTTTTTTCTACTTGGAAATGAACCATTTACTTGTATTCAGTGTACATACATCACAATCCATGCTAACACCCTTAATTTTCAGTTTCACCAATTCAATGTTGGTTTGGACTGTAATCTGCGGCTTGTCCGACCTTTCCCAACATTGAATGGGGGGGGGGGTTGAAGGCAAATAGTATAGATTTACAATCAAGTGATGTGGTATTTCTCAAAGCAAGGAACTATGCACATAGGTTGTGTACATTGTTTACAGATCATCTTTGTTTGTTTTCGCCTGCCTAATTTTCGGTTACTGCAAACAATGCAGTCGCGTTTCTTTCCATTGGGGGTTTTGCCAGGATAGTGCTGTTGCCCTGTCAACTTGATAGGAATATGGTATCTCAACTGACTTGTTGCGTTACGTTCCCAACCCAACAGCAAGCCCTGTACAATACCTATACGAAAATCAAGGTTACTGACATTTTTGTTCCCTGCTATGGTGGTGAATATTACTCTGCTATTGACAATACAGATATTCAGCATATGGAAAAAAAACTCTTTTCCACCATTTCAAGCTTCTGTGTGTATGATTATTGTAGTACTGAAAACATTGGTCGGCAAGATCAGTTCCACCCATGTTTTTGTTGTAATCTTCAATACAATTGGGCTTCATAACATCACAAAATCCACGAAGAACTCGTACAGGCTATGTGTTGTTTGCAAAATTCTCTTGTCTTTAAAGTGGTATGTCAGTTCCTTCTGCGCCTTCAACAGCTGTTGTTCGAACGTTGGTTGAGGGTATATATCCAAGGTTTTTGGTGGGGATGGTGTAAGCAGTATTCAGGAACAACGTTGAAGAGAGTTGCTAAGTTTGGTAGACATGTTGTCTGAATGATTTGGTACCATCTTCGTTGGCATTTCGCCAAGGTTTTGCGGACCTGAGATGAGTAACAATCAAAAGACTTAGTGTGCTTGGCTCGGGTGCATCATCAATTTGTAGTGTTCCCATTGGCTCTTCGTAAACAAAAGCAATTTGCGTCCTAGGTGGTGGTTCCGGATTAGAGCATATCGGGAAAAGCGCGGGAAACGTATTTTTTGCATGTGGCAAATGGTTGTTGAAACCAACGCATTTTCTTGTGCGAACTGGGCCCACGCTGTAACTACCGCTGATGATCGATCGTGACGACTACGTCATACAACTTGACGGCTTAGCCGACATACGGTCCGCAAGCAGACTACGAACCGAAAGTCCATTGTTTATAATGGTTTGGCACGTGCACGGACTCAGGCAACATCGACACAGGGCATTGCATGCACGCCGCCGGCGTGTGCAAAGTAATGTATAACTCAAATAGTTCTAATTATAAGAGCGCGGCGCCGAAATAGTGGGAATTTAACAATGTTTTTTTCAGGGATTTTTTTTTGGTAAGGTAAGAATAGTTATAGTTCTCATGATAGAATGTGCATTATGTTCGAAAAGTAGAGGGTGCTGTAGTTTGGTAAAACTTGTAGCTTTGCATGGTGAGGATGATAAGTAAGACTAATTGCGGTGACACCATGTGGAATCTCAATTGAGTAGTAATTAGTTCTGAAAAGAACTGGGGGTACAACTCGACGTTTCGATCAGTATGCTCTGATCGTCCTCAGTATGCTCTGATCTCCTGAGGACGATCAGAGCATACTGATCGAAACGTCGAGTTGTACCCCCAGTTCTTTTCAGAACTAATTACTACTCAATTGAGATTCCACATGGTGTCACCGCAATTAGTGTTGTAGTTTATTCCAGCACCCCCAACCAAAACGTTGGGGGTGCTGCAGCACCCACAGCACCCCCCGTTATCGCGGGCTTGCTTACGTTTCAAACCTAGCAGGTTCTTTCTCAAAGTTTGCATTTGAGAAAGAACCTGCTAGGTTCGAAACGCAAGGCCAGTAACATTTATTTTGCATTTATATTACAGGTCCTTTAGGTTGGTAAGCAGTTTGCAACAGTTAATTCTCTATTTATTACAAAATAATCTGAATACATTTTCACTAATATTTTCTCCTTAACGACAACCCGAAATAAAGTGATATTTTCACAGGTTGGTTTTTATACATATTTCATGATTCTTATAGAGTATGGATGCATTTAAAGGCATTTTAGCATTAATTTCAATAAAGTAACCTTTTGCTAAAGAAAGTTATGATAAACACAGCAAATTTCTGGAAAGAGGTGGTTCTTTTTAGGAAATCCTTAAAGTTCCGATTAAAATTTCTGAAATATTCAAAGTTTTCCTATTTGATGAATAAAGATGAATCAACCATGTCAAGCATAAGAAAATATTGCAATGTTTACTTTTTTATTTTCATTTGTTCAGATCACTATTTACATGGAACCTAATTTCAAAGGAATATCGAAAGAACTCACACAAAACATTGACAACTTATTCACAATCGAGTTTCCTGATGAAGTCTCGTCCATTAAAGTTAGTGGAAGTGCGTAAGTAATATTAAACTTGTCTAAGACACAACAGCCCTAGATGTATCCAGGCTGGGGCAGGGTGTTGGGAATATCGCCCTACCCTCGTGCCGCGGCAAGAAGGCCAATGCAATGTTTTGGAGTTGTTGTGCAACAACCTTCCGCCATTTTGACTACAACTGACAAACTTTTCAGATATGAAAACAAATTGCTTAGTACGAGATTTACCAAGTGATATGTGCATTGGTATAATATACTCACGGAATTTAAAAACGCATCATCCCAATATTTCACATTTTTTCAACAGCAAATATTTATGATATTTTAATCAATACTTTCTCAGTCAAGCATAAGCGTAAATTTTCACATCATACTGACACAATAAAAGTGCTACATTTATGGCTTCAATTTATCACTGCATATAAGTTATACATATTTATTGAGAAATATAAGTTGATGCGTTTGTAAATACCGTGAGTGTACATTATTTCCTCATCACTAAACGAAGGTAAAATTGTTGTCATTTTTGCTCAGTTGGACGGGGTATGAACTTCACAACTACGAGGGTAAGAAGTACCAACTAAATGTTGGGGACTACTCAACCTACACTGATTGGGGAGCATCCAGCAATAAAATGGGCTCCTTGAAATTGGACTAGGTAAGTTGGCTTCTCTGCAGGGGACATCTCAAGATCTGATGATGTACTGGTGATAAGAAGAGAATTCAAGAACAAATCCACAATTCTTGAGCATATTCCTCATACAATGCCAAGGAAGGATGTTTCGATAATTAAGAACTAATGAATTGCATCGTAAGTTTGTTGTATATTATTAAAAATGTCAAATTCCAATGACCGACCCTGAACCTTTCGAGTACTAACTTTTGGAGTTTGAAACATTGGAATAAATATATAAAAAAAATAATTAGAATTTTTAACATTTTGGACCAACTTGGGGAATTTTATTTGGACTGAAAAATGTTGTGGAATCTTTTTCAATAGTTTAAAAAACAATAGTAAGCCGAAAATAAATTTTCAAACGTAATTAAGTGCTACCAAAGAGATTTTTACCGGGATTCACAACTGTATGTGTGTGTGGGTCCTAGGCCCATCCCCTGGACAAAAAGTATATGCCCATGGTATTGATACTTTTGATGCTATGGGAGCACCTATATCCACGCAACCACAAGACTTCAAATCAACCTATCTCTCCATCCCTATTTGTCTGTTTCTTTCCCAGGGGTGAATGTCTATTATGTTGTTTTTTATCTGTTATTCTGGCTATATAATGTGTTGAGTTGTTGGCCCAGTACCCGGGTGTTCCTTCGTTGGGCCAATTTCTATTTAAACTGTATTTCTGTATTTCGGTTCAGAGTGGTTAAGATCCTGCGTTAGTCTCCACTTAAGCAGTTCTTCAGTTACCTCCTGCCTGTATAATTACCATAAAACTGCTTCAAATGGTCGCAATGCGACGCTGCAAATTGAAATAATTTAAATGTTTGTTTATACAAGGTTCAACGTTTTCTTCGAATGTCTCACCGCGAATTTCAGCTTGTGAATATCAAAAGTGAGGCTATCATAAGATTTGATGCTTTGCATGGTGGGGTATCGATATCGTTTCGGTTTGCGGTAACACCATGTGTTTATCTCAACTATCTCTAAGTGAGGTACAGGGTTCTGAAAAGAACCTTATCGGGCAACTTTAGTATCTCACCCTGTCGCTAAGGGAGATTATGGTTCAGGGGAGAACCAATATCGGGAAACTCTCACTGAGGGACAGTTGAGATAAGAGTTGCCATATAAGATTTTTTCCAGAACCCTATACCTCACTTAGCGAAACAAACACAGGATGAACAGTGGCGTAACTATGGGGGGGGGGGCATGGGGGAAAATTCTCCCCAGCCGATGCCCGTGCACCCCCGGGTGCCCCATTCAGAATTTTGAAAAAATAGGTCCCTATTTGAGACTGCAGGATTCAAGTATTGACATGCCCCCCAGAAAAAGTGGTGCACCCCCTAGTTCCTCCCTGAAAATTGGACCCTAGTTACGCCACCGAGGATGATGCTAGTAACCCTTGTCTTTTTTTCGCACATCACCCTCCCCGTTAGAACAAGTCTAATATTACCATTTTTTGTCAATATGTTTCCTCAATAGTGAGCGATACAATGCCGTTGATGGCGGTATACATAATTCTAGGCATTCAGACACAGAGTTTTTGTTTATATAACTCGCAGAACGCAACATATTTCATATGAGTAGATAAAATAAATTGCCACACGTAATTGATCTTAATTCAACCTCCCTGTTGGGCACAGTTGATCAAGCACTGTTTTAATTTAAATAATAACGTCATTAGCCAAACCCATTTTCTAATGATGATATCATATAATGTTTAATCGGAGAATGAAGATGCAGTTCAGTTATAATACCGGTAGTTGATTGATAACACCAGACCTACAAGTTTAAAGGAAGTGATACAATTTAAAAGCTTACTTGATGTGAAGTAAGTAATGGTACCAAACATTCTGAGAAATTCTAGCACTAGTGTCGTTTTAAACACCGTTTTTGAAGTGTAATGATGTTGTACTGCGACGAAAAAATGCTTTATATTTCGCATTTATTCTATATTATAAGTTTGGTAAAGCTAGGTCTCATGCCAAAATTATTACAAAATGTATACGATTTGCCACCTCCAAATAGATACTTAATTTATTTAGACTTTGTGTACAGGTTAACATCCAACATGGTAATATTAATGTGCCTTTCTCTGCAATCCTGAGGAAGGGTAACAGAACCTGGAAGGAGATCGGTACCTTTAAGGGAACTCGGAGCTACAATCTGCAGGTGGATTACAGTACAGTACAGTACAGTTTAGGTCCTCATTTGGAAGCTTTAGGCTTCATATGAGGTGAATAGGCTTTTAGGTATTGATAGTCAACGCTTTAAACGTATTTACGAACAATAATAATTAATAATAATATCGAAAATGTTAAACGGTATCCGTACGCATGGGGCGGAATATACACATACAAAACAGCTCAATCAAAATAACACAAACTTAATTGTTATTACGGTACCGTAACTATTCTGGTAAAATAAGCGCTGTGATCACATTATGGATTTGAAAGAGATACCTCTATAAACCTGGTTAATTGAACCTGGTTAATTGAACCTAGTTAATTGAGCCTGGTTAATTGAACCTGGTTAATTGAGCCTGGTTAATTAATTGAACCTGGTTAATTGAGCCTGGTTAATTAAATCCATGGGTGTAAATCCTGGAATGGGGTGGGGGGGGGAGTCAGTGGGGATGACTTTACATGTACATTAGACAAGACAGATCACCTGTGAATAATTGCCCATATTCAATTGTAAAACAAGTCCAATAATAATGGTAAGCCTGAATTTGTATTGCTTTATTAATAAGTTTAATGAATGATTGATATTATAGCCTAAGGATCGAGGTAGTGGTAGTGACTAACATCATATAAGTGATTATATTATTATCATTGTTATTATTAATTCATAAATGCCGAAATCTGAATTAACAAAACGCCACGCAGGAATGAACCAATCAGAGTGTAGAAGTTTGTATCACGTGTCGCAAACTTATGGGCCAAGTTGGAATATCACCCGTCCTCAAACGTTGGATTTGTCACATGATTTCTGGCTCTTTTTCAATACAAACGGCACTAGATATTAACAATTTGAAAAAGAAATCGAGATGGGCATTTATGAATGGGAATAAAAGTTCGACACTTGGGCTTTTTCCGCAGGATAAAGACCGCGCGAGACAAACTTTTATTCCCTTATTAATATCAGAAATCTATTAAACATAAATATTGCAGTGTTAAAATAACAGATTGTGCAGTCCTTAGAAATTTACATAAAATGTTTTAATACCTGATTAGTTTAGAAAAATAGTAATCTGTAATGATGTTTCTACAAACAGTAATTTTTTGTACTATTAAAATATTGATAAGGACAAACAGGTAAGGTTTTTTTTATTTTATATAAGCCAATCAGAAAACACACAAATTGTTCCATGCAAATAAAATCCAGCCACGGTCTTAAAACAACACCAGTGGTGTATTTTTCCATGGTGCTAATATTGGTCGAGTTGCCCAATGTACATGCACTAATACACCACACAGTGTCGTTTTAAACACCGTTTTTGAAGTGTAATGATGTTGTACTGCGACGAAAAAATGCTTTATATTTCGCATTTATTCTATATTATAAGTTTGGTAAAGCTAGGTCTCATGCCAAAATTATTACAAAATGTATACGATTTGCCACCTCCAAATAGATACTTACTTTCTTTAGAGTTATGAAAGAGTTAATAAAAAATCAAAATGTTAAATCAACTTTAGTCTCATTTCACCCACGGGACATAAATACAATGGCTACATTATTATTGGTTAATATGTGTGATCAATAACCCACAATTATTATATAATTATCATACCATCGTCAATGATATGCACATATAAAATAAACATAAAAATCAAGTTAAACAGGATCAAAAATATTCGGTATAGGCCCAAAATGTGACTGGCTCTGGCAAAACCCTAAACTTGGACCCAATTTTCAAAGGTGACCTCCCAAATTTATCGTGAAAATTAACAATGTTCCCAACAACGTTTCAGGATTTTTCTTTTTCCATCAAAATCTAGAGAAAATTCTTTATATGGTGACATGAAAAATGGTCCCTGGGGTCAGTTTTTGACCTTTTCATGGCTGTTATGCTTTATGGTAAATGCCGAGAAGTTTCGGGTTTTGCCATAGCGGGTCACATATAAACCAAACTTCTTTCACCAGAAATATTTCAAATACCCGCAACTATTTCCATTTTACATGTCCCATCCGGCTGCAGGCCAAAATGTGGGGAAAAACATTTGACTAAAATCCATCGTGTGAACACTGGGAAAGGAAGCGGGAAAGAAGTCACAACGCGCCCGCATAAAAGTGCGTGAACCTATTGATTCAAAGTCGAAAACTGTATAAAACCCCTGATGAATCTTCACAAATAATTAATCTCGTACAAATGTCGCTTAGGCCTAACGATTTATCGCCCGAGTTTTTCGCTATTTTCACGGCAACTTTCCCTGTTTTATTGGACATTTTATTTTTCATCGGAACATTGCTATTTTTCTTGAGTAAGGAAACAAGAATGCAGCTAATTCATTTCTTATAATAGTGTTTACAGTGAATATGTACCAACATGAATTTATGGCGAGTACCGTCATAAATTCATTTTGGTATATAGATTTTTCCTGTTAAAGCAACCTTCTGACAGCTAGCTATTTTGTGAAATATCTCATTTGGCAAAGTATTTGTTTTTCTTTCTAAAAGGAAATTAACAACGTTCTAATGAAAACCAAAACAATCTGGAAATTGCTGGCACGAGCGATGCATCTTTAATTCTGCCTTGTGATGTGGGCAATCCAGTTGTACTGTTGCTTCTTGATGTAGCTCACAATGCTTCCAGACCCTGCTATCTCCCTTATTTTCACATTTGAGTGTACAAATTTATTAAATTCTCCCTCCGTGCCATCAGCTCTCTCATACTTTTGTGCATCTTTCACTCTCTGATGACCGCCTTTCACCATGAACCTCAGGAAACCTGTGTATGCAGATTCCAATTTATTAAATTCCTTCTTCTTCGGGCACCATGTCTGGCATGCATAGGTCATGACCGATCTAACCAATGCGTTTAAGAAGATGGTTCTTGTTGAAAGTTTGATGCTTCTATTGGTGTAGAATTTTCGGAGTTCAAAAAATTTGCATGTTGCGGCTGTTATCCTGTTATCAATTTCAACTTCCCCAGTGGAGCTGTCATTGTACATTATAGTTGACCCAAGGTACACTGTAAAAAAAATGGGCAAATAAATTACCCAACTTTTACCCAACGTAGAGCAAATAGTCAACATGCCCATCTATTGGGCGAGACATTAGGCATGCTTACTGGGTAAAGGTGTTTACTCAACTATTGGGCAAATTTGACAGTCTCAACAATTGGGTAAATGTAATTGACCACTAATTGGGCAACTTATGTTTGTAACCATCTATTGAGCACATCAAAGTTTCCATGTGTTGGTAAAAACCTAAGCAACATTTGGGCATAATTACTTCCCAATAAGTGGTTAATTCTCCCATTTTTCTAACCAACGCGTGGGCACTGAGTGGCCTTAATGTGTCCTAAATCCGGGCAGATTTTACCCACAATTATCCAAGCTTTTGCCCCATGGTTGTGTAATTATTTTGCTCAATTCCTGGGTATTAAATATTGGGGGGGGGGGGGAATCTAAAACAAAACAAATTAATAACATAACAAGGACACAATTCTTATCAAACACACGAAAGATGACTGCTTTATTGTATAAAAAGTCTTGATTCTCAAATGGCTGTTTTTACAATCTTGTACAAATATAAGGCTGATTAGAAAACTTACAAAAATCTTGTCCCTTTTTAAAAGATTGTGTAATGTAAAGTTGTACCAGTTTACTTAATTTGGTGGATTATAAAAAAAAATATTTAAATATAAAATTTGTTTCTGAATTATTCTGAACAACAATATCTTGACCAACGGAGCCTTATCTTCATAATAGTAGATGACCCCTTTAAGTAACACGTAATGTTGTTTAAAACATTAAGCTTCATTTAAAACAGCTGAAATTTACCCTTTAAGTTTCATTAAAATCACAATAACACCATTTGCATAAATTTAAACGAAGCTTGGACAAACCATGAACATACTTCTTAATCATAAAATGGCATAAATTGTACTGATTTCATTTCATTTCTTATAATACTCATGAGAATGTTTACAGTGAATATGTACCAACATGAATTTATGGCGAGTACCGTCATAAATTCATTTTGGTATATAGATTTTTCCTGTTAAAGCAACCTTCTGACAGCTAGCTATTTTGTGAAATATCTCATTTGGCGAAGTATTTGTTTTTCTTTATAAAAGGAAATTAACAACGTTCCAATGAAAACAAAAAAAATCTGGAAATTGCTGTCACGAGCGATGCATCTTTAATTCTGCCTTGTGATGTGGGCAATCCAGTTGTACTGTTGCTTCTTGATGTAGCTCACAATGCTTCCAGACCCTGCTATCTCCCTTATTTTCACATTTGAGTGCACAAATTTATTAAATTCTCCCTCCGTGCCATCAGCTCTCTCATACGTTTGTGCATCTTTCACCCTCTGATGACCGCCTTTCACCATGAACCTCAGGAAACCTGTGTATGCAGATTCCAATTTATTAAATTCCTTCTTCTTCGGGCACCATGTCTGGCATGCATAGGTCATGACCGATCTAACCAATGCGTTTAAGAAGATGGTTCTTGTTGAAAGTTTGATGCTTCTATTGGTGTAGAATTTTCGGAGTTCAAAAAATTGCATGTTGCGGCTGTTATCCTGTTATCAATTTCAACTTCCCCAGTGGAGCTGTCATTGTACATTATAGTTGACCCAAGGTACACTGTAAAAAAAATGGGCAAATAAATTACCCAACTTTTACCCAACGTAGAGCAAATAGTCAACATGCCCATCTATTGGGCGAGACATTAGGCATGCTTACTGGGTAAAGGTGTTTACTCAACTATTGGGCAAATTTGACAGTCTCAACAATTGAGTAAATGTAATTGACCACTAATTGGGCAACTTATGTTTGTAACTATCTATTGAGCACATCAAAGTTTCCATGTGTTGGTAAAAACCTAAGCAACATTTGGGCATAATTACTTCCCAATAAGTGGTTAATTCTCCCATTTTTCTAACCAACGCGTGGGCACTGAGTGGCCTTAAATTAATGTGTCCTAAATCCGGGCAGATTTTACCCACAATTATCCAAGCTTTTGCCCCATGGTTGTGTAATTATTTTGCTCAATTCCTGGGTATTAAATATTGGGGGGGGGGGGATCTAAAACAAAACAAATTAATAACATAACAAGGACACAATTCTTATCAAACACACGAAAGATGACTGCTTTATTGTATAAAAAGTCTTGATTCTGAAATGGCTGTTTTTACAATCTTGTACAAATATAAGGCTGATTAGAAAACTTACAAAAATCTTGTCCCATTTTAAAAGATTGTGTAATGTAAAGTTATACCAGTTTACTTAATTTGGTGGATTATAAAAAAAAATATTTAAATATAAAATTTGTTTCTGAATTATTCTGAACAACAATATCTTGACCAACGGAGCCTTATCTTCATAATAGTAGATGACCCCTTTAAGTAACACGTAATGTTGTTTAAAACATTAAGCTTCATTTAAAACAGCTGAAATTTACCCTTTAAATTTAATTAAAATCACAATAACACCATTTGCATAAATTTAAACGAAGCTTGGACAAACCATGAACATACTTCTTAATCATCATATCGTGTCTGCATGCTACTGCCATCAGCCATCGTATCGCAATGTCATTCATTGAGGTTATGTCTTCCTTCGTCGGTCTTGTGCCATAGTAACAACAGTTATTCATTAGGTGGTCAATGTCACATCTGTCCACTCCACACCGGCAACTCGCGTTTGTTTGATATCCCCAGTCGCATTTTGCAGCTGGTGTGACTGCATGTCCAGATCTTACACGGTTCGCTGTTCGCCACACTGGCCAGGGGAGATTATATCCGGGCGGTAGAGTTTCCACCGGGTGTAAATCATACTTTTTGAGATTGCTCTGGTTCGTATCGTCATCCCAAGTGTCTTTCCATTGATTTATTCTCGCCGTTTCTGGTGTGCCTGTTAGAGGTGGCACTGTTATGAAACTCTTTCGCGATGAGAGACGAGCTACTACTGGTTCATGGTTGAAAACATTGTGTCGGGGGTCAGTTATTTGTTTCAGTCGCTCTTTTTTTGATAGTATACTGCGTCGTATACGAGGTGGAGCAATACCGCTGAGGTTGGATAAATCCTGTGTCGGGGTCGGTCGAATGCACCCGGTGATCATACGCAAAGTCTCGTGTAAAGCAACGTCTACTTCTTTGCTGTGTGTTGACCTTTCCCACACAGGACAACAATACTCCGCTGTGGATAGACACAGCGCCATGGCGGTGGTTCGGAGAGTACTGGCATTCGCGCCCCAGTTGGTACCGGTCAGTTTACGAAGTAGGTTGTTTCGAGTCGATACTTTTTTGCGGGTTTTTTCACAGTGTTTTTTGTATGTTAGCGAGCGGTCTAGAGTTACACCAAGATATACCGGGTTTTCAACATGCTCGAGCTTCACACCATTCCAAGTCACATTTAGTTTCACTTTAGCCTGTTTGTTTTTAAGGTGAAAGGCGGTTAGCTGTGTTTTTGTCGGGTTGGGTCGTAGAAGGTTTGCTGTGTAGTAATCTTGTAACAGGCAGAGTGATTCGGACAGTGTCTTTTCGATTTCATGAAATGATTGTTTCTGGGTGGTAATACAAAGATCGTCGGCATAAATAAAACTGTTTGTGGACGGTGGTGTAGGCTGGTCATTAGTGTAGATGTTGAAAAGTGTTGGTGATAGAACTGAGCCTTGAGGTAAACCGTTGCATTGATTTCGCCATCGGCTTTTTTTCCCATTGAGTTCTACATAGAAACGACGACATGATAAAAGTGTTCGGATGAATTTAGTAAGTGGTGCGTCCTCTGTTAAAAGAAATAGCTTTGTGAGCAGTAGACGATGGTTAACAGTGTCGTATGCGGCTGAGAGATCAATGAATGCCGCTCCTGTAATAAGGCCCAGTTCAAAACCGTCCTCGATGTGCTGTGTGAGATTCAGAACTTGTGAACAACAAGATTTACCGGGTCTGAAACCTGCCTGCTGTGGTATCAGCTTGTCTTCCACGATAGATTGTAGTCTCGTCAGTATCATACGCTCTAGGAGTTTGTATAACGTACAGAGAAGCGATTTTGGCCGGTAGCTCTTCGGATTTTTAGGATCCTTTCCCGGTTTTAATAGAGCAATTACCTTTGATTTTCTCCACATTGCTGGTATTTGCTGGCATCGGATACAGTCGTTTATAAGTTCTAGCAACCATGACAGTGTAATGATTCCAAAATGTTTGATCATTTCATTGTGTATACTGTCTAGACCGGGAGCTTTTCCATTACACAGTAACTTGATAGCGTCCGTCAGTTCAGTCATTGTAAATTTGGTTAGGATAGTGTTATCGTCATTTTCGGATTGGAGTATGGGCTTATGTATGCGAAAGTCTCTATTTCGGTCGGGTTTTCCGTTGAGTAGAAGTTGGTGGGCGACAGCATCAGGGTTACATCGTACGTGGTGGCTGGTTTTGGCTCACCCTTTAATTTCGACAGTTTCTGCCAACCACGTTTACTGTTGTGTGTTAGGTTTACACTCTCAACCATGTCTTCCCACCGTTTCTGACGTTCATATTTGACCAGGTCGTTTAATTCAAGACCGGCTTGGATAGTCTCTTCACTGAAAGGGTCTTCGTCATAGAGGCGATGGTATTCCTCGAGAATTTTACTAGCATCAGGTGTTATGCCAGGGATGTAGCTCGTGCGGCAGCCTCGTGGTATATTTTTACGGGCGATTTTTTGGACACTGTTCACGAAATTGTCGTAGTTTTGCCAGATGGGCGCGCCGATTGTGTCAATATTAACGTCAAGATCTTCTGTAAAGTCATCCCATTTTGCCTTTTGAAGATTAAAGCGTCTGCGGAAAGGTTGTTCAATCGGTGTTATCGCAGGCTTAATGACTACAGTCCATGAGGTCGGTGTTGAGAACGTGGAATGTGTGGGAGGACAGTCCGGTAGGACATGTCACGGATTCGATTGGAAACCATCGCAAGATCGGGATTGTATCCTCTCTTCCATCGGCCGCTGTTGAAAGTGGCCGGTAGCTTTGGGTCGTGTGCGAGGTGAAACTGGTGCGCCGTGATCCACTCGGCAAGGTAAAGGCCGTTGTCGTCAGTGTTGTTGTAGCCCCATATATGATTGTGGCAGTTAAAGTCTCCAATTATAATGTTGTTGTGGTCAAAATCAAAATAGTTATCAGGAAAAGTCAAAGTTAATGATGGCGGTTTGTAGATTGATGTAACTGTCAAATTGTTGAGTGTGACACTTAGAAGTTCAATTCCATGGTGTACCAGAGCTCGAGTACTTTCAGGTATTACATTTTCTTTGACTAGTATCGCACTGCCATGTTTGGCATGTTTAATCTCTGACACCAAAGTGTAGCCTTGGATGTTAATGGCTTGAGATTCATTGGCACTCGGTGTGTCTCTTGTAAGCAGAGAACAAAACAGTTATTTTTGGCACAAAGATCCGAGATCAGTTCCTCTTTTTGACTAGAGTAGCCTTCGCAATTAAAGGATACGATGCTACCGACTGCCAGTCCTGAAAAGGTCCCGTGTTTGTGACAGCCGGCAGAGGAATTGGTGGAGGTAGCAGTGATGAGAGAGTTAGCTTCCGACATCGTAGTTGAGGGCTATTCAGTCGTACTGACGGGGGACGCCGCGTGAAGGCCTCTTGTCCACTTAATCATAAAATGGCATAAATTGTACTGATTTCATTTCATTTCTTATAATACTCATGAGAATGTTTACAGTGAATATGTACCAACATGAATTTATGGCGAGTACCGTCATAAATTCATTTTGGTATATAGATTTTTCCTGTTAAAGCAACCTTCTGACAGCTAGCTATTTTGTGAAATATCTCATTTGGCGAAGTATTTGTTTTTCTTTCTAAAAGGAAATTAACAACGTTCCAATGCAAACAATTTTTTTTGGGAAATTGCTGGCACGAGCGATGCATCTTTAATTCTGCCTTGTGATGTGGGCAATCCAGTTGTACTGTTGCCTCTTGATGTAGCTCACAATGCTTCCAGATCCTGCTATCCCTTATTTTCACATTTGAGTGTACAAATTTATTAAATTCTCCCTCCGTGCCATCAGCTCTCTCATACTTTTGTGCATCTTTCACCCGCTGATGACCGCCTTTCACCATGAACCTCAGGAAACCTGTGTATGCAGATTCCAATTTATTAAATTCCTTCTTCTTCGGGCACCATGTCTGGCATGCATAGGTCATGACCGATCTAACAAATGCGTTTAAGAAGATGGTTCTTGTTGAAAGTTTGATGCTTCTATTGGTGTAGAATTTTCGGAGTTCAAAAAATTTGCATGTTGCGGCTGTTATCCTGTTATCAATTTCAACTTCCCCAGTGGAGCTGTCATTGTACATTATAGTTGACCCAAGGTATAGATAACTTCTCATTGGTAGAACGTCTTGCTTTCATTAGCATTTTAGAAGCATGTTGTCCAATAAGAGAGGGCGTTGTATCGGTGTTGGATACTATAACAGACGATAAATCGAACATGTAAAGTGCGACGACTCCAGGATGAGACTGAGATTTACTGGACCCTCAAAGGCACACCAAAAACCACTCAATGCTCAAGAGTCACGGGTCTTGGGTCATTGCTAAATGCCTTGTAGCTGGTTTTATTACTGGGGAAATTTCTATTTAAATGTAGACGTGCAAGCCAGCTGGACAAATTATTGGGCTGCACTTCGATGCTTGGAGGTCACGCTTGCAATTTGCTGGTGCAATATCGTAAACGCATGGCTCGATTGGAACTATCTTGTAGTAGCATTTATTAGCAGGGCAACACTGAGAGGTAGGCTCAGATTGTATGTACACTATAAAAAACAACATCTCTTATGTGACTATCTTCCTCTCAGAAGCATCGATAGGTTATTGAATTAATCTGTTCAAGGGAGACATTGTTGATAGGAATATAACAACATCAACCGTAATCTACACCTCACATAGTGGTGACAATTATCTATCAAAGACAAGATCTACAAATAAATCATTGAATCGCAAGAGGAAAAAACAGACGTTTGACGGAGATTCACATTGATGTCTGTTTGTGTAGAAATATCTTGGACATTAAGAAGAATATCAAAGGCAATCTTCGGAAACTGAAACCCCTTGGATTGAGCACCCAATTTTATTTCGATCTTTTTT
>CM055816.1:50117231-50139478 GCA_029582265.1 Zoroaster sp. YZ-2022 | reverse complement strand
AAGTTCTTTAACCATTGTCTTTGAATATAATGATAAAGAAGAAACAAACATGCTTCTATGGGATAAGTGCATATTAGGTCATCCCAACCCTACAAATACATTTTGTAATATTCAACCATGCAAATCCCCAAGTCTTATTTAATGCGATGATTATTACACAACAAAAGAGCAAAGGGGATTACAATTTTAAAAAAAGAATAAAAACAAGTTAATTTGATGACTCACCTTCATGTTGGCAAGCACCAAGAATCCTGACAATGTTTGGGTGATGCCCAGTTAACGTCATAGTTCGGAATTCTTCCAAGAAGTTCTGTCTGTCAGTTGGGGATGCTTGCGCTAGGATAAAAAATATGAAATTTAAAATGGGATAAAAAGTAACATTCTCAGTAATTTGTTGTTAAACAATGTGTATATAATTTCACACACTTGATGATATATGATAAAAATGATAGAAAATAATGTGTAGGAGTGGTTTACATGTAAGTTTAACTGATAAGGAAGATACAGCATACCCACATTGTAGTACATTGTATGCACATTATTTTTCGGTATTTTATCTGGATCTGTCACATTAACTTTTGTGTGAATATCCTGGCAATAATGTTATGATTCTGGGGTTTTATCTGCAGCCGGCGTACCTTTAAGTTGTTTGATAGCAGCCTTGAAGAGCTCTCCTTCTGTCATCACTCCACCAAATCGTACTTCACCAAAGTGCCCACTACCTAGAGTCTTATCCCCAATGATCATTCGATTCCATGGAATAATCCAGTGATGGGCCCATAAAGGTAAACCAACATCTTCATATGTCGATGTTGAGGATCTGGCGTCATGTGCATGTGTTGTGGCAATATTCGTCTGTATTGAGAAATCCATGTAAAGCACCATTAACATAAATTAAATTCAAGAACTATGAAAGTATAATAAATGAAATATATAAATTGATACGAAACATAAGACTAAAACCCAATCAAAATTGAAGAAAAAACACAGAAATCTGAAAGCCTGTTATTTTATTTATAAATATATATATGGGAACTAGACAAAGCAAACCTCTGCCAAGAAGAGCTGGGCAGAATTTCAGAGAAAAAAATCTTTGAAGTTGTCAATTACCCTATATGATTACGCTGTACTTGTCAATAAATTTTGTATAAAAAAAAAAAAAATCCCAAGGATTCGAACCAGGGTCTTGGACTGGACAGCCGTACATCGAACCCACTGAGCCACCAACAATTCTTGAAACTTAACAAAAACTTCAGGTTATAAGTAAATAGTTAATTAGTGTGCACCTTATCGGTTCTACTTATTAACTCATTGATAAGCGATGGATATGGTCCTAAAAAGACGCAAATCAGATCTTCATCAAAATCTAATTGGTTGGTCCGTGTAGCCAACTCAACATATTCAATTTCATGCGAATCCGTGAATACCCCCCCCCCCCCCCACACACACACACACACATGGAAGTGAATGCATTACCTCCGCCTGACTTATGTCAGCGGAGGTAATTACTATAACTTGAATTATGTATATTTAAGTGTGGTATATGTATTTGTTTTTCTTGTTAATGCCTCGTTCCCACTATCACGATTCGCGCCACGATTGAAATCGTGGTCTTAATCGTGGAGTAATCGTGGTGATCCTAACAGATCTTATCAGATTTTGAGCTCAGTCGTGGCAATCGTGTTGATCGTAGAACATGTTTGGACGGTTCAAAAAATTTCTACGATCAACACGATTAATTTTTAATCGTGATCATTTTAATTGTGAGGGCGCCCCAGTGGATGGCAGCACCTCATCAGCTCTCTTAGTTGCTGTTTTTTAATGATGTTTTTTAATGCTGTTATGTTGTGACTTCACCTATAATTTTGGTACTGTGTATGTAACAAGACACCAGGATGCTACTGGATTAATTTGGTGACTGTTGATGGAATATTCTTTCTGTTTAATTTGGATGTTTTTATTTGGATTCTCACTCCAGTTGGGATACTATTCTACACACTGTGGAATTACAGGTAACATGTTCACTCAACCTGACTGTGAGTCACTACTTCATTTGCATACTCTTATCACCACTGGTTGCATAATGTACTTAACTTTCTATTGATGGGATGAATGTACCTTCCTTACTGAACAATGGCTACTCAGCATGGTGTTATGCTCTGCATCCTGCTTCTCATTTATGGATGTACTGAACAGTCATTATGTGAACCTTGTTGTTTACCACGGGGAAAATATAGTTCTCAATCTCTTAAAACTCTGAAATACTTGGGTACTCATATTTCTTATTATGCAAATACAAGCGCAACATTTCAGATTGACTTACTTATATATGGAGACATTAATCCCAATCCTGGGCCTACTCAGAATGTTAAGGCCTGTGAAACATTGCCATTGGGAGAAAAATTCAAGATTGCTTACAGTTGTGAGAAACTGCATGCCCTGGATATCTTCACAAAGCAAACATTACCCAGATTACCAACAGAAATTTGGAACAATATTACCTCTCTTGGAATAAATGCCTGTTGTCGTAAAAATGGTAAATTCCGTGGAAAGAGAGGCGGTAGACGTAAGCCATGGCCGAATGCTCATATTGACAACTCTTTGTTGACAACTCATATTGACAACTCTTTACAGTCAACCTTTCGTATTCCAGTTCATGTTTCGCCTCATGTTAACAAGAATCCCGACAGAAAGTGTGACAAACCTCAGAAAGCCAAATTGAATAACCTGGAAGCCCTTCATCGTGAAACGTACGATACACTTAATGTACATATGTGGAATGCTCATTCAGTGAGAAATAAATCATATCTTCTATGTGACTATATAATGGAAACTAATGTTGACATTATGTTCCTGACTGAAACCTGGCTACACCGCGAAGACCCCGTAATTATATCTGAATGCACACCCCCCGGATACACCTTCTTGAATGTTCCTCGTGGCGGCAATGATTCCCATGGTGGCATCGCTATAGTGTTTCAATCTTCTTTGAACTTATCATTTGCCAATATTGACTTCAACCCATCTACATTTGAATTTGCTTCATTCACTGTCCCAAAGAAACAAGTGCTTTTTGTTATCGTTTACCGTCCACCACCTTCACCTAAGAATCGGTATAAGACCTCTGATTTTCTGCGAGAGTTTGATAATTTATTAGAGGAGGTCAACCTCCTCTCTGGGAAATTACTCATGTGTGGAGACTTTAACATTCATGTAGACAATCGTGACAAGCCTGATGTTTCCCGTTTCCTCACATCTCTTGCTGATATGGGACTAAAACAATACATCAATGAGCCTACCCACATGGCCATATCCTTGATCTCCTTATTTCGCGACCAGAAGATTCACTTGTAAATGATTTCCATGTTCGTAATATTCTCAACTCGGATCATTTTGTAATCAACTGTGTCATTGACTTCTCTAAATCTAAGGACTTGATGACAATATCCAACTCAAAGTTATCGTGAACTTGATCATGACGTTTTTTGCACATGATCTTGTGGACTCTTTCAATGAATTTCCTATAACAGTAATCTTGATGACCAAGTCGCATGTTTCCAATGAGACACTTGTTGACACACTGATCGTCACTGTCTTAGTACAACTCGCAAGCATAAAATCAGCTCTCATCCGGCCTGGTACACGAGAAGGAAATCCACCTTGCACGCAGAAAGAAAACGACAATTTGAGCACAAGTGGAGGAAATCTGGCAATCCCCAAGATCATAAACAATATCTCAATGAAATACACAAATTCTCAAAGCTTGTACGTAGTGAAAAAGCCAAGTACTACACAGACCAATTGTCCACAGCTGATCCTAAAACAGTTTTTAGGACCGTCAACACGCTGCTCAATTGCAACAATAAGCCTCTTCCTCATGCTGACTCTATGAAAACTCTGGAGTGAAAGGTTTAGCACTTTCTTCAAAGATAAAATCGTTCGCATCAGAGATAAAATTCATAGTTCCAATGCTGTTACACACCAATCAACCTTCTCGTCTTCTACTGTTACACGAAACAGTACCCGATATTTGTGCTTTTACACATGCTACTAATGATGAAATCTTGAAAATTATAAATAAAGCACCAAATAAATCATGTGGATTGGACCCACTTCCTACGTGGCTGCTGAAGAAAAACATTCAAACAGTTCTTCCGCCAATTGTTTCTATTGTGAATTTTGTCATTATCCACGGGCAGATTTCCAATTGCTTTGAAAGCAGCAGTTGTCACACCTCTTATCAAGAAGCCTACACTCAACAAAGACACTCTCAAGAACTATCGGCCGGTATCTAACACTGCGTTTCTCTCTAAAATTATTGAAAAGCAGCTCTTGCACGCATCACCGATCACAACAATGTTAATGACTTGCACCAAAAGTATCAATCAGCTTATAGATCCGGCCGCAGCACGGAAACGGCCTTGTTGAAAGTCAAAAGTGATATTGCTTATGCGATTGACAATCATGGGGCTGTTTTCTTGGTGTTATTGGATCTGTCGGCTGCTTTTGATACTATTGATCACAATGTTCTTTTTCAAAGATTGTCTCATGTATTTGGTCTTAAAGGAAATGTTTTGGACTGGTTCCAGTCTTATCTAAACCCCTCAAAAAAAGTTCTGCAATTCAAGTTTGAGGGATGATATCTTTCTTGTTACTGATGTATGAAAAAAGAAACTGGTGTCATTGAAAAGCTTGATTATTCCTCTTTACAATGATGTGCCATCTGCCGTGATTATGTAATCATGGAATGTGCAGTACTCCTGAATATAGGGCAAAGTCTGAAGTGAAATGTTGCAAAAAGCATTGTTTTCAACACCGAAGTCTCCATTTCTTGTGAAGATGCAATGTGTTTTGAATAGTGCCCAGATGACAGTGCATGTCTTGCATGAATGTCAATGGTGCCTTCAATGATGTTTGTGTGAGGTAGAGCTGCAGTTTACTGAGTGGTCGTTTGTAAGATGTTTAAAGATGCCACGCTTATCGAATCTCCTAAAGGCCCAAGTAATTGGACAACTCCGGCTGATCCTTGTTGAAGAGTGGAACGCCATCCCACAGCTTCGTGTGACGAGGCTGGTGAACAGCATGAGGAGGAGGTGTCAGGCCGTGGTTGCTGTGTTCGGGTCATCTACCCGCTACTGACTTACTGACATGTAACCATTTCTCAATAAAGAAGGAGAGGAGAGTGAGAGAAAAAAAATTGTCTGTGTCATCATTGTTTTGTCATTAAAGTTTGGATGAATTAACTATTGAAAACAACGAATTTTGCAACATTTCATTTTTGACCTTGCTGCATATTCAGAAGGACTGCGCATTCCATGATTGCATAAGCATCACAAATGACACATCATTGTAAAGAGGAATAATCAAGCTTTCTGATGATACCACATTCACGTATGATGATGAAGCAACAAGAGATATATTACCCATCAAATTTGAATTGCAGAACTTTTTTTGAGGGGTTTATGTAAACGTACTTGCAGAGTTAAAGTTGCCAATGAACATTCTGAATCTAAAATACTTGATTATGGCTTGCCACAGGGCTCATGTGTGGGACCACAAATGTTTTCGTTTTATACATATCCAATAGCTGACATCATCAAACGTCATATTGGCGTCAACTTCCACTGTTATGCAGACGACACCCAGATGTATATTTCCTTTGACCCCCGGATCCCAGGAGAATCTGATCGAGCGTTATCTGTTTTAACCAAATGTATTGATGAAGTCAGGTCTTGGATGTCACAAAATATGTTATGTCTAAACAATGATAAAACTGAGTTTTTAATTGTAGCAAATCCTAGATTTTTAAATTCTCTTTCCAATTTGTCACTTCGTGTTGGAGATGCGATTATTAAGCCATCTCCTCATGTTCGTAATTTGGCCTGTGAAACATTGCCATTGGGAGAAAAATTCAAGATTGCTTACAGTTGTGAGAAACTGCATGCCCTGGATATCTTCACAAAGCAAACATTACCCAGATTACCAACAGAAATTTGGAACAATATTACCTCTCTTGGAATAAATGCCTGTTGTCTTAAAAATGGTAAATTCCGTGGAAAGAGAGGCGGTAGACGTAAGCCATGGCCGAATGCTCATATTGACAACTCTTTGTTGACAACTCATATTGACAACTCTTTACAGTCAACCTTTCGTATTCCAGTTCATGTTTCGCCTCATGTTAACAAGAATCCCGACAGAAAGTGTGACAAACCTCAGAAAGCCAAATTGAATAACCTGGAAGCCCTTCGTCGTGAAACGTACGATACACTTAATGTACATATGTGGAATGCTCATTCAGTGAGAAATAAATCATATCTTCTATGTGACTATATAATGGAAACTAATGTTGACATTATGTTCCTGACTGAAACCTGGCTACACCGCGAAGACCCCGTAATTATATCTGAATGCACACCCCCCGGATACACCTTCTTGAATGTTCCTCGTGGCGGCAATGATTCCCATGGTGGCATCGCTATAGTGTTTCAATCTTCTTTGAACTTATCATTTGCCAATATTGACTTCAACCCATCTACATTTGAATTTGCTTCATTCACTGTCCCAAAGAAACAAGTGCTTTTTGTTATCGTTTACCGTCCACCACCTTCACCTAAGAATCGGTATAAGACCTCTGATTTTCTGCGAGAGTTTGATAATTTATTAGAGGAGGTCAACCTCCTCTCTGGGAAATTACTCATGTGTGGAGACTTTAACATTCATGTAGACAATCGTGACAAGCCTGATGTTTCCCGTTTCCTCACATCTCTTGCTGATATGGGACTAAAACAATACATCAATGAGCCTACCCACATGGCCATATCCTTGATCTCCTTATTTCGCGACCAGAAGATTCACTTGTAAATGATTTCCATGTTCGTAATATTCTCAACTCGGATCATTTTGTAATCAACTGTGTCATTGACTTCTCTAAATCTAAGGACTTGATGACAATATCCAACTCAAGAGATTATCGTGAACTTGATCATGACGTTTTTGCACATGATCTTGTGGACTCTTTCAATGAATTTCCTTATAACAGTAATCTTGATGACCAAGTCGCATGTTTCAATGAGACACTTGTTGACACACTTGATCGTCACTGTCTTAGTACAACTCGCAAGCATAAAATCAGCTCTCATCCGGCCTGGTACACGAAGGAAATCCACCTTGCACGCAGAAAGAAACGACAATTTGAGCACAAGTGGAGGAAATCTGGCAATCCCCAAGATCATAAACAATATCTCAATGAAATACACAAATTCTCAAAGCTTGTACGTAGTGAAAAAGCCAAGTACTACACAGACCAATTGTCCACAGCTGATCCTAAAACAGTTTTTAGGACCGTCAACACGCTGCTCAATCGCAACAATAAGCCTCTTCCTCATGCTGACTCTATGAAAACTCTGAGTGAAAGGTTTAGCACTTTCTTCAAAGATAAAATCGTTCGCATCAGAGATAAAATTCATAGTTCCAATGCTGTTACACACCAATCAACCTTCTCGTCTTCTACTGTACACGAAACAGTACCCGATATTTGTGCTTTTACACATGCTACTAATGATGAAATCTTGAAAATTATAAATAAAGCACCAAATAAATCATGTGGATTGGACCCACTTCCTACGTGGCTGCTGAAGAAAAACATTCAAACAGTTCTTCCGCCAATTGTTTCTATTGTGAATTTGTCATTATCCACGGGCAGATTTCCAATTGCTTTGAAAGCAGCAGTTGTCACACCTCTTATCAAGAAGCCTACACTCAACAAAGACACTCTCAAGAACTATCGGCCGGTATCTAACACTGCGTTTCTCTCTAAAATTATTGAAAAAGCAGCTCTTGCACGCATCACCGATCACAACAATGTTAATGACTTGCACCAAAAGTATCAATCAGCTTATAGATCCGGCCGCAGCACGGAAACGGCCTTGTTGAAAGTCAAAAGTGATATTGCTTATGCGATTGACAATCATGGGGCTGTTTTCTTGGTGTTATTGGATCTGTCGGCTGCTTTTGATACTATTGATCACAATGTTCTTTTTCAAAGATTGTCTCATGTATTTGGTCTTAAAGGAAATGTTTTGGACTGGTTCCAGTCTTATCTAAACCCCTCAAAAAAAGTTCTGCAATTCAAGTTTGAGGGATGATATCTTTCTTGTTACTGATGTATGAAAAAAGAAACTGGTGTCATTGAAAAGCTTGATTATTCCTCTTTACAATGATGTGCCATCTGCCGTGATTATGTAATCATGGAATGTGCAGTACTCCTGAATATAGGGCAAAGTCTGAAGTGAAATGTTGCAAAAAGCATTGTTTTCAACACCGAAGTCTCCATTTCTTGTGAAGATGCAATGTGTTTTGAATAGTGCCCAGATGACAGTGCATGTCTTGCATGAATGTCAATGGTGCCTTCAATGATGTTTGTGTGAGGTAGAGCTGCAGTTTACTGAGTGGTCGTTTGTAAGATGTTTAAAGATGCCACGCTTATCGAATCTCCTAAAGGCCCAAGTAATTGGACAACTCCGGCTGATCCTTGTTGAAGAGTGGAACGCCATCCCACAGCTTCGTGTGACGAGGCTGGTGAACAGCATGAGGAGGAGGTGTCAGGCCGTGGTTGCTGTGTTCGGGTCATCTACCCGCTACTGACTTACTGACATGTAACCATTTCTCAATAAAAGAAGGAGAGGAGAGAGTGAGAGAAAAAAAAATTGTCTGTGTCATCATTGTTTTGTCATTAAAGTTTGGATGAATTAACTATTGAAAACAACGAATTTTGCAACATTTCATTTTTGACCTTGCTGCATATTCAGAAGGACTGCGCATTCCATGATTGCATAAGCATCACAAATGACACATCATTGTAAAGAGGAATAATCAAGCTTTCTGATGATACCACATTCACGTATGATGATGAAGCAACAAGAGATATATTACCCATCAAATTTGAATTGCAGAACTTTTTTTGAGGGGTTTATGTAAACGTACTTGCAGAGTTAAAGTTGCCAATGAACATTCTGAATCTAAAATACTTGATTATGGCTTGCCACAGGGCTCATGTGTGGGACCACAAATGTTTTCGTTTTATACATATCCAATAGCTGACATCATCAAACGTCATATTGGCGTCAACTTCCACTGTTATGCAGACGACACCCAGATGTATATTTCCTTTGACCCCCGGATCCCAGGAGAATCTGATCGAGCGTTATCTGTTTTAACCAAATGTATTGATGAAGTCAGGTCTTGGATGTCACAAAATATGTTATGTCTAAACAATGATAAAACTGAGTTTTTAATTGTAGCAAATCCTAGATTTTTAAATTCTCTTTCCAATTTGTCACTTCGTGTTGGAGATGCGATTATTAAGCCATCTCCTCATGTTCGTAATTTGGGTGTTGAATTTGATAATGTGTTGAATATGTCACATCATGTAACCACTGTATGCCGCAGTTTGAATTTTCATTTGAGAAATCTGTCGCGCGTCAGGATGTTCATCGATGAAACTACTTGTCATCACGCTGTTCGCGCACTCATTACCTCACGTCTTGATTACTCAAATTCGCTCTTACAAGGATCTACTGCCAAAGATATCAAACGTCTCCAACGAATTCAAAATAGAGCCGCCAAACTTATATATTGTGCACCAAAAAAAGATCATGGCTCTCCTTATCTTGAACAATTACATTGGCTTCCGGTTAAAGAGCGAATTGAATTCAAAATATTGGTTTTTGTTTTTAAGTGTTTCATGGACTGTGCTCCGTCATATATCAATGATCTTATTATTCCTTATGTACCTGGTAGAAATGGACTTCGCTCATGTTCTGACACTAGAATACTCACAATTCCAAAGACTCGCCTTGCTATAGCCAAAAAAGGATTGTTTGCTGCCGCCCCTTCTCTGTGGAATGTTTTTCCATATAACATGCGTCATGCTTCCTCGCTCATACAATTTAAGAAACTATTAAAAACTCACTTATTTTCTAGGCAGTTTTTAAACTGACTGTTTTTGTTTAT
Organism: Zoroaster sp. YZ-2022; assembly: GCA_029582265.1. NCBI lineage: Eukaryota > Metazoa > Echinodermata > Asteroidea > Forcipulatida > Zoroasteridae > Zoroaster > Zoroaster sp. YZ-2022. Next base: position 50,129,467 of record CM055816.1, on the reverse strand, counting down.
GCACCAGTTACTTACTGATTCATTTTTCATTTCGTTATTGTAATTGTACTTCTTACTCTTGTTTGTAAAGCGCTGTGATACCATGTATTTGCGTAAGAGCGCTATATAAATGCTCCTTTAATATTATTATTATTATTATTATGAGATCGTATTGGATCGTAACAAAGCGCGACAGATCGCATCTAATAGTGCTTCGAAATCGTGGTGATCGGGATCAACCTTGGACAAGACAAACACCACGTTGTCATCATCCTCAACTCCTGCCATCATCAATGATTGTGGGTTGTAGTCTTCACTCTGTAGAAGTTCAAGAAACAATGAAGTCCATGGTCAGTCGGGCTGTATATGTACCCGTCGGGGTTCAATCGTGGCTCAAATCGTGATCACTCTCCATCCCGATCGTGAAAGACATCGCCACCACAATCGTATACGATCGCAAAAGAGCGCATCGGTTCGTGATGATCGTATCGGAACGTATCCGAACGTATCTGCACGTATCAGATCGTCCAAAATCGGGGACCCCGATCGTGATGATCGTGTCAGATCGGGACACAATCGTGGACTCAATCGGGACAATCCTATCGGAACGTATCTGATCGTATCTGAACGGGAGACCAGATCGTGACAGATCGTGTCATCTGAAATTGACCAATCGTGCCTATATCGCATCCAAGCGCACCAAATCGTACCAGAACGTATCGACTCGCATCAACTCGCATCCAAACGTGAAATTTCAGAAAAGGAAACAAAAATTCCAAGATCAGCTACGAATGGCCAATCGTGGCGTTCGTAACGGATCGCACGACAGTGGGAACCTAGCATTAACTATCCCCAGAGGGTGCTACTATACTTGAATAAGAATTCGCTTGTTCCCACCACCTTTATCCAAAGACGCTGGTACACTCCAATATCTCTGAGCTCTCGTTGTTTAATTGTTGTGACCCCACGTGACCCATGGTCGCTACTTCCTTTTACGTTCGTACGAAACAGGATTTATTTTCGTGTTTTTAGAAACGTGATTGATGCCGAGGAAGTATTGGATTTAACATGGAAGGGTAAAACATGCCGTTTTAGCTTGTGTGCTCATGTCAATCACCACATGGATAGGCCTGCACTACAGCCAAATCATCATGCACAATATGTTGGGTTGTTCGTGCAATAAAACAGAGCTAATTAATGTGCAATAATTCTCCATATTGATGTCAAAGAGGTCTGGGTTAAAATCTCACAATTTGATTATAAATGTTTTTCAGTCATATAGTTGCAATATTGCATCAGATTTATTGAAACAAATGTTTTCCTATACCATGGATGTTTTACCAGTTGTCACTTAAATGCCCTCGCTTCAAACATGTGGGCTGAAAAGGCAATGTATCCCCCCGCCTCCATCATTAAAAAAACTTGAAATCAGTCACACTAGTGTCTGCAACTACTTGTACTCTTGTAGCATGAATAACTAACAGGCCATTTTCCTATAACCCATATCCATTGTTCCCTGTAATCTACACACCCAAATTAAAATGCACAACAAATGTTGAAAAAAAAAAAATATACAAATTATCGGGTTGTAGGTCCTACTGTAACTACAATGAAATATAACCACTATGCCTTGTTTGATACACCTTTGGATTGGACAAAAATGACTGATTTTGATCACATCAATGTCGGCCAGAGTGAGTGGTAGCAAATTGGATAAGTCAATGTTGAGCAACTGTACAGCTAAATAATACGTGTTTGTGCAGTACAATTTGGGCTTTACTGATTTTTTTCAATTAGATTTTCATTTACATCTGTATTTTTTCACACGTATTACAACAGAACAGTCTACTAGTGGTTTACAAATTAAACAATAGAGCTCAAGTGTTTGTTGGAACAAACACACGGTGTTTGTGTGAACTTCCAGTTCAATCAAATTCTCATCAATGATATGTGGGAATATAATGAGATATGATGTTTAGGCTCTATTTATGGTGTTTTAGCCAAGATGTCTGGCCTTTGATCGCTGGTGCTAATAACAGTTCTAGGGTAAGGTCACTGGCCTTTATTAAAAGAGGTTTTATTTATTTATTTTTTTGCCCTAAAACTTATTTTCATGAGACAGCTGCCACTCACCTCTCTCCTCTGCAAAAAATAGCCAAACCTCAATAATAAATGCATTTCAATGTCATGAAGCAAATAACATCATGATAAACGTACTTTATCTTTAAAAAAAAAAATAATAATAATAAAATAATAATTAATGGCTCTGCTCAGGTCATAACTTACCAGTTCCAGACCACCAATTGGTTGCTGTAGATTGGGTGTCTGTTGTTTCCTCCGTTTGCGAACTCTCATATAGTAAATGAAAAATGCCAAAGCCAACGCAATTCCGATGGCACCAACCGCACAAATGACAGCGATTACAGCATTGTTTGATCTAGCTGGAGCAACCGTCGGCACTACAAACAAACGAAAAGTAATTGCAACTGAAAAAGTCCTCACCGAATTTGAAAACTCAGTTTTGTTCTCTCCAATTATCCTCATTCAAAGTAACCTCCATTAAACCACACATCCAGTGACTGTTTTGTCAGGGCCTTACTTAATACACATTAATATTATTATGCCTTATTCAATCAAGTTGTATTTAATATCATGACTTTTGACAGTATTTCCTCAACAATTATAAACTATTATAAAAATTGTTGTGCACACTCTGCATTTGCCCATTATTGTTGCTATTGACTCTGGAGTGTAGCCCGTCTTTAAGCATGACACTGAGCTGTACTCTATACAGTTGGTACAGATATGCTGATATCACAAAATATCAGATTTTATGGTGTCTTTTCATAGACCAATGTACATTTTGTGCCCGGTGCAGTTTGACCTTTGGGCTCTTTTGTAAACATGTGATGTCACAGATCACATCGTTTATTGATTGGTGATTTATCTGTTAATACAGAAAAAGCTTCTGTTGCCACTGGAAGTAATGGTAGAGTCTGAATATTATTTAGTAACAGGTGGGTGAGAGGATGGAATGCAGCAGTGAGCATTTCCAGGTTGTTATCACTACTAAATTCACTAGAGATCCAGATACAATGTGCATAACTGACAATCAATAATTGACATTTCCCCTATCTTAAGAGAGGTACATGTAATGTCATAAGAAAACTAAACAACATAAGTTGTATTATCCCAAAGGTAAAATATTGTAAAAAGTCAATTTGTCCACACAACTTTTGTCTCAAGTTCAGAATAATCCAAGGGCCACTGGGGTTAAAAAACTGGCCTCTATGATGATGATGATGATGATGATGATGATGATGATGATGATGATGATGATGATGATGATGATGATGATGATGATGATGATGATGATGATGATGATGATGATGATGATGATGGAGTGGACTAGATCTAGATGTTGCTGACAGGAAAACAAGGAAAGTGATGATGATGTACGGTATGTTACATCCACGATCGAATATCAGCAGTATCTATCTACTGAGGTCGGAGGGGGGAAGAGGGATACTTAGTGTATCAGACAGCGTTAACATCGAGAGAAAAAGCTTGCAGTGTCATGTAAGTAGTACTCGGGAAAAGTTGTTGAAGGTTGCGCAGAACTACATGAAGGCAGACGAATCAGGTCCAAAGGAGTACAAGAATCAAAGAAGAGAAGAAAGAACACGAGATTGGCAGAAAAAAACACTTCACGGCCGATTCCTGAGATGTACCAAAGAAGTGGCGAGTAGCAAGACCTGGGAATGGTTGAGGAGAGGAGAACTGAAGAAAGAAACTGAGGGTCTGATTACTGCAGCGCAAGACCAGTCTCTGCCGACGAATGTGATGAAGGCAAGGATCGAGAAGTCAGATGTCTCTTGTATGTGCAGAATGTGCAATGCGGCGGAGGAGACTGTATTTCACATTGTCAGCGAATGCAGAGTGCATCAGACAGTGTACAAAGGCAGACACGACAAGTTGAAGAACTGGATTTATATAGAGCGCTAAATTTCCAAAGGATACAAGGCACTTTTACATTATTATGCCTGGTCACTGGGCCAATATCAATCCTTAAACTTTCTCAGCTCCCTGGGGCGTATGCAGCCCTGAGCTACCGTAGCGCATTCGAAGCGTTTTTCAACGACAATACCAACCTCTACAGGTACCCATTAAAACTCCTGGGTGAAGAGGAGCACTGTATAGTTAAGTGCCTTGCTCAAGAACACAAGTATCATGGTCGCAGTCAGGATTCGAACCCACATTCTAATGACTCAGCCATCAGAACACATGTATGATGCGCTAGACCGCTCGGCCATGGCACCCCACTGGAAGCAGATACTGTGCGATGTGAACACATTCAATATGTTACCAGACTACTTGCAATAAATGGCTTTCTCCAAACTCGATGTGAATACATAGTGTCAGATGTACAAGTACTGCAAGAGCAGCATTTTATTAACATAGAGGGAGGGTTTCATGATAAACTGGCAAAATATGATTTTGTTCACTCCAAAAGTGGAAAGCACCCTGGAAAGCTTGACCGGGATAAATGCTGCAAAAGGCCTGTGCGTCCTCTTGGCCATCATAATCAATACATTTTAATTTGGGAGAATGATGTAATTCCTTACCTTCAGTACAATTTAATCCAATGTAGCCATCTTGGCATGTACATGTTCCAGTAATTTCATTACAAGGTTGGTCTTCACGGCAATTACAAACTTGTGTACATATCTCACCATAGTAACCCACTGGGCATGGTGATGGTACTAAACAATGAAAACAGAACCAGAAATGAATTTACCTGAAAATAGATTTGATTATCATCACTCCCAACATGATTTCTCAGGGTGTCTCATATCATCATAACATTTACTCTAAGTATAATTTATACAAGTTTATGTGGGACCAATTCAGTTTTGAGAAATTGCAAAGGAAAGCAAAAACCACTTTTGGTATTAAAATATCTGTAAACTCATTCATATTTTTATGAGATGATAGAAACATGTTTATACATTAAACAGCTAACCTGTGAAATTTTCAGTGCATTAGATTTTGTCGTTCACATGAAATAGTGAAAATGCATTAAAATTTATTGTCTCTATTGTATCTATTTAGGAAAGAGTACTCTTTCTTTTTCAAATTGGAAGTTACTCAACATGTTTACAAAATATTATCACCATTGACAAAAATATTTCTGGTGAACATTAATACCATAATATCCTTTACACTATTAGTAAGTTTTACATTCAAATGATATTTTTTATTAATCAATTTCCTTTAAATTTGAGTCATGGCTAGGGCTAAAACACGAGTACACTTACTACCATTCTTACAAAAATATTGATTTTCACATTGCCAATACCTTATTTTTCTAAAATACATGTATAACCAACAAAATGTCAGTATAAATAATTGCAAATTCAGATATTTGGAGACACTTTACCCTGACAATTTGTTCCTTTCCAGCCTGGTGCACATCGCTGAGTGCAATAGTCCTCTGAACACAACGGATCATTACATTCACCGGTATCTTTCAAACATGTGATGCCAGCAGCACAGTGGCAAGTCTGAGAGCAGTACAGTCCAAATTTGTTTGATGAACACTCTATCGACAAAAGAATTTAGAAATTTGAGTGTCATTAACTTTTTCAATATGTCATTTGTTGCTGATGAATTTCTGAGCTATGCTAAAATTAGCTGCATAGGCACTGAGCATCACATATTCCACATCATCTCATATATACATTGTATATACAAATTAATATTATGGAACGTATGCTAGTGCTGGGCAATTATTGCGATTAATCACACAATCCCGAGTAGTATTAAGTAGTATTAAGTAGTATTAAAGAGTAGTATTACGACTCTTACTACTCATTTAATGCCACCATTACCTCAAACACACAGGACTGTACATACAAAGACATAACAAAACATTACACAATAACACAAAAGCAATTGTGAAAAATGAGATTTAAAAATGCTCGTAAAATGCAGACAGAAGAGATTCAATGAGAAACCGCGATGGAAGAAGCTTGTGACTAACTGGCAGATAATCTATTTATCTCACCCTCATTGCAGCGGATTCCCTGGTACCCTGCAGCACACGCACAGCCAAACGGGTCTTGAAGGCAAAAGAGTACTCCCATGCAGGCTTCACCATGGCGATCTTGACTACTTGTACAAACAATTGATCCACTCAGACCCCACACATTTCTTCCTTGGGCTGAAAATTACATAAAACTAACAACTGATATCATTTCCCCTTACCGAGATAGCTACAGTAAGCACTGTATGATTTGTCTGCAGACAAAAATCCATAATTATAAGCAACTTGGGTGGGACTTGAACCTACAACCTCCTGCTTACTAGTACAAATGTCTTACTCTCTTCACCAATGAGCAACTGATGGCAATTGTTTTTTTAATACAAATTATGAATGCTTCTTCACCTTTTTTCATCAGTTCGACTCCTCATTGAGCTTAAATTTTCACAAGTCAGTTGTGCAATGTATATCTTGATTCAAAGAAAGTAAACATACTCATAGAAGCAGTTTTGTCAATATGTACATTCTCTTATACATGCTTATACTGGGTGCCTATCACTCCAAGAATGATAAGTAAGACTAATTGTGGTGACACCATGTGGAATCTCAATTGAGTAGTAATTAGTTCTGAAAAGAACTGGGGGTACAACTCGACGTTTCGATCAGTATGCTCTGATCGTCCTCAGGAGAATGCCGGACTCTGGAAAATGCTGCTGCTTAAGTAGACTGCTGGAGGATCATCCCATGAATGGATGCTGGAGGATTAGTTCGTTGAGGCGCGCAAGCGGGAAACTGTGAGACTATGAGACTAGGATCCTAGGGTTTGGGAGAGAGGAGTGTGTGCTCACTGAACTGAATCAGTTGTTAACAAGCACAGGGGAAGGAGGGTGGTTGACATAGGATATAGGGGATCCCTCAGTCTGGGGTGGGTTATGGACTTTGGATATAGAAGATCCTTCAGTCTGTAGTATAGGTCGCCAAATGTCGCTGATGAAGAAACCGATGTCCTGTGGCACAGTGTCGTGTTCGACGATCTCGATGGCCTCTCTGATGCGTCTGGGGTGCCATGCGTCGATGGGTGTGATGAGTTGGGCTGCCTGCCAGTCGATTTGGTGGTCCTTGATGTGCGAGTGCTTGACGATGGCGGACTTCTCGAAATCTCCTCTGCGGCCGTGTGCTCGGTGTTCCTTCAATCTGATGGGGAGGTTGCGTTTTGTTTCCCCGATGTACACCTTACCGCACTCACAGGGGATCCGGTAGACTCCTGCTCTGTTGTTTGGGTCCGGTTTGTCCTTGTGGGTATGTAGAAGTCCTTGGAGTTTGCTGGGGGCTGAGTGGAACACATCGATGCCTGCTTGTCGGAGGATGCGTTGTGGTTGTGAGACTTCGAACCTAGATAGGGAGACAAGCAGAGATGGTTAGATCACTTACCTTGCTTTTGGAGTTTGGAACCGGCTTCGCTGTGCTGATCTTGTTGGGATTGTAACCGTTGCGTTTGAGGGTAGTTCGGATGTGCTGTAGTTCCTTGGGAAGGCTGTCCTTGTCACAAATGTTGTAGGCGCGTTGTACGAGCGTACGGTTGACCGATGACTTGATGCTTGGATGATGGAATGAGCGCTGGTTCAGGTACCGATCTGTGTGCGTGGGCTTTCTGTAGACGTTGTGGTGTAGGGAGCCGTCTGGGTTTCTGGAAATCCCAACATCAAGGAACGCGATCTTGTCATCTTCTTCCGTTTCCATGGTGAACTTGATGCTCGGGTGTTGCTGGTTTAGATGTTGTAGAAAATCCTGGAGTGTGTCTCTGCCGTGTGGCCAAACCACAAAGGTGTCATCCACGTATCAGAGCCACAGCTTGGGTTGGAGGTCGGCGGTGTTGAGGGAAGAGTTTTCAAACTCTTCCATGAAAATATCAGCAAGGACCGGGGATAAAGGAGATCCCATGGAGGTCCAAGCTGTCTGCTCGTAGAACTTGCCCTGAAACTGAAAACAACTTGAAGAGACACATGTTAGTAGCAAATCATGAATTTGGTCCGGGGTGAGTGATGTGCGATCATCAAGAGAAAGATCTTGTACGAGTCTGTCCTTCACCAGGAGGCATGTCTCTGTAGTTGGGACATTGGTGAATAGGGAGACAACATCAAAACTAACCAATATGTCGCTGGGTTGAAGTGTGAGGCCCTGGGTGATCTCAACGAAGTGACTGGAGTTGGAGACATGGTGTTGAGTGAGACCCACTAAGGGTCGGAGGATCTTAGCTAAATGACGGGCTGTGTTGTACGTAGGTGAACCTCTGGAGGCGACAATAGGGCGGAGAGGAACATCAGGTTTGTGAATCTTCGGCTGGCCAAGAACATAGGGCAGGATGAGCTGGATGGTCTGAGATGTCGGTAGAGTTGGATGGAGAGGCCACGGCACGCTGGAGGCAAGGAGTTTGCTAGCGACTCTTTTCTCTATGGATGGGATGGGGTTCTTCTTGAGGGGGCGGTATGAATCGGATAATAAAATGTGACTTACCTTGTCGGTGTATTGTGCTCGGTCCATGATGACTGTAGCGTTGCCTTTGTCTGCGGTGAGGATGTGGATGGAGCTGTCTCGTCGGATGCCCGTAAAGCAGAAAGTTCTCCCTTGGAGAGGTTGGGCTTGGCTGTCATTTAGCTAAGATCCTCCGACCCTTGGTGGGTCTCACTCAACACCATGTGTCCAACTCCAGTCAGTTCGTTGAGATCACCCAGGGCCTCACACTTCAACCCAGCGACGTCTTGGTTAGTTTTGATGTTGTCTCCCTATTCACCAATGTCCCAACTACAGAGACATGCCTCCTGGTGAAGGACAGACTCGTACAAGATCTTTCTCTTGATGATCGCACATCACTCACCGGACCAAATTCATGATTTGCTACTAACATGTGTCTCTTCAAGTTGTTTTCAGTTTTAGGGCAAGTTCTACGAGCAGACAGCTGGGACCTCCATGGGATCTCCTTTATTCCCGGTCCTTGCTGATATTTTCATGGAAGAGTTTGAAAACTCTTCCCTCCACACCGCCGACCTCCAACCCAAGCTGTGGCTCCGATACGTGGATGACACCTTTGTGGTTTGGCCACACGGCAGAGACACACTCCAGGATTTTCTACAACATCTAAACCAGCAACACCCGAGCATCAAGTTCACCATGGAAACGGAAGAAGATGACAAGATCGCGTTCCTTGATGTTGGGATTTCCAGAAACCCAGTCGGCTCCCTACACGACAACGTCTACAGAAAGCCCACGCACACAGATCGGTAACTGAACCAGCGCTCCTTCCATCATCCAAGCATCAAGTCATCGGTCAACCGTACGCTCGTACAACGCGCCTACAACATTTGTGACAAGGACAGCCTTCCCAAGGAACTACAGCACATCCGAACTACCCTCAAACGCAACTGTTACAATCCCAACAAGATCAGCACAGCGAAGCTGGTTCCAAACTCCAAAAGCAAGGTCAGTGATCTAACCCTCTCTGCTTGTCTCCCTATCTGGGTTCGACGTCTCACAAACTACAACGCATCCTCCGACAAGCAGGCATCGATGTGTTCCCTCAGCCCCAGCAAACTCCAGGACTTCTACATACCCACAAGGACAAACCGGACCCAAACAACAACAGAGCGGGAGTCTACCGGATCCCCTGTGAGTGCGGTAAGGTGTACACCATACCGGGGAAACAAAACGCAACCTCCCCATCAGATTGAAGGAACACCGAGCACACGGCCGCAGAGGAGATTTCGAGAAGTCCGCCATCGTCAAGCACTCGCACATCAAGGACCACCAAATCGACTGGCAGGCAGCCCAACTCATCACACCCATCGACGCATGGCACCCCAGACGCATCAGAGAGGCCATCGAGATCGTCAAACACGACACTGTGCCACAGGACATCGGTTTCTTCATCAGCGACATTTGGCAATTCCTGAGCGTATTCTCAAAGTGACAGTTCAGAAATGTGCCAGAAATAAGCATGCTGTTCATTGTTTGTTTTTTTATTTATATTTATTTTAAAAAAAATTACTATTTTTTTTATATTAATAAAATGCCTATAGCTAACGGATCAGAAGAGAACTTGTATTGGAGTTGACTGTACTTGGCTGTGAACCACATAGATAAAAACCATACTACACTATATGCTTCAAGCCATTATAACACAATTGGCAATGTTGACAGAACTGCTTCTAAAGGAATCTTACTTTTTTGAGTCAATAATAATATTTCATTCTTATATAGCGCATTTCACATAATGTCCCAATGAGCTTTACATTCAAGATATACATTATACAATAAACCTGTGAAAGTTTCAGCTTGACTATATATTTGTCCCCAGAGAACAAAACTTCAGTTGGAAATTAACAAATGTTACTAAAATGATAATATCTAATATATTTCAAGGGTATATGAAATTTAGAATGTCAAGTAAACAACAAATTGGCTGCTTAAAGGGGGACTGTCGTGGATTTAAATCAAACAGTTAAATATGTGATCGTTTTATTCCTTTATATCAGTAAAAGATCAATACAATTTTTGTTTTGTGTTTTTATTGTTTTTGAGAGTGTTATTTTATACCATTGTAAAAATGCCCCCCACTTTTACTAGTTGTTTCCACCCTGCACGGAGGAGCTGTTCGTGACGTCATGTCGGGAAGAGAAATTCGGCTCAAAACTCGGCTCAAAATGATCGCTGCACAAAACTGTGTGAGCCGCTGGACCTGACCACTTTACTCTTGTCAGTCGAAGTTTGCTCGTCCAAATACGGCGATATTTTGGGTCACTTGGGAACAGATGAAGGCTAACACCGTCTTTGGTGGTGTTGCTGCATCCTGCAGAAATACATTTTCCCGGCATTTTATTAGTTCCGGAAACAAAAATCACGGAAGAAATGAAGTCGACGCTACGTGTGTGAAACATTTGTATGTACATGTACATCATGTACATGTACATCATGTACACATCGGATCTTCCCGACCTAACGTCACATATCTTATGCAAATGAAGCTTCCACCATGAGGCGGGGTTGCCTCCCCCAAACACTTCAAACATTGTTTTAAAATACTTGTACTCAGAAATCAATGATTAAATAGACACAGGTGGGTCTCAAAAACAATATTTTATTACAAAACGCCTTAACTTAAGGCGTAGTAAAGGATGTCAGCCCCCCTTTAATTAGCGGATCTATGAAATTGGGCCTTGTATGATGATATGGTTGCTTACCAATATGACAGTTTGAACCAACGAAGCCTTGGTGGGCAAATACAGAGCCCAGACTTGTCATCGCAAACACCGCCATTATACCACACTGGGCATGTGTTCTGACAATCAGTGGAGAGTCCCCACTTATTACTTGTACAATCTAAAAAAAAAAAAACGAAGTGATTTCATGATATCCAATCTACTAAAATGTTATCGGAGGTGTAAGTATGCATGCAGATAACCACATCAATGCAACTATGTAGTTCAGGATATTAAGATGAAAGAAGTGCTATATTGCAAATACCATTCCACATTTTAAAGAGATTATGTAATTAGGAAACCAAACAACATAGGTTTTATTATATCAACCTAAGGTAAAACATTGTAAAAAGTCAGAAAGAGGAGCTGTTTATTCCGGTGAACCTTTTCTTAATTCGAGACAAAAGGTTCTGAAAAAGTGACTTTTTACACTATTTAACTGTGGTAGGTAATAAAATGTATTGTGTTTAGTTTCATTATGCCATAATATGTCTTTCGAAATGAGAAAAGGTCAATTAATAATATTTGCTAAGAGCCCACTATAACCATTGATGCACAAATCAGGTTTGTTTAATATGAGCCAGAATGGTGCATCTTTTAAAACTCCTAGTGCTAGGCTAGATATAACCATTTTTCACCATACTTATTGTGCAAGTTCAACATTGCAGCTGACATGATGATGATATGATTACCTGTTATAATTTTTCTAGAGCCAAAGCAATCCTGGAAGATCAACCATGCATTTTCTGTTGCAAATTTCGGACTTGAAACTTAGACTAAAACTCTACACTGAGGACTTGCCTTGAGCGCCCACCAGGGTGGATATGTGCGCACTACAAATCTATTATTATTATTATGTATAGGGACTTGAATATAATACAAGTCTGGTGTACATAACTGTAATTTTGAATGGACCGACAGTACATGTGGGTGTTTTAAGGTCGCATTTGTTATTAAACAAA
>CM055816.1:50099339-50116731 GCA_029582265.1 Zoroaster sp. YZ-2022 | reverse complement strand
TTTTAGCTCGGTCACACAAGCACATTGTCATCTTGTAAATTAAAGGGACAATATCGTCACGATCAACAAGGCATGGAATCGGCGTGCTAGTTTTAGATTAACTCGGTGACTGAAAATAATACCCCACATGATACTACAGTTGCTGCTGCATAAATGAGCCAGTAATTTTCAGTGTGTTCATCTTAAACTAGGACATCGATTCCATGCCCTGTTGAGTCTGCTCTGATCGTGACGATACTGCCCCTTTAAGACTTTTGTGGTATGAATTCATTAAAATCTGATTAAAGGCATGTTGAAGGGCGTGTTACACAACATTAGCTTTGGCTACTTCAGACTCATTGTGTAAAATTGACTCGCATATACTGAGACGCAATAGAAACTTAACACTTTTTCGACCTTAAATTATCAGTAATTACAATGCACAAATGTAATATGCGCACTCGCGGTGAAGTGGATAAAGATGGGATCGAGTACAGTGGACAAAACGTGGAAATTTCCTCAATAAAATGCCAACATTTCTAATCCAAATTGTTGTGTTGTCTTATTTTGAACCATTACAATTTTATGCTATTCCAAAACAAGTGGTAAGTTTCTATTGCGTCTCAGTATATATCGAATATGCGTTAAGAAGTGCACCCCTCCCCTTAATTGCCACCCTGGCTCCGCCCCTTGCACATAAACACAAATGCCGATCTTATAATACAAAACACTGTTGTCTTATAAGTAATATTTGTAGCTTTGCATGGTGAAAAGGATAAGTATTGTTGTATTATATTCACTTTAGGATGAGAACGCTGACAATTTATTGAAGGAAGAGGCAGTGGATTCTATGACTCTGATGTATCATAATCTTGAGATGTGTACAAACTCTGCCCAGTATGCTATGATCATGGACATTATTAACAATCTACTGTTGTATGTCGAACCAAAAGTCAAGGTAAAGTGTAGGGTTTTGGTGCAATTTGTATTTTTTTTATTATTTTATTTTAACTTAATCCAAATTGCATGTGAAAAGCTTGGTTGGTACTCGGCATATGGCACAAATGGACAGACGGAAGCATTGATGTTTCATTTAGTCAAAGATTACACAAAATACAGAAAGCTAGATGACAACAAATGTGGACTAATCAAGTTTGAATTCGTTCAAAAATTATCAAAGTTTGTATGCATGAAGTATTTTTATCTGTATGTAATGCTAATTTTAATAGCAAATTATGCATTTTGATCAGCAAATAGTGAATATTGTGTAGCATTTTGCTATGTTGTACAAGAAAAATCATCCATTAATTTATAAGTGTGCTAGTTGATATAATCATAGCACTAATTTCTCTGATTTTCAAACATAACTCCAACGGATAATTGATTTTACTGATGTCAATTGTATGGTAGATGACATCTGTCTTGAAATGATTTTTCTGTGATGATACGTACGTATAATAGTCTAGGAGATTGCAGAAAAATCGTGCAAATGATGATACAAGCATCAAACTTGGCACACTTGTTCTCCAAGTGATACTAATCAAATCTGCCCGATTGGCCAATTGAAAATCCAAGATGGCGGCCATTTTTCAAGATGGCCGCCAAATTAGCCGCCCGAAGTTGACGTTTTTCTTAGAAGCATTTGTAGTTGTCCGATTTGCATGATCTAGGTGTGGATTCCTATGTTTTCAAGCCTGCTGAAGTTGATTTTCCTGTTTATAAAGCACACTGACACATATTTTTCAAGATGGCCACTAGATTGTCTGTTTTTCATTACGTAAGCTTTGCCCCGGCTAGTAAATGTTCAAAGTTATTCATACCATGCCACTGGTCCTCCAGCTGCTACTGTTCACATATGCAGCTGCAGAGTGATGTGCAGGGGAGCTCTGACTGAAAGCACTTGCATCTTCCTTTGCAACCTTTCTTACAGGAACACTTCGTCAGTTCCCGACAGCTCGCTGCAATAGGGGGTAGTGTTGTCCAACATATCTGCCATGTCTCTCCTTTCTGTGTCCACCCCCATTCAGCGGGACTGCTCGTGTCTGGATTGGAGATGGTTGCCTGGCCTCATCTGGTACAGCAGAGTCTTACCTGTCTGCATCCAGTGTCACCAGGACAAGACAAGCACACCAGATCACTGCATGCAGCTTGTACAAACTGATGAAGAAGGCATACAATGATTACCGCTCTGAAGAGTCTAGCATATCAGATATAACCTTTGAGGATTGGTGTGAACAACGGAGGAAAGAGAGTCCGCAGTTCCAGTTCTGGAGTCTGGTGCTGGACATGGAGCTCACCATATTCACCCTGATCCGCTCATTCAGAGAAGGAGAGTTCAACTTGTACCGTGAAGCACTTTCAGAACTGGTGCCTTACTTCTTTGCGAATAACAATGTCAACTATGCGCGATGGATCCCAATTCACCTCCGAGATATGATGTCACTTGAGCAACAACATCAGATGTGGCCAGGGAGTTTCACAAAGGGAACTTCGCCATCCACAAGTCAAGAAGAGAATACTCTGCCCTGGCGATCGACCAAGCACACGAGCACAATAATGCAATGATCAAAGGTGACGGAGGAGCAATTGGGTTGACAGAAGACCCGTCAGCACTTCGTAGGTGGATGGTCGCTGGACCCGAAGTTAGTCGTCTAGTAGCTGGATACGAGGCCATGTCTGGTATGAAAGATGCCACCTACAGCAGCAGACACCATGAGCAGACACTGAGTGCCCAGAAATCTTTCTTTGAAAAGGTGAAATCACTCTCTGCAGTGATGCAGGAGATGGGCAACCCATTCCAAGAAGAATCAGCCGACCTGCTGGTGCTAGACACGAAGAACATTGCAGACCCAACTCTAGCTGAAATGGTAGCAACACATCACCGGCGGGGCAAAGAGCAGTTCCAATCATTCATGGATGGGCTAGAGGATGAAGGTGAAAGTCCTTTCTATAATCCAATCAAGAAAAACCTTGCTTCTTTCTTCAAACAAGAGCAGACTAAGGGAATTTCTAAGGAGAAAGTCCTGAAAGACGACTGTCAGTTATTCTCGCGACTGTTCATCTCGTGCCAGAACAGGCAGTGTGACTTGCAAGAATTCTTCAAGCACGAGAATCAGTCACACCCTGCATCTCTCAGTGACAGCGGCAAGCTTCATACGTGTCAGAAGTCACAGCTGGTTGAAATTCTTGAAGCGCAAGTGAACATCACAGACAGAGAACCAAAGGGAGATGCAATCATCATTGATGGCTCAGCACTTATCAATGCCTTACCTCCACGTACTTCAAAGACATTTGATGACTATGCTAAAGAAGACATCATTCCAAAGGTGGAATCCTATGGTGCCAGGTACGAGCGGGTGGACGTAGTCTTTGATGTGTACAAGAAGTCAAGTCTGAAATCCGAGACGAGGTCGAAAAGGGGGCAAGGAATCAGAAGAAGAGTGACAGGAACGAGTAAGACACCAGGTAACTGGCAAAGCTTCCTTCGTGACGCCAGCAACAAGACTGAGCTGTTTCACTTCCTTGTGGAAAAGATGTGTGAAGCAGAGACGACAAGCACAGTCATCGTCACAAAAGGAGAAGATGCCATTAGCAACACAAGGAAGTCTCTGGATGCTGTGTCCCCATGTTCTCATGAATAAGCTGACAGTCGAATATTTGTACACGCCAGGGATGCAACGACTGATGGGAGCAAGTCTATTATCATTAAGGCTAATGACACGGACGTGCTATAGTCATAGCAATATCTGTACTGCCATCCTTACAGGAACTAGGTCTTGAGAAAATGTGGATTGCCTTTGGCCAAGGAGCCAAGATGCGATGGATTCCAGTCCATGAGGTAGTTTCTGCAATAGGGCTTGAGAAAGCTAGAGGGATCCCATACTTTCATGCGTTCACTGGATGTGACGTCGTGTCTGCCTTCCGTGGGAAAGCGAAGAAATCTGCATGGCAGACTTGGAACGTATTTGATGATGTTTCTGAAACATTCACTAATCTCAGCCAGCATCCAACATTGATTCGTGATCTTGACCTGCAGAGGCTGGAGAGATTCGTTGTCCTCATGTACGACAGATCAAGCGCAGCCACTGGTGTGGACGAAGCAAGACTAGTCGATCTCTTTGCCCGCAAGCAGAGGCCGTACAACTCAATTCCACCAACACAGGCAGCCCTCAGAGAACATGCAAAGCGTGCGGCCTATCAGGCTGGGATCATCTGGGGCCAGGCAACCATCTCCAATCCAGACACGAGCAGTCCCGCTGAATGGGGGTGGATACAGAAAGGAGAGACATGGCAGATATGTTGGACAACACTACCCCCTATTGCAGCGAGCTGTCGGGAACTGACGAAGTGTTCCTGTAAGAAAGGTTGCAAAGGAAGATGCAAGTGCTTTCAGTCAGAGCTCCCCTGCACATCACTCTGCAGCTGCATATGTGAACAGTAGCAGCTGGAGGACCAGTGGCATGGTATGAATAACTTTGAACATTTACTAGCCGGGGCAAAGCTTACGTAATGAAAAACAGACAATCTGGTGGCCATCTTGAAAAATATGTGTCAGTGTGCTTTTATAAACAGGAAAATCAACTTCAGCAGGCTTGAAAACATAGGAATCCACACCTAGATCATGCAAATCGGACAACTACAAATACTTCTAAGCAAAACGTCAACTTCGGGAAGCTTAATTTGGCGGCCATCTTGAAAAAATGGCCGCCATCTTGGATTTTCAATTGGCCAATCGGGCAGATTTGATTAGTATCACTTGGAGAACAAGTGTGCCAAATTTGATGCTTGTATCATCATTTGCACGATTCCTCTCAAAAATTGCTGTTATCTGCCCCACTATAATGGTCAATTTGTTATTGTGCTATGAATTTGTACAAATAAAGATATTACTTTTGTGATCCCTGACTATAGGGCATGCTTTGGTTTAGTAACTTATGACTAGTAATCCCCAAAAGAAGATATTGACAAAATAGGGAGACTGCAAACGAAGGGTTACTTGGTTCAGTTGTTAGAGCAGGTTCGAATCCTGCTCTAGTATTTTTTTCTTTAACTCCAAACAATGTTATTGTTATTGTGTTAACAGGAAGCCATGGCAAGGATGCAACACATGCGTTTTGCCTTGGAACTGTCTAGCATTGATGACCAGAAGGAACCCATCATGCAACTACAGAATTCACTTAGGTATTGTAATATCTATTGCATACCGTTGTGTAGCCCAGAAGAAGGTCGTAAGGCTCTACGACCTTCTTCCGGGCACACAAAGTACAACTTTTAGTCCCATCAGAAGGTTGTAAGCAATAAAATGGCTCCTTTCGAAAAAAAAAAAAAAAAATAGGGCATAAATGTTTTTTGTTGCTAGAATTACTCCCAAGACATATTTTTTTCATTCCCATGCGGAATTTAACTTTCCTACAATGACTTATAAATGGCAGAAAAACAACCAAACTTTCACACTCGGTTTTTCTTTGTGTCCTTTTTAAGGACATAAACGAATGAATGTTCATAGGTGTGTGAGGGGAAAACCCTGAATGAATAAACTTGGGGAAAACCCACGTAGTCAGGTAGGGACAGAAAACGCGATCCACATGTCAACTTGGGTCCAAGTGGGATCTGAACCGCGTCCACATAATATTTAATTCTTATATAGTGCATTTCACATAATGTCCCAATGCACTTTACATTATTAACCCTAGTCACTGGGCCAATATCATTCCTGTAATCTTTCTCAGCTCCCTGGGGAGTATACAGCCCATTATGTGCAACCTTTTGGCACTAAAGGGCTAATCGACCACAATTACCATCTCTGCCCTCACAGATAACCCATTTATACTCCTGGGTGAAGAGAAGCAATAAAAGTCGAGTGCTTTGCTCAAGTGCCATGGTCATGGCCAGGATTCAAACCCACATTCTGACGACACAGCCATCAGAACACAACTCCAATGCCCTTGACCAATCGGCCATGGCACCCAATTAGACCAACCTTCCTCTTTTAATAGCATAAATAACTTTTAGATATTGAGGCAATTAAAGCCCAGGTCATACATCGGATGATCCTCTGTCGGACAATGACTGTTCAGAATAATGAATCATAGGTTGAGTTTTCTGTGTCCGTATTTGAGATTTCAGTGAGAAAAGAGGATAAGATTTCTGGTTTAATATAAATATTTTACCTTCATTACAGGAACCTTGTCCTGCAGTTACGTCAGTTAGAGAGGGAACTCTACATGGCTGATAGGGCTCTACAAGAATACCCTCAAAATCAGAAGTAGGTATTTCAATAAAAATGAGGAAATAAAGTTCAACGCTAGGTCTTTGCTGCATGATAAAGACCGATGGGTCGCGTAACAGGGGATAAAGGAATGAGCCTAAGTCGAGGTCATTTAAGGCCTTTTGGCCCCGATCCCGAGGTGTTGATGCTGCAGTAAAGACCAAGCATCAAACTCCTGTTCCATTAGCCCTAACCACCCCATATCCTGCAAAATCCTCCAATTGGCACTTTTGGGAAAAATTCATCACTGTTGAAAACTGGTACTTTCACCTCTTCAAATGGGGCAAAATTACTACCTGGCAAGAAGTACAGGCCATGTGCTAAATATGAAAGATCAACGAAAATGTATGGTGCATTTTGAAGATAAGGGCATGTTTCTAAAAGTGCACTGATGGATTTTGGAGGATTCAGGAAGGTTCTAGCCAGAATACCTCGGGGGTTAGGGTTTAATAAATGACTAACCCGACCTTTTCAATACAACTCAAGTGCACTTTTGTTTCCAAACGTTTACATTAAATACAGGTAGTACATTTGTATTGAAAAATGAGGACGGACACATGTACCACCACTAGATCAGATGTACATGTAGGTATTAGGATATATATCAGTTGTAATTTTGTTATTTTAAATAGTGCAGTTTACAGAGGTTTCAAAGGGTTTTAAATCAAATGCCTTGCAGTTCATGATGGTTTGACCAATTACACTACTGGCTCATAAACGGAGGTATCCACCCGTGCATGAGCTGTTGGCGTATGGTTTTAGATCACTGCTGATTGATAGGGACGATGAAAGCGCGTCGCGCTAAAGTGTACTTTGCTATTGATGTGCATATGGCGCACTTTCTTCAGAGAACATAAGCTGTCAGAAGTATGCGCACATGTAGAGACTTACCGTTGCATGGGCACTGAAGTGTACTCCCAACGCCAAAGTGCCCTATCATCAAGACACTGGGTGCATTTTCAATACAAGAGGGCTACCATGTGCATGGGGGCAGATAGTAATTCTTCTGATTTTCCTAATGCAGTTTGTCCGGACAGATCGCAGATATTGAACTACATGTGAACGAATGCAAAGAGTCATTAACAAATGCTAGTGAAGATCTGAGGATTATGATCAGGTAATTATGGCAATCAAACATGATGCTCATTTATTTGTAAAGGTTTGGAAACCATACAAGTGATGATAATTATGCTTTGATTCAATGACGTTTGTCTAGCACTCCCCCCCCCCCCCACCACCTCCCCATACACCACCAAAAATAATGGGAAAAATGAAAGAAAAGATATTTACAAAATAGGGAGACCACTGACATAGGGCTGGATAGCTTAGTTGGTAGAGGTGCAAATCCTGTTCTAGTAATTTTTTCTTTGTATTCAGCTGTGTCTGTATGTATTTTAATGTGGAAAATTATCAAACTGAGTGTTTGTTTTCTTGAAAAAACGGCATTTCAGATGGAAGAAGTTCATAAGATGTTTGGTACCAATGAAAAAAGTATGTATAAATCCCTAAACCCCGTAGGTACCCTGGCTAGGAACCTTCCCGAATCCTCCAAAATCCATCAGCGCACTTTTGGAAACATGCCTTTATCTTTAAAATGCACCATGTATTTTCTTTGATCTTTGATATTTAGCACTTATAGCCTGTACTTCTTACCAGGTAGTAATTTTCCCCATTTGTAGAGGTGAAAAGTACCAGTTTCCAACAATGCTGATTTCCCCTCCCCCCCCCCCCCCCAAAAGAAAATGCCCCTTGGAGGATTTTGGAGGATTTGGGGTGGTTATGGTTATGCCTTTACTTTACATAATAAAGACGAAATACTAACTCATCAAAAACTTCATCACAATCTAGAACTTTTTAATACATTTAGAATTTGATTCATTAAGAAATAATGAAGTGGAGAGCAACAAAAAAACAAAAAAAACAAACAAAATAAAAAATATTCCATAACATGAATCTTCTCTCAGATCAATCTTGCTAGCAATTTGCAGGTGCAAGATATTTTCTGTCAGGGATCATCTTCTGTGGTAAATATAAGATGAGGACCAATAATTGGAGAAAAATAAAAGCTAAACATTTACTTTTGTAATGTTTTTTTCTGGTCAAGTAATTCGGTCAAGGACATGAAGCGTAAAATTTTGTTGACATGGCCTAATTAATACCTTCTTTGTCTTGTTTCTCAGCTGCTTCAAAGAGATTCAATTACGGAGAGCTGTGAAGAGAAAACTCCAAACGTGTAAGTAACGTCTAGCGGAACACTTGACTGGATTGGATTAGACAAGGTTTGGTGATCATGTATGGGAACCATGGGTACAGACCCTGAGAGGATGGGGGTATATACCCCCACCAACTTTTATCCAAAGTCACCCCTCTCCTTTTTGGGGTCTATTTAAAATTCAAAAGTATAATGTAATGTTTGAAAAATGGTTAAGGGCTATCGTTGCTTTAAAATGATCAACTTATAAAAGCAAATATGAAATATGATGATAAAAGTATCAGGGCACTTACCAATACGCTATTAAACCACACTGCCATGGTAATCTAAAAAAATATACTTCATCCTTCTGGTTTGTTTACTTGTTTATTTGTGGGTTTTTTTTCAGCCCAAGGCCCTCGAGTGTCCCGTCGAGTGGAGGTATGTTTTGGTTCAGCTAAGTGGAGACTGACGGAGGAGGATGGACAACTAGGCATTGCTGATGTGGAGCTCAGACATTTCAAGTAAAAACACTTGGCTTACTGCTTTCTTATAAAAGTAGATTTTTGTGTTTTTATTTCTATTTTCTTTCTTTTTTATGAGTTTAAATAAATTTTCAGCTTTTACCAGTAAGTCTATTTCTTTAATGTCTATAAAAATGTTATTGAAAATCTGCATCCTTTCTTAGTTACCCTTCATTTCTGTCTTGTGTATTCAGATATACCCGCACCACCAAGAATGATGATGCCAGCGAGCATCTTGCCGAGCTGGGTTGGGTGACCATCAAGAACCTCCTCGCTAACGATGTCTACAAGGACGTGTTGAGACCTCAAGACTCCAGAGGCAAGACCAGACAAGTGGCTTTGCGGGTCATAGCGAGAGGCAAACCCCCAGGTAAGATGTACTGACACACTTATGTGTACGCACATCAAGCATAGGCGAGCCAATGAGTTATTTGACTGGAGACTCTGACCCATTTCCTATGATAGGAAATGGGCTTTGGCTTAGACATGCAATGGATTTCACTGGTTTCAAAGTTCAAAGGTCGTAATTACCAAAATGAAGAGACGAGTATTAGGTGTCCCAATAATATGTGATAATACCACAAGCCAAGGAAGAAGCTGGGCTTTTGATTAAAAAGGAGGTACAAAGCTCCCTCCTGTATCAACCAATCAAAACGGGCTTATGAAGTTTACTGAATATTGGTGAAATGGTCTTTGGTCTTTTTTTTTCATACTGAATATTTCTAATATATTGTTTCTCATTTCTTAGTTGGTGGCATCTCGGTGCAAGAGAACTTTGAGTTGAGCGTTGTTCCACTCAGCATCCAGCTGACTTACAAATTCTTCAAGAAGACGATGGGCTTCTTCTTCCCTGGACGCAATGTAGACCAGGAACCCATGCCGGAGGAACAGGCCAAAGGTTAGGGGTCAAGCGTTTACCACATCAACATTTTTCTTGATTTCATGGAGAATTCACCATGAAGAAGACATTTAAGAAATGAGAGGGCAAAGTTTTGATCATTTTAGAAAGTGTGTAAATTTTATGGTGGGTCCATTCATAAATTCATTTCAAGTTAAGTTATTTAATGTTAACCCAAAATTCTGACTTATTTTGTGAAATATTTCATGTAAAATTTGGTTGTTTTCCTTTCTAAAAAAAAAAAAAAATTGGCAATACAAAAAAACATGGGCGATATATTTTTAAAAGAATCAAGAGTTTTGTATAAAAAAAACCTGTGAAAGTTTAAGCTTATTGCATTGTTCATATTCCTTCTAAAGCCAAAAAAAGTCTCCAGTTTCTGGTCTCCACTGGCGTCGCCTCAGACCCACGCATCTGCATTTTTAATTTTTTTTTTTTTTTTGTGCTATGAAACGATGTCCAATTGCAGCCAAAATTGCTGGATTGATTGGAATTCCATGCTATGTTTCAAACGACTTTTTCACATAGAGGGGTATGAACGTTTGCCCGATTTGTGAGGCCTCTTAGCCACCATACTTTGTGTATGGGAAATTTGGTCCCTGCATATACAAATGTATCGCATGCAACAACAAAAAAATGGCCGAAAACAAAAGCATGACACTGCACCAATTTTTGAAGCCGACTGATGACCAGAAACTGAAGACTTTTTGGGGGGGAATTTCTGTCTTTGTATGACAAATTCCTTTTGAAAATGATTTCACTAAAAATAAAAATGGTACATGTAGCACCTGAGACTTAATTTTTTTTTTTTAAAGAGATGTTTGATACCATCATAAACTGTAAAACTGTGATCTTTGTTTTCCAAGATTACCAATAGTGTATAGTGGTTTTAATTTCTTTTTGTTATTACACCAACTAATTAAGAAATCAGTTATTTTATAGTTATTTTATTTATAGTTATTTTATTTATTTTTACCACAACCGAAAATTTTTGTTTGATGTTTAACTTTATACATATCCTTTTTGTAGGTGGTGAGGATGACCTGGAGAGTGTGGGTTCATTTTCAAGGGTAAGAGTACTTTATTTTTGAAGAACATTAATGAAATTAGCGAGCGATTTGAAACAATTGATTTTTTTTTTGCCCTACACTGCATACTAGGTGCTTTCAGGAGGAGGTCGTGGGTTCGAATCCTGCCCGAGTCGCCTGTGAAGTTTTTCACAGACATTCAGAAAGCACCGAGTATGCAGTGCTATACACACGTTGGTGTAGGGAAAAATTAAATCAATTGTTTATCACCCAACGCAAGAATTTCACCAACCTATAGATTTGAAATTATCTTAAAGGTAAAGGATAGGATTCGTGATGGTCAAATTTTAATGTAAAAATTAATAAGTGTAAAGCTGATGATAGTTTGTATTGACTAGGTGCACAGCTGATGAGGGTTTGTATTGACTAGGGGCGCACAGCTGATGAGGGTTTGTATTGACTAGGCGCACAGCTGATGAGGGTTTGTATTGACTAGGCGCACAGCTGATGAGGGTTTGTATTGACTAGGCGCACAGCTGATGAGGGTTTGTATTGACTAGGCGCACAGCTGATGAGGGTTTGTATTGACTAGGCGCACAGCTGATGAGGGTTTGTATTGACTAGGCGCACAGCTGATGAGGGTTCGTATTGACTAGGCGCACAGCTGATGAGGGTTCGTATTGACTTGGCGCACAGCTGATGAGGGTTTGTATTGATTTTTAATGTATTGAATTTTAATATAAAAATTAAGAAGTGTAAAGCTGATGAGGGTTCGTATTGACTTGGCGCACAGCTGATGAGGGTTTGTATTGACTAGGTGCACAGCTGATGAGGGTTTGTATTGACTAGGCGCACAGCTGATGAGGGTTCGTATTGACTTGGCGCACAGCTGATGAGGGTTTGTATTGATTTTTAATGTATTGAATTTTAATATAAAAATTAAGAAGTGTAAAGCTGATGAGGGTTCGTATTGACTTGGCGCACAGCTGATGAGGGTTTGTATTGAATTTTAATATAAAAATTAAGAAGTGTAAAGCTGATGAGGGTTTGTATTGACTAGGTGCACAGCTGATGAGGGTTTGTATTGAATTTTAATGTAAAAATAAGTGTAAAGCTGATGAGGGTTTGTATTGACTAGGTGCACAGCTGATTCAAAGAGTAAAGCATACTCATAGAAGCAATTTGGCCAACATTACCAATGTTGTACCTTCTCTTTAATGTATTTCTTGATTCAAAGAGAGTAAGCATACTCATAGAAACAGTTTCTGCCAACATTACCAGTTATGTACCGTATGTTCTATTTTTTTCCCCTCAAGACAATTAGCATTGTTTCAAACAAGGACATTGCTGGTATACTAACGGAAAATATTGGTTTTTTTTTTTATTTAGACTGGTAGTATCAGATCAACAAGTAGCGAGGAGTCTATCGGCTCAACAAGGGACTCTGTTAAGGTAAGAAAAGGGGGGGCACAGCAACAGAAGTGGAACTAATGAAATTATGAAATTAAATGTATACAAAATAATTCTGCACAAGTGTTATTTTCCCCCTTGATTTGATTTCATCTACTGGGCTTCCTGAAAGTCTTGATCTGAGAAGGTGCCAGTCTTTGTATTTCAAGCATGATTTCTCTCTCTATGTATCTAGTCTGTCTCCCTCTCACATTATCCATCTGTTTATCAGGGCAAGAAGAGGGGAACCATGCAGAGATTGAGAGAATCCAACATTATCGACAAGATGAAAGTAAGAAAACCCAGTCATTCTTGTTTTAATTAGTCATTTCTGGTTTTCAGGCTTACATTACCTCCAGACTTCTGTCAGTACATTTTTTTTTTATTTTGGCTGAAAATTTGTGTTTCTATTACAGAAAATAATCACCTTCATTACCTACAAATGCATTTCTAATGCGCATGCGCACACAAGCCTGCTGGGGGAAAAACCAAGCTTATGACGTAGCTCCATACCCTGCATGGCCCTGAGAAGGAGGAAACCCGTAACTCGCCCCTTTTTTCCAGCACATGGTACAATTTTCGAGCTCTTCACTACGTGGATAGTAAACCATCGAGCCTCTATTTCCGACAATCTCCAAATTTTTCAGAGGAAATAGGAATTATGTCTGACCCAAAACCACCTAAAAGGAAATCTTTTAGACGGACCAAATGCCGATCTTGTGGAGGATCATTCCACTTGTTTTCGTTGTCGCCTCTTTTCCCGGAAAAAACCTTGCAATGTTTGTTCCTGTTGGGCCGCCTATCAATGGAACATTTTTACGGCATGGCAAGACAACCAGAGTCAACATACCGGACACACTCCGTTTTCACGTCCTTCAACTATGGTAGCTGTCACAAGTAAATCGGAGGGAATTTCTACCAGTTCTTCCCCTCTTTTTACCGGTTCTTCTTCGATATCTACCTCAGCCCTGCCGCATATCGGGTCGTTGAGCTACGGTCAGATCTGCAAAGGAGGAATTCCCACCACTTCGGTGAGTCCTGGCTTACGTCAGAACGAATCACAAATTCCTTATTTTCGTCCTGTTTCCTACCATCCATGTTGGTCCTTTTGGCCTCACGATCATTTTGCCGAGTACCCACATTATAACCCTTTGCCTTTTCCGGGTCAATCTAGAGAACACGATCTATACTCCCATCACCGATCGGTAGATGCCGGAAAACACATTTACCATTCCCGTTGGAGTTCCCGTTCCCCTCGAATTAGGGACTCGTACGACTAGACTATTCCAGGGAATTTTCATCGTTCCTCATGACGTGTACCACACTCACGTTCACGCTCCCGAAGTAGACAACGCTCCCGTTCCAGCTCCCATTTTCGACAACGATCTGGGTCTCCTTCATGTAGCCGTTCTGGCTCTCCGCCCAGACGATACGCTCATCCTGGCTCCTTTTCTTCGGACTACGGCCCTTCAGAACAGGACTATGAGGATTCCTTCCACACCTCCATGACACAGCGAGGTAAACTAGTCATCCCTGAAGTGGGCAAAATTTTACAGTTTCCCCCCTCTGTCACCTAAAGAAGTTACCCGTCCGTCTTTCCGCAGAGAGTCTTCAAATGATTCTTCCTCACAGATGATTAAATTCCCAATTGACAACCTCTGTGCAGAAATAATGGATGAAGCCTTCTATAAGGTAGAGAAGAAAAAGAAATCACCTATTTGTCCTCGAGAATCACATCTTTTCAAGATCAAAGATGATGACATTAATAAATACTTCACTATCCCTTCCATGTCCTCTGGAGTCAAGGATAAACTCCGGGCAGAACACACTAGCCAAACCTTCAAAAGGAAATTTAATCTTTCTGACAAAAGCTCTCTCGAACTTAACAAGTTATTGGAAAACATAGACCGCCACTTACGTTATGGCAGAAAAATTACAAGTTTTTCACTTTTGCTCTGTACTAGCTTGTTCTGCGGAAGATCATTCCTCCATGAACCCTGATGTTCTCCCAGTCATGTTTAAATTCTTGGACAACTGCCTTAGCTCATGTCTTCAAGAATTTTCTTCAGCCTCCGCCTTCACCACATCACTGCGTCAGTCTCTGGTTCTCGATAACCTCTTCTGGCCCTCTAAAAGTGCTAGAGAATGCTTGGAAGATCTCCCTCTTATCGGAAATGATCTTTTCAAGAACCATTTTGATTCTAAGATTCTATGCTGAAAGAACCGAAACGACTCAAAAAAGACAGGATCGACCTA
This sequence comes from Zoroaster sp. YZ-2022, assembly GCA_029582265.1. Classification (NCBI taxonomy): domain Eukaryota; kingdom Metazoa; phylum Echinodermata; class Asteroidea; order Forcipulatida; family Zoroasteridae; genus Zoroaster; species Zoroaster sp. YZ-2022. Next base: position 50,102,138 of record CM055816.1, on the reverse strand, counting down.
CGACGCCGCTCTGGATTTTCTTCATGTAAGACTAGCTCGTCCAGAAGAGGGTACAACAGTTACAGAGTAGAGTCTCTTCAACTATCCCAACCAAACCAGTCACGCCTACAAAAGACAACTCTACTTGGACCCCCAGTAGTTCTATCTACCCCGACAAGGCCCTCCTCCATCTCGTAGAGTTCCACCCCCAGATCCATGCGTTCCTTCAAGTCCCAGGGTTCGCGAGGAAGCAGGGGCCTTTGACTATCCGGACATGAATACTCTCATCCCACTGACATTGGGGCCTGCGGGGGCTCGTCTTCAGGGGTTTTCTCACAGATGGTCTCTGATTACCACAGATCTCTGGGTTCTACAGACGGTTTCTTCTGGGTACCGGCTGGAGTTCACCAGTTCCCCTCCATCTCTGAATCAACACCTACAACAACCCACACTGGTCCCTTCCGATCTCTCTCATCAGAGGTCTGTAGAGGAAGAAATTTTGCTCTGGTACACAAGGAAGCCATTTTCCTCTTCGGTCTTCTTCCTGGCTCCAAAGAAAACGGGCGACTGGTGCCCAATCATCAACCTTCGCCCACTCAACGCCTTTATTCAACCAAAACATTTTCGCATGGAAAACTTAGCAGTTGTTCTCCAGACACTCAACCAGGGTTGGTGGACCACTAATTTGGACTTGAAAGATGCTTACCTCCATATTCCAGTTCACACAGATCACCAAAAATTTCTACTATTCATTTATCTAGGCACTACGTTCCAATTTCGGTGCGTCCCATTCGGTCTGTCCACAGCTCCTCGAGTCTTCACCAGAGTAACCAAGGTGGTCGCAGCAGCCTTACGACGCCAACAGGTCCATCTCTACATATACCTGGTTGATAGTTTGGCCCTACTCGCCAATCCACCTTGGAAGCTCTAACAAAGACTCTCCAGCTTACCTTTATACACCTACTCATAGGCACAACGTTTCCACGACCATCACTGTCAGTGACTCTTACATCAGATGCCTCGGAGATGGGTTGGGATGCTCATCTGAACGATCAGACGTTAGCAGGAACCTGGTCCCCATCGGAAAGTCTCCTTCACATCAATCACTTAGAACTACTAGCTGTCTTCAAAGCCCTTCAATCAGCACCTCATCTGGTGGAGGGTCGTTTGGTCCTGGTGAGGACAGACAATTCTACGTTGGTGTCCTACTTTACTCGTCAGGGAGGCACTCATTCCCCCTCCCTCTGTCTTCTAACTTGGAAGCTCCTCAGGTGGTGCCTTCCTCTACATATCTCCCTACAAGCCATCCATCTAGCAGGGAGCCACAATGTCATCGCAGAGGCCCTCTCACGGGGACGATCAGTCCCCACAGAATGGACTCTCCATCGCCCAACATTACAACAAGTCTTCAATATCCTGGACACCCCTGACATAGATCTCTTTGCATCTCAGCTGCCAGTCTTTTGCACATGCTATGCCTATCCTCAGGCCTTTGCGACGGACGGCCTCAACATAGACTGGACGAACATATTAGGCTACGCCTTCCCCCCCAATATCCCTGCTGACAAGAGTTTTAACAAAGATAGAGAAAGATGCAAAACCATTCTTATCGCTCCTCTGTGGCCTCGCCAGGCTTGGTTCACCAGACTTATCGACCTCCTCATCAGCGCTCCTATAATTCTCCCAAAACGACCAGACCTCCTTTTCCAACCCATGTCAGGGCTGTTCCACCCAGACCCGGAGAGTCTTCATATGTCAGCCTGGATGCTATCAAACTCAACCTACGACAGGCAGGCCTTTCTGAGGACGCTGCAGCCTTGGCGGCCAAAAGCAGACGACCATCTACAAGACGAACTTACGATAACCGATTACAACATTACATCAAATAGTGCACCGACGAGACTGTTGATCCCCACTCTGCATCTCTAACGGACATTGGGGATTTCTTCCTCCATCTTTTTCATTCTGGTCTCCAAATCTCTATGATAACAGGGTTACAGATCTGCAATTACCATTATCCATGGCAGTTTTGAAGATGGATCTAACCTGTCAAACAACCTGGCATTTTCACACCTGATTAGAGGAATGTTCATAGAGAGACCTCCTTTAAGAAACTTATCCCTCCTGGGACCTAGGCTTATTTCTTCACAAAATGTCCAGATCTCCTTTCACACCATACGGCTCTTCATACCTCCACAACTTGACCGTTAAAACAGTCTTTTGCTAGCAGCAGCCACTGCTCGCCGGAGAAGTGAACTCCATGCCCTCACAATTGAATCGGGCCACTTACGTTGGGAACCGGGAGGCATCCGTTTGATTCCCCACATTCAATTCCTGACCAAGAACCAATCTCCGGATTTCTCCCCTCCAGACATTTTCATTCCCAGCCTGACTTCATTCTCAAGCGTCCAAGAGGACAAACTTTGGTGCCCTGTCAGGTCCTTAAAGTTCTACTTAGCTCGCACCAAAACACTCCAGGGTGGATGCTAAACAACTTTTCATCACAACAGTTCGCCCGCATCACCCAGCCTTTGTGACCACTATTGCCAGGTGGATAGTTGAAGTAATCTTGACCTCGGCTTCTAATCAACAACCACAATCTAAAACCTCAACAACGTCACATGAGAGTCGACCCTGTAATCAGCACCAATATAAGCCAAAGGAGATGATTGTACCATCTCGGACTCTCCAAGATAAGCCAAAAGGAGATGTTTGTTCGTCTCGGGCTCTCCCAGATAAGCCACAGGGGATGATGGTACCGTCTCGGATTCAACAACATGGAACTCTCTCTTCCCCTTTAGGTGCAGTCCAAGCTCATCA
>CM055816.1:50019358-50098839 GCA_029582265.1 Zoroaster sp. YZ-2022 | reverse complement strand
AACAGAAATGAATGAAACCGATTGTCTTGTTGCTTTAACAACAAGTTTCCACTCTTGCTGAAATGTATGTATACGTTACATACATGTGTAGGTGACCATGACAATGCTTTTAACTGTTACCATGACAACAATAATCAATTGGTACAAGATAACGAGCATTGGAATAGCAAGGGGAAACCAAATGAAAGAATTATACAGCACTAACCACCACTATTACTTTTTTGCACAACAAATGCATGCTTACAAGCAACGTTACCCACAGTGCACCAAATAATGCAAGCAAAAGAAATATTTATTCGAGTTTACAATGTATGTTATTCTTTTTGGAGTGAATGGAAAGATTCCAGTGTGAATGGAAAGATTCCGGTGTGAATGGAAAGATTCCGGTGTGAATGGAAAGATTCCGGTGTGAATGGAAAGATTCCGGTGTGAATGGAAAGATTCCGGTGTGAATGGAAAGATTCCGGTGTGAATGGAAAGATTCCGGTGTGAATGGAAAGATTCCGGTGTGAATGGAAAGATTCCGGTGTGAATGGAAAGATTCCGGTGTGAATGGAAAGATTCCGGTGTATGTGTTAAAAGATTCTGGTATGAGGATAATTGTTTTCCCCGGTATGAATGGAAATATTCCCGTGTAAAACTGTGACTGAAATTAAACACAGGTAACAAAGTGTTTCCCATGAACTCTGGAACGAAAACAACAGCGTGGACTTCTAAATAAAGTGTTTTTACTTACCTATTTGTAGTTTTGTTGTCACTAAAACAACATTTTTCTGGGGGGAGGAAAAACAAATTAATGATTAAAAAATGTTCAGACAAAATGGAAGGCAATCATAACATGATATTGTTGTGAGAGAGATCTGTGAAAATGGGGTCTTGAACCCAATTTCACTTTAAGTGAGCGGAACATTTGTTATCACTTTAGAAGAAAATACAGTACTAAAGGGAAGGTACAACATTGCTTTTTGGAAGAAATAATATCAGAAATAATTTCAAGAAATAATAAATGGTACTTTTTTTTCCTTTTTTTTGGGGGCAAAAAAAAAAAGTCTTTGGTTTCTAGTGTCCGCGCACGTCTTCTTTTGTTGTTGTTGCTATGAAACGATGTCTAATTGCAGCCAAAATTGCTGGATTGATTGGAATTCTGCCGTGCTGTGTTTTAAATGACTTTTTCCCATAGGGGTATGAATGTTTGCCCGATTTGTGTGGCCTCTCTTAGCCACCATACTTTGTGTATGGGAAATTAGGTCTGGTTCCAACGTATGTATCACTTGTTGGCAAAAAAAACAGATTACAAAAAAAAGTGTCACCGCAACGATTTTGAAGCTGACCTATTAATTAAATGTCTTTTACCCTAAGCATGATTTGTCAACATGGTGAACAGAAAGCCATTAATTTTTTTTCATTTTCCCCTCTTTTTTTAAAGGAGACATACAACCTTGATAACTACATGTACCTGTTCACAACATTTTCCGAATTATCAGAGGAAACACAAACAAAACATGTGCAATTGCGAAAAGTTGTTCAGACTGTTTTCTGTAAAAACTGTATACGTTCATCACACGTTTCTCGTGGCTTACATTAGACTTCATACAGAGCTGCAACTTTCACAGAATGATTGTTTATGGTACATGTACATGTACTGTGATTCAAAGAGAGTAAGCATACTCATAACGTACACGTACGGCAGAAGCAGTCTTGCCAACATTACCAACGTTTGTATCTTCCCTTTATCTTGATTCAAAGAGAGTAAGCATACTCATCGAAGCAGTTTTGCCAACATTACCAATGTTGTACCTTCAATGTATATCTTGATTCAAAGAGTAAGCATACTCATTGAAGCAGTTTTGCCAACATTACCAATGTTGTACCTTCCCTTTAATGTATATCTTGATTCAAAGAGAGTAAGCATACTCACAGAAGCTTGCCGAGTTTTTTTTTTATACTTGTGTTCATATTGATTATTTTATACATTCGGGAATATTTATGTGATGTGTTTTACTAAATTGTTTACAGGCACCCGATGATTTCCAATTTCAGGTATCCGGTTCCCAAACTAATAACTTATTTTCAGACTCTGTAGGCAGGTCACTTCTTTAATTCTATACTCACTTTGTTTGTAGGAGACGATGCTTAGAATGATCGTGATGACAATGGCCAATATAACTATGACGACAACCACGACTATTGTCACTGTATTCGATTGGTCTATTAAGAAAAAAAACAAAGGCAAGAAATAAATATTGATCATACGTGGTAACATACTAGATAATTGGGTAAATGAACCAGAGGATAGTGACAAATGCATTACCAATATGCACTATTGGGAATCTTTAAAAAAAAAAATTATCAAAGATTTGTAATTACAAACTTTGCGTAAACTCTATCAAACATCCCTTGAAATATTTTTGTCCGAGGCTAGTGTTTTCGTAAAGTTAGTGAAATTATTTCCCAAAGGAATTTCCATCATCCGAAGACAGACTGTTTTCCCAATGTTAATGACACCATGAAATAAACTGACACTTTTACAGGTTGGGTTTTTTTTTTACCTTGATCGTAAAAAGTATGGATGGGGGGGGGTTCGAAGGTGATTGCTGTTCATGTAGAAATAACGCCCTCCTGTGGCATGCTGCAATGGATCGTGTATCAAAACACATAGTCTTGAACTAACTAACACTCTCGCAAAATGTGTTCTCAAACTGTGTAAGCAAACCACTCTTACATATACGTGTATTTTCCAAACCCTAGATACATTGTATATGTACAACGAGAGCCTGTAGATTACCACTGCTTATTGGCCAATTGACAGCTGTAAGGGAGGACGGCCAAAGTCATGGTACAGCCAAGCCTTTGAGATGCCTGGCCAGGCCCAGGCTACCTGGCCTCCTCATCTGTCTTTTGTGAGTCCTAATCCTGTAACAATACAGTACCTGCCAATCAACATAACCTGGGCTTCTGGAGGGCCTAGCCCAGGCAAGTAGAGCTCATTATATAGGTCAGTAGGCAGGGGGAAAAGCCTGAGCCTGGTCGGGCTTCTCAAAGGCTTGGCTGTACCATGACTTTGGCCCTTGTCCCTAAGTGTTAATCAAAATCTTACTGAGCAATCAGATTTGTTGAGTGGTCGTGTGTATTTTGCTGTATGTAAAATATGCACATACATGTAACTCAACATATTAAAGGGACAATATCGTCATGATCAACAGGGCATGGAATCGGAGTGCTGGTTTTAGATTATGTCAGTGACTGAAAATAAATACCCCACATGATAAGGTCATATTAGCGTTGCTGCTGCATAAACGATCCAGTAATTTCCAGTTACTGTGTTCATCTTAAACTAGAACACCGATTCCATGCCCTGTTGAAAGTCTGCTTTGATCATGACGATACTGGCCCTTTAAGTACATGCATGCATGTACAGTGTACGTGCTCTTTTTGTACATGTTTTCAAAGCCATATTGACTGAGGTAGGATTCGAACCTGTAACCTCTGGATTACATGTACCTTACTGGGTGCTCTACCCAAAAGAGCTGTCCATTTAGTTGGTGGTCTCCCAATTTATATTCTTTATTGGGGGTGCTCTCACAACGGAGTCATATTTTTTTTTAAATGTGGCATTTACTGTACTCTGGCATTATCATCCTTAACTTGTACAAAATACTTACTTCTTATACATTATAGAACAAACAGTTGACAAGTACAATTTATGATGGCCTCTGTCATCCAGGTAAATGTACATATGTATGCATTCATTGAACATGTACAGGTGTACATGTATGTACAATGTTGTGTGCATCTCAGGCCTGGAATTTCATTCTTGAAGGGCCATTTTTGCCGAGTAAAGAGTTGTAATCTCCAGTTCTTTTCAAGACTAATTACCACTCAATTGAGAATTTCACATGGTGTCACCGCAATTAGTCTTACTTATCCTCTTCACCATGCAAAGCTACAAGTTTTTCCTGAGTAAAGAGCACTTCCATTAGAATATCAGAATGTCTATGGAAACATTTTTTAAGGTGAACCAAGCCCAAGCAAATTCCATAGAGCTGCTTAGCAAAGAAAATTGCTTATCAGAAAAATTTGCTCAGTGGAATTTCTTTGGTTGCCAGCCAAATGTTCATACAAACTGTATACATTTTGACTGGTAGTCTGTTTTACATTGCTTAGCAAAAACATTTGCTTAGCAGAATTATGTGCTTAGCAGCTCTATGAAATTAGGCCCAGGGCAACGGAGGCCATGGCTTCTATAAAATTCCAGACATGTGATTGCGTTTTCATGTTAACCCTCCTACAATCAGTGCAATTTTTAAAACAACCCATTCAGGCCACTCCAAGCCATTAGCTGTTGTCAGTGGCCTCCTATGGTTACCCTTCTGTGCACTGTCACACCACTGAGATTACAGGGTAAAGTGGTCTCCCATTGATACATGTACATTGCAGGCCATATTATTAAATTAATGACAAAACTAACTTTCACACCTAAGGCTAACAAAATATGTTTCTGGTCCCCATGCGTGTTACCTCAGACTTGCGCATCGGAATTTTTTTTTAAATTATTTATTTTTTTGCTGGGAAACCATGTCCAATTGCAGCCAAAACTGCTGGATCGATTGGAATTCTGCCGCGCTGTGTGTTTTAAACAACTTTTTCACATCCAGGGGTATGAATGATTACCCGATTTGTGAGGCCTCTCAAAAGAGCATCATCACACCAATTTTGAAGCTGACCTATGACCAGAAACCGTAACTTTTTTTTTTGGCCTAACGCTTCATTAGGGACAAGGGCCAAAGTCATGGTACAGCCAAGCTTTTGAGAAGCCTGGCCAGGCCCAGGCTTTTCCCCTGCCTACTGGCCTATATAATGAGCTCTGCTTGCCTGGGCTAGGCCCTCCAGAAGCCCAGGTTATGTTGATTGGCAGGTACTGTATTGTTACAGGATTAGGACTCACGAAAGACAATTAGGAGGCCAGGTAGCCTAGGCCTGGCCAGGCTTCTCAAAGGCTTGGCTGTACCATGACTTTGGCCTCCTCCCTTATAAAGTATGAATGCATATACAGACATTTCACTCATGGTATTATGTACACGTGTATAATCCCTATAACCCTCCTATTGTACATGTACATGCAGCTTAACTTTAGTGGCAAGTACATCACTACATGTAGCTAACAGTAGGGCTGTGCCGGGTATTCGAATACCCGACCGAAACGGTCATTACCCGGTTCCATTTTTCGGTTCCAATTACCCGTAAACGACTTTATAAAATTCGGACTTAACATTTGAGCGGTGCGAACAGAAATCTGCGACTATTGAACTATGTAATGTTTACACTTTTACAGACAATTATCTTTAAATTCAAGAGATTGCACTCCAATAAAGAAAAGATTGATTTAAGTATGGTATCCTCTGTATTGTACAGGCATGAGAATGGGTGATGATAAAAAAAACAGGAAAAATTTTTAAGTTGGAGTGCAACTTGTTAGAGTCCCAAATTTGTGTGCGAAGCACACAACACGAGCGGGCAGCGCGAAGTCCCTTACGGCCGGGGTATTTGGAAGCTCTGGGTATTTTAGACGCTCTATGGTGGTCTCTGATGCATTTCTGACACCTGTTTTTCCAGGTAGAAGTGAGCTACTCTGGTAAGATTTTTCCTTTTTTGAACAAAAAATAATAGGTTTAATGGAAAATACAGAATGTAAAATTGTGCACTATTTTTGCTTTTTATTGATTGCCATTAGTGATTAAACACCTGTAACAAAAAGAAGTGAACAATGACAAATTAAACCCTTTTGAACAGTTTTTCATATACAAATACAAAGGTAAAATTACTATTTCTGATTCAGGAAGAGAGATTAGCGAAATCCATATGTACCCCTACACCTCACCTCACAGTAAGCTTCCCCAGGTTCATAAAGTTTTCGAAAGCAGTCTCCTACAAGATGTTCATTTGGTGATCCCGTGCAAAGACTCTTGTCACACCAGGCCCAAATCCATTTATTTTTAACACTCCGGTCGATAAGTTTAACATCGGTATCACCACGCATAGCAAACTGCGAAACATGCTGCCTTGCCGCCATTGTTAATATTACTTTCCACCAATCATGTGTTTTCGTTGGTTCCCAATATATCTTTCGCTGATTGTGAGGCAATAACAGGTACCAGTTTCCCATGGCCTGCGATTTCAGTCGTGCCGCGCCGCTCATTGGTTCGTGTACAAACTTGCATGTATATACACAGTACACACGGTACAAAACACGTGCATTGTTTTGTCAGTAGACTTTCAAAAGTCTCCACACGTGTATCTTTGCTGCAGCAGTAAACGTGTGCGGGCAAACATTATTGAACCGTGCCGTTAACGAGCGAGGAATGAGACAAGTCTATACATCCATTGCGTCTCTCGCTGCTGCATGCGCGGTGCATGGAAGACCGCAAGCCGCATATCGGGCCAGCTGCCGGGCGGCAATTTATTGTTAACGTGCCGTTTTTTTCACGAACGGCGTGTGGATGCGCGATATACGATTACAAAGGTAAACTTACAATTTCTGATTAGAGAAGAGGGATTAGCGAAATCCAAATGTATACCCCCTACAACTCACCCCCCCAAATTTTATATCAAATTCACACTGAACTCGAAGACCACAAATTTGAAAGGGAAAAAAACGGAATTCCGGTTTAAACCGGAAGATTCTCATGCCTGATTGTAAAAGTCAATTGGTTACCATTTACATTACCACCGGAGGCATGTTTTCAACATATCCGAAGTTTCCTGATTTCGGGTACCCGGTTCCAAAAATATCCGAAAACGCACAGCTCTAGCTAACAGGTATAGAGGTCAAAACCAGTTGACTCCCTGTTTTGACTGTTGACCCATATGTGCACCCATAATAATAATAGTAATGTGTGGACTTATATAGCGCACGTATCCACCAACTGAGTGGTGCTCAAGGCGCATTATATTATTACCCCTGCTCATAAGGCTCATAAATCATTCCTGAAACCATCTCAGCTCCCTGGGGAGTATACAGCTCAATTGCTGCCATTACAGCGCATATAGGGCTAATCAACCAACTCTGCCCTCACAGGTACCCATTTAACCCCTGGGTGGAGAGAAGCAATTATGGTTAAGTGTCTTGCTCAATGACACAAGTGTCAAGGCCGGGATTCGAACCCACATTCTGCTGCTAACACCAGAACTTGAGTCCGGTAAGCTAGACCACTTGGCCACGACACTGGATGACTGGATTTTATTGTCATTTTGACTACATGTACCTTTAAACGATGCAAGACAATGCTTTTGACATAAAACACAATAAAGGGGGCCACTTTGCATCCGTCACGTTAGCAGTTTTTCTAATGGTTGTTATTTATTTTTAAGTACCTGAAACCGACCAAAAAGTGTTTCAACATGTGAATGGACATGCAGGCTTATACTAGAACTAATTTGAGTTGATTTATTTTATTTATTTATTTATTTATTTATTTTTTTACCCTCAAATTTCCATAAAAATTGGACGGAAAAAGTTACCGCACTTTTCCGTCCATTTGTTGATAGAAATTTTAGGGTAATTAAAAAAATAACAGTAATAATCAACTCAAATTATCTTTAGGATAAGCATGCATGTCTATTCAAATGTTGAAATTCTTTTTTGGTGGTTTCAGATATTAAAAAGAAAATTACAACCATTAGAAAAACTGCTAACGTGCCCCCTTTATTGTGTTTTATGTCTTTTACCAATCAAAAAACGGTTGACTCATTTTGACCTGTAAATGCACATGTACTTACATGTACTACGTACGTACGCATGGTTATAGTGTTGGACTTTTAAGTGCACTAGATATACCTTGGCAAAAATTTCAACATTTTGACTGATTTTGACGCTTGCAATCACAAAAGGGTTAATGAACATGTACTACATGTTCATGTATCAAGTATAACTGACCTCATATGCTACGGTACATGAACAAATTTTATCACTTCACAATGTATCATACATAGTACGTGTGTTATTTGCCAGTACCATATTCAGGGGGAAAAAAAAGACAAATTTATGAGTGCAATGAGTGACATTTATCCCTTCTGGCCACAGCTCATTATTCTATTACCTGGGCTGCAAATAGATCATGTTTCAGCAAGACGCAATACAAAGTGTATTGATCTAGCAGTCCACGTACTTTACCCTTGCATGCAGGATACTCAAACGGCATCTGTATATATGAAAGTTCCATTTTGTATAATCCACCACTGACTGCCTCTAGGATAGTGTGCACTGATGTGTGTGCACTGATGTGTGCGCATCATGAAAATTATGCCGACAGTGCTACCGTGCATGCAAGCAGCAGGGAATTCATGATCAGGGAACGATTTTTGTTCAGTAATGTTGCGTTACGTGTAAATAGTACATGTTGCACTATTTTTTGGGCAGAAATAGTTCTGTGTCTACATGTTACATGTATGTTAATTTTGAAGAGCTAAACATGAATTTTAATTTTGATCATTAAGTTTTGTGTAGCATTTTGCGATTATGTAATTATACAAGCCAAATTATTCATTGATACACACATGTACAATGTACACTACACATGTACATGTACAGTACACATACACATGTACATGTACATGTACATGTACGTCCATGGGAAATTCTCATACACGTAAGTACAATAGCTGGTACGTATATATGCATTAATACTTGGGTAAAATATCTGTGCATGGCTGCTTGCGTGGCTGCTTGTGTGGGTGTACAGTACATGGCTCCCATGGACACTTATTTTGCGTGCTAAGAGTCACATCCCAAACTCCCTATAAATGTTTCTACAATTAAGAGAATGCCCAAAAGTGCTCACATCATTCCCACAAACCTCATATCAACCCTACATATTTTATTTCACCTAATCATAACCTACTTCCTGTGTTTACATGCTACCACAAACCCGATCATGATTGGATAACCTACATGTATTAAACCTACAAATTCTGTTCTTGAGCAACCTTCAGTACATACATGTACAAGCCTGCTGTCCTTTCCAAGTAATCTTACAAAATCAACTGTGTGTCACCCAAGGCCACTGTAAATGTTTGAACATATTAGTATGGCCTGCAATGTATCAATGGGAGACCACCTTACCCTGCAATCTCAGTGGTGCGACAGTGCACAGAAGGTTAACCATAGGAGGCCACTGGCAACAGCTAATGGCTTGGAGTAGACTGAATGGGTTGTTTCAAAAATTGCACGGATTGTAGGAGGGTTAATACTTGGGTAAAATCTCTGTACATGGATGCTTATTTTGTACATGTACTTGTGTACAGTACCCGGTACATTTACATGATATCCTCTGTGTACATGTACAGTACATGTTTGGCCACTTTTACACAAAACAAATGAATCCATAAGTGACTTGTGTGCCACATGTACATGAATAGTTTTTTTTTTTAATTATCTGACTGCCAATCTCCTTAAACTTTAAATTTTAAAGAAAAAAAATCATTAAAAAATAATAATAACAGACACTTGGCAATAATATGAAAACACAATAATAACAATGATCAACAGCAAATCAAAGAATTTGGGGGAAATTTCCAGCCCCGGAGCAGTCTAGCCAACAAAGCCCATAGAAACTCTGTGTTTTGAGACATTTTGGTGATAAAATAAAGCTTCAACCAAACATGTACATGTACATTGGTTAAGCGTTTTTGCAAGTTCGGTTGTGCTGCGATGACGTCACTGTTCTGACCAAATGTGAACCAAAGTTTGTGATTGTTTATGCTTGGTTTCAAGATGGCGGATTGTAAAAAGTAACAACAATTTTCTTAAATATTTGTTAAAGCGTGATGGAATGATTGTTCGTATACTAGTTTATCTTTCAAGTTTATTACGAGCACCCACGAGTAAGTCCTATTTATCAAAAAATTTGAATTACACAGTATATTTTGAGAAACGTTGATGATTTGAACACATCGCAAATTGAAAACAATTTTCTGGTTACGTTCGCGTTTTCGCGTAGCTATGCCGTCTTGTTTCTGGTCAAGAATATGACGTCAGAAACAAGTTTCTGGTTAGGGTCGCGAAAATGCACCCCTGTAGTACATACATGTTCACCACTAAATTAATAAAAATAATAATAACTGGATTTATAGAGTGCTAAAGGATACAAGGTGCTTTTACATTATCCCTGGTCATTGGGCCAATATCAATCCTTAAACTTTCTCAGCTCCCTGGGGAGTATACAGCCCTGAGCTACGTAGCGCATCGGAAGCTTTTTTCAACCACAATATCAACCTCTACCCTCATATGTACCCATTTATACTCCTGGGTGAAGAGGAGCACTGTACAGTGAAGTGTCTATCATTGTAACTACTATTATTGTCTCCTTTTTAGATAGCTCGCATTTGTAATTTGTCACTTATTGTAAGACAATTATTTTTTAGTCTAAAATGTAGAGCGCTATTGGGCATCACTTTACTAGGTAATTAAAAAAAAAAAAACAGCTTAAGATACACCTTTTTAGAAATGCTTTTAATTTGTAATTTTAAAGTGTAATTTTAAAATGTATTTCATTAGAATATTATTATAATAATTTTTTATCATTGTAACTATTATTATTGTCTTCTTTATAGATAGCTCGCATTTGTAATTTGTCATTTATTGTAAGACAATCATTCTTTTTAGTCTAAAATGTAAAGCGCTATTGGGCATATTTGGAAATAGCGCTATATAAGTAATTAAATATTATTATAAAATATTATTATTAAGGACACAAGTACCACGGTCACGGCCAGGATTCGAACCCACATTCTGCCGACTCGACCATCAGAACACAAGTCTGATGTACTAGACCAGTCGACAATGGCACCCCATTAAATTATGAGTACCAATTTAAAGTTTCACACACAAAATAACTACACATTTACACTGTATTATGCAAAACCTGTTATAAGAAATCAAATTAATGTTTGCATGTAAGATACACAGCTGTGGTAGTTCCAACAATTTGGAGGTTTGGGAGGGAATGTCTGCATACACTGTTAGGGAAGGTGTTAACTGACATATGAATGAGAATGAAAATGAGAGAGAGAGGGAGAGAGAGATATACTAAAAAATAAGGAGGCAAGGAATCAGGGTGACTGGAAGTCAAGGGGGCTGAAAAGAAGGATATGGAGAAGCATTGAAACACTGACTGATCTTGACTCCTTCAAAATGACCCCCCTTGAGGCTAAATTAAGTGTGGATTGGGCGGGGTCACACAGTGCAACATCTTTGTGGGAACAACCTTTAAAAGGTTACTGCCAATGTACATGTATCCCCAGCATAATTTTCTTCCACATTTAAAAGCAATTCTATGTAAATAGCCTCGGATGTAAGCTTGGGCGATAACATGATAATATTGAATAACGTGATACATGTACCTTTTTTATTTTATTCGATCATGATTAAAAAATATATATCGCGATTAAAAAAATCGTCATTGTGAGTCAAGTCAGAAATTCCATGGAAACAAAAACTAGGACAGTCTTTTCAGCTTTTGGAAGTGAGAACCAATTTAAGCGAACTACTTCAAAAGTACATACACACTATGGAAACAAATTTGCGATTTATTGTGAAGCTTGTAGAGGAGTACATACAGTGTACCTATGGTTATCGGCTCTAAAGCAATCGTGCATGAATGAAAAAAATAATTGCGATACTATCAAAAACCGATATGTTTGCCAATATATCGGTGATAAAAAAAAATCAATATCGGCCCAGCTTACTCGGATGTCAGGGACAAGACACATAAAATCCGTAGACAAAGAAAGAGAGAAAGCTTGATTTGAATTGATGAGAAAATGCAAATGAATTTTAACTGAAACAATTAAAAAATGTTCAGGGAAATGATGAAATGATATAAGTAATTTCTACAAAAAAAAGCAAGATAAGATAGTGAAAATGAAAGTTTTAAACACAAAATAATGCTACCAATAAACAATGCCAAGCCAAGGATAAATGTGCATAATTCATACAGAAAGTGATGATGGATGAAAGCAATTTGGCAAAGAATGAAAACACAAAATATGATCAGACTGTTAAAATTAAATACATTGATCAAGTGAATGCGAGAAGTGAAGAATGAGATGAAAAATACTGCCAGCTTGTTGGGTATAGACTCTATACACTTATTGGTAATTTGTACACAAAACCTCCAATTTGAATGCTCAGACTCACAGATACATATATCTGACCTAGCACGAGGAATCTTTTTTCCCGAGATTCTCTCATTGGTAACGTTGATAAGATGAGTATGCTCACTCTCTTTGTATCAACACATATTGTACATTAAAAAAAGAAAAACTTCCATTTAATGTGGAAGTTTTAGCTTATGTTACGTGTCATTCACAAGAAAATAGTTTTAAAAATGCACATTTTTTGATAGCCAACACAAACTTCAAACTGTATCCTCATACATGTACCCGTACATGTATACATGTATGTTTGATTTTTGTTTCTTTTGTTTCCAGAGGACATCTGCGCAAGTTAAACCAACCTCAGTTTTGCATTGGTCCAATGGACACAAATTCATTAGCAACTTTTCACACTGTTCGTTTTCACAGTGTGCATCTCACAGGCCACACCAAGCAATTGCTATGTGGCTCCTAGTCCTAATGGCTATACTGCGTATTATTACGTTCCAGTCTCAGTGGCTTGTGGTTGACTATTGACATGTACTACTCAAAACAATTTAAAGCAAGATCATTTATTTCAGATAAACACAATGTTTCACAGAATTGATGAGAAACAACTGCACAATGAAACAGATGATAAAGGATGCATGTAGTGATTACACATTTCATGACATGACTACTGAAAGAGAGAGGGGGTTGCAAATGAAAATCCCAGTTCATGGAACATTTCAAACCTATTTGATGTTAAAAATCTGGTGTTCCCTAAATTGTTTTCAGTAACTATATATATACATGTATATTTATGGAGTGCCATGGTCGAGCGGTTTAGGGCATCGGATTTGTGTTCTGATGGCCGAGTCGTCAGAATGTGGGTTCGAATCCCAACTGTGACCGGGGTGCTTGTGTCCTTGAGCAAGACACTTTACCATAATTGCATCTATCCACCCAGGGGCAGAGTTGGTTGTTGTATTTGATTAGCCCTATATGCGCTGTAATGGCAGCAATTGAGCTGTATACTCCCCCAGGGAGCCGAGATGGTTTCAGGAATGATTTATGAGCCCGATGAGCAAGTTTTTGATTTTTTTTTATACTTTTTTTTTTTTTAATGCAATTCGCCCCACACAAGGCCAATGGCCACTCCAAGGTGGGGGGGCTACTCAGTCATTAAGTTGTTACAACGACTCCACACTGAAGAAATCAGCCCCTCACACCGAAACAAGACAAGTTAATCACCAGCCTCTTCACGGTGCGAATAGGACTGGGAGGGGTAACTAGTCCAGCACAAGGCAGTTGTTAAACTGCCTCTGCCCCTATAAGCAATTATGGTTAAGTGTCTTGCTCAAGGACAAGTGTCACAGCCGGGATTCGAATGCTGCTAACACCAGAACTTGAGTCCGGTAAGCTAGACCACTCGGCCACGACACTCGGCCACGACACTCCACAAATATTAATAATATAATGCACCTTGAGCACCAGTTTAGTGGATACGTGCGCTATATAACATGTATAAGTCCACATTATTATTATTATTATTATTACATGTAGGATGCCACTGAACAAGGTGGTCTACAATGATGTATACAACTTTTTTACAAGTGTTTTCATGCAATGTACATGCATGGATGTAAATGGAGTGGTCTCCAGTGGCCTCAAGAGTTTTACATAAAAGATTACTTAGAAGGGTTAGTGTGGCTTGTATGCACAAATGATGTGTACAACATATTGGACATTTAGTGGTTGGAAGTGGCCTCCATGTGTAGCAGGGTTAGAGAGCCAACATGAAAACTAAAGACACTGAGATTAGACAAATAACTGATGGAAGACTTAACACGAGACATTGCCCTCCCAAAAACCCCAAACATAAGTAGGACATACCGGTTGGTTCTGGTGACCCTTTGCTCGCTGTTGTACTTGGTTTAGCAGTAGTTGAAGCGCCTACAAATGTCAAAGGTCATACACATACAAAAAAAAAAGGCAAGGCAGTGATTAATAAATAAAAGCATGCAGAGTGAGTAAGAAAGCATTATGGGGGAAATTTTTGAGTAAATGAAACACATCAAGACATTAAATGTACTTGTGAAACTTTTGTTGATTTTTTTATTTATTTATTTTTTTTTGGGGGGGGGGTGAGGGGGAAAATTTACAAGTGCCAAGCTGATGCTTGTAAACTTGAAATGGTGCTTTCACAGGAAGTCTGCAACCTTGTCCCCAGGGTGTAACCTCGTGAGGAAAGTGCTTTCTGCAACTTGATAACTTAAATAAAGGGGGGTTCAGGGGTTTATTGTTTTAAGATGCACTTCCCAATTTGCCCGAGGTGGACTTCATACATCTGTACATCTCATACAGTAGGCAAATTATCCCATTTGCCTTTAAACATGTCAGAAATGAATTAATTTTTTTTTCAACTGCTCATGACGTACCATTTGTTGGATGTACAGTAATTGTGGCCGATATATATAAATACTATGCAACTAAGGTTTTGCCTTTGTAATAATTAAGAGCTGGAAAAGTATCTTATAAAATATTCAGCTTTTCAGTAGTTCCATTCGGGAAATAAGGTTTTCTTGTCTAATAATTGTTCTCCCACATGGATTGGAAACGTGCTTAAGTTTCAAAATGCGCACACATTCATGTGTATGTTTCTGGGTCATTCCAACCTGGTCGGGGCAAGCTTTGTGACATGGTGTCCTCGTTACGTAGATGTACAATGTAGATGTACCATTCATGGAATGCACATTCTCAAATGACATGTAGAATGAAATCGATCCGTGTGCCTTGAATAGGAAGTTACGATAATGTTAATCATGAGTCATAATAAATGATAATAAATGGTACGTTTACCTACGTAACAAGGAACACCTATTACAAAGCTTGCCGCCAACCCTTCTACAATGTATTGGCAGCAAGGTAGGGCACTTTTAATATAGTAAATCAACGTACATGTACATGTACATGATGCACAGAGTGGCTTTATGAATGAAACGGTCATAAGCAGCATGACCAAAAACATTTAGAAGCAGAATGAGCAAAGAAGAAAGATTCAGATTTGCGCCCCTCTTTTTTTATGAATGAGATTGCTTTTAAGCGCATTTCAGTTGTGGCAGAGAATCCAAGAATCCCAAAAAGCTCAAAAAAAGGAACTGAATATCAAGAGCGGACCCGGACGCAAATTACTCCCATTTGAGAATGTTGCATGGCCTGACGTGGTTGCCGTTGTGCCCAGATGCGATATTGCCCAGATGCGATATTGCCCAGATGCGGTATTGCCCAGATGCGGTATTGCCCAGTCATCAAGAGAACGAAGCGCAACAGCAATGCTACCCAACTCATACTGGTTGCCGTGTCTCAGGTGGCTTGCAATGTATTCCAGCCGATCAATTTGAAGCTCGAGTAAGTGCCGTGCACCTGCGGCGGCAAGATGCGTACAAATACGTGTGATGCAAAGTGTGCTAATGTACGTGTGCTAATGTACATGGGTGATACTGTCAACCTCTTTTAAATGTCAAAATGTGAGCAATTTGGAGGCATCGTGTCACTCTGTGTGAGTTTTTCAGTTTTTAAAATCGCTTGAACATGATACATGTACATGTACATGCACTACGCACACCATGTCGCAGTGTACAACATATCGTAGCCCTCTAGTGGTGAATTTGCATCCAGTGTCTTGATGATAGCTGCTTTGGCATCGTGTGAGCATTGTGCGTACACTTTATGTGCGTATGTTATGGTACTAAGCGCGCGTGTACTTCTACCAGCCAATGATCACTGGAGATATTCCGCGTACGCACATCAACTACAAAATACGCAAAACGCGACGCACTATCGCTGCCCTTTCGCCCACAGTGATCCAACAACATGTGAACCTCAACGGTTCATGCACGGTGGGAATATCCGAGTCCGCTGCAAGGTTAAATATAGTGACAATGTAACACACAAAGAATATATAATTTACACATAACCATAATGATAAGAACATGCCAAGAGATTGTAAACAGGAAAAAGAATAATGGGTCTTAATAACAGGTCTTTAACACCTGTTCAACCTTGTTTTCAAAGTACGAAATACGAGTTCAGGGGCTAGGAAAACATACATGTACATTGTACAATCCAACTACCTGTACATGAATGAAATGACTGAGAAATGGGATATATATTTACATACATGAATTGTACAAGTACATGTACATGCACATCGTTGAATATGGGTACAATGTAGGAGAAAGGGGGAAGAGGGGGTAATGCTGGACTCAAAATATACTTTAAAATGTATATCAACATAGAGTACAAACGTACATTTGTACTTACCCAAAGCTCCTTTGAAAATTTAATTACATGTAAGTATACTAAAAGTAAACAAAATATGTTTTACATGATATTGTAATGCCGTTTTGTTGGTAAATATTAGTTCTTCGAAAACCATGCAGACTTACAAACACAAAGATAATTGGCAATGATCCATGCTCAGAATGTCCCGATATGAACCCAATCTTGTCTGCTCAATGCCTTGCCCTCCTTGTACAGTGTATATATTGATGCACAATCCATACAAACCACAGTACAGTTTTCACAAAAATGGTACAGAATTGTCCATGACATGGTTGTAAACAAATAATCATACTAATAAAAAAAGGTTACCTTTTAATTTTATTATTTATTTTTTATTTTTATTATTATTTTTAAAAATATTTCTGGTAATGGATACACATAACATGTACATGTACCTGATGCAAAACCATAGATTACTATGCAAACATGTATACGTGCGCTCGCTGCATCTCGGTCTAGCTAGAAAGCACTCTTAACTTTTTTTTTGTTATCCTACATGTACTTACATGTACATTGTATTATAAAACTTGCCCCCCCCCCCCCCCCAAAAAAAAATCTAAATCTGTTGTTCATTTTGCTCGTTAGAGATAATATCCGTGGAGGTATTAAAATGCACCTGTACGAATAAGGTCAGTTTTGCAGAATGTATTTGATCTAAGCTTGAGTAATATCAATTTTTTTTTCATCCATGATACATGTATCAGCAGACATATATCGTGGATATTTTTGATAGTATCACGATTATTTTGTTTCATTCATGCACGATTGCTTTAGAGCCGATAACCACAAGTATATGTACCCTTCTACAAGCGTCACAATAAATTGCAGATTCATTTGCATAGTGTGTATGTACTTCTGAAGTAGTTCGCTTTTGTTTCTCACTTCCAAAAGCTGAAAAGACTGTCCTAATTTTATTTCCATGGAATTTCTGACTTGACTCACCAGGAATTTTTTTTTTAATCACAATATATATATTTTTTTAATCGCGATTTGCCAATATCTCAATAACCTTGAAAAGGTTTTCAATATTGTAATATCAATATCGAATTTAAAAAAAAGGTATCGCGATATTCGATATTATCGTGTTATCACCCAACCTTAATTTGATCATTTGCTGACCAGAATGCAATAATATGAAAAAGGCTTACACACCGTGGTACATTGTACATACATGTATGTTTGCAAAGAAGTCTTCTAAAAAACCAATCCCTATTAATAGAATGAAAAGGTGTACTGAAATGTTTCTATTGACACAGGATGTATTTGTTGATTTTGTCATATTTACTGTTGACACTCCGTTCAAAGTCCTTCGGCAAAGTTTAGTCACTGTAACAATAGTACAAATGTGTCATTCGTGTACTTGTACACAGCACATTTACAACACATGTGAAGTACCATTAACCCTGCTACAACATGGAGGCCACTCCCAACCACTAAATGTCCAATATGTTGTACACATATCATTTGTGCATACAAAGCCACACTAACCCTTTTAAGTAATCTTGTATGTAAAACTCTTGAGGCCATTGGAGACCACTGTAAAAAAAAAAACTATCTTTGGGATTTTCAGACTCAGGACACAGACTCTCAAGAATAAACCACCACCAGCCACTGAGACTGGAACATAACACTAACAGTATGCCCCTGCAATACATCAATCACAAACCACTAAAACCAACAGACATATGAGGTATTATGTTACTATGCATTATAGCCATTAGGAGTCACTGCCTTCCATAACAATGGCTTGGAGTGGCCTCAATGGTCTGTTCATAAATTTGCACTGATAGTAGGAGGGTTAACGTAAATGTACATGTAAACATACATAACATGTGTAGTGCCTTACCTGAAAGAAATACCAAAATTAAGGATTTTTGGATGCCAGATACACTGTATCCTTAAAATTTGTGGCATTAATTTGCTTTTCATGTCTTTACATGTACATGTACATTGTATGCTAATGTACATGTACATGTACTTGTATTCACTACTGTGCAATGATTAAGGAAAGTAACTCAACTTCCTGGAGCAAGTGAACAATAGATGTTTTCTACATAATGATCTGCAGTTCATGATCTGGGCGTTTACTTTGTACGTACATTAACACTATGAGCCTGTTTGTTTGATACAGCGCACCAGATCACAATCACGAGACAGTCTATACCATTACTACTCTGATCTCTATGATCAGTGGTCTTTACCATGGTGTTAGCCAGGATTTAGAAATAGGGTGTCCAAATTTGCTGGAAATTTCAAAACATGGTGTCCAATTACAATACTTTTACATGTACATGTAAATGACAGATGAAATAGGATGTCCGAATTCGCTGGAAATTTCAAAACGGGGTGTCCAAATTGTTCACTTACAATACATTTACATGTAAATGACAGATGAAACAGGGTGTCCAAATTTGCTGGAAATTTCAAAAGAGGGTGTCCAAATTGTTCAATGACAATACTTTTACATGTAAATGACAGATGATAATAGGGTGTCCAAAATTGAAACAGTGTCTCTAAAAAGACACCCAGACACCCCTCTGGCTAATACTATGGTCTGTATGGTTTAGACGGTTTACTGAACTGGATCCTGAATTTGACGATCCTGGCTCATGCTACGTTGCACATTATGCGAGATCCAAGATGGCGATGGATAAAAATAATACAAAAATTTTCACAGAATTTATGAAATCATCATCAATAATAGAAAAATAAATTTTTTCATTGAACAATCAGGCCAAAACAAATTATCTTTGCCATCGAATGATATCTACATGTGGGTAAGCAGTACGTAACAAACTAACAAAAAAAATCAAAATTTGGCAGGCTGATTCTGCTCGTCCTGCCATGGTTCAGCCATGGAGGAAGTACTGTTTCCTTCCTCCATGGTTCAGCCGTAGTCCGTTTCCTTATTGTGGGGCTGTTAAGTATCTATGAATTGGTGATAAAAAGCACTGATCTTGCAGCAGGATTTATGTATGTTCACTATACAACACTTATGACATATGACAGATGACTCACACTGTTTATTGATATTGACACACCCAGACTACTATACACTGTATTAATTACCCTCCTACTATAGCTGAACTGGACGATTACATACGTAGCTACATAAGAGGTGGTCAAAAATCAGTCAACTTACTGTGGTTTTGACTGATTGAACCAACTGTGCACACATGGGCATTTTTGACTGGTTTTTGACCGTCATTTTGACCACCATCAACAATACAAGACAATGCTTTTACCCGTCAAAAATGGTTGACTCATAAATGTACGTACATGTACTATACATGTACATAAGGTTCAACTTTTAAGTGCACTAGATATAGTGTACATTGGCACGTGTATATAAATTTTGACTGATTCTGACCCTTGCAGTCATTTCATGATTTCGTGTGAACATGTACAATGTACGTAATGATGACCCGTGTTAAATGGTGTGAAGCAAAGAATAACAAAAGCTAGCAATGGGTCCTCGGTTGGCAGTTATTGCTTGCAAATGTCCTCGGTTGAAAAATGTGTACAAATCGAATGAATCATGCCTAAAACAAGTTAAAGTCCAGCAACAGAGGGAACAAATGGGGGGAACAACAGGAGGAACATGTATTGAGGAGTGGGGGGGGGGGAGGGGGTAAGCTTTAGATGCCATCAAACTAATGTATACTCACGGAATTTAAAAACGCATCATCCCAATATTTCACATATTTTTCAACAGCAGATTATTGCAGTGAGAAATAAGAGCATAGGTTAACAATTTATGAGCACAAATTTTCACATTATAGGCCTACTGACACAATAAAAGTGCTATGTACAATTATGGCTTCAATTTATCACTGCATATAAGTTATACATATTTATTCAGAAATATAAGTTGATGCGTTTTTAAATTCCATGAGTGTACATTGTATGTCTAAATAATGTTGATCCATTGTTTGAATGGATCTATCTTAGAGAATGGAGATCTTATCATGATTGAAGTACATGTAGGTTTTGTTTGTACAGGATTATAATCAAGGAAGTCCTGAACTGGTATTTATTCTTGTTGGGAAATTACACAGACAAACGTCACAATGCAATCTATTACAACAGGATGAATTGAATTCCTGGTACTGTATTGAGACAAACACCTGCAGGTACTTTTGTAGCTGTATCATCATGACTTGATTATTTACAAGTACACTGTTCCATCCCACGTGTTCCAGTCACAGAGCCACAAAGGGCTATTTGTAGTTTATTTTGTGCTTGAGGTTTACAACTTGGCCTTTGTACATGTATGTCAGTCAACCACAATTTACACTTCAACCAGGAAGACATGTGTACAGTATGACCATGGAGGAAGGAAATTATTTTCCTTCCTCCATGGTATGACCATGTGTATGTACAATGTATATTGGTAATTTTCAGATTTTCAACTTACATTTGTACATGTAACAATTTATTTTCTACATACATGTACATTGTACCTGTACCAGTGTAAAGTTACCAATGTTGTACATGTACCTTCCCTTTAAATCAGTACTTGTAAGTGCACAATTGTACATTGTACTACATGCAAGTACCGTAATTTCCGGAATATAAGCCGCGGCTTATACGTTGATTTTGACATGGTAAAAGTTGCCTGCGGCTTATACGCGGTGCGGCTTATACGCCGAGGTATGAATCTTGAAGAACAAAACACAATGCAAAAATCGTTGGTAAACAGACAGAAACAGAAACCTAAAAACCTTTATTGTTCGTAGCGAAAATGGTCTGGTCATTGTCAGTTTTCGTGAGCGGACCTCGATACACACAGATTTATTCAAAACTTCTGAAAAAACCGTTGCAACGTTTAGCGCCAGCGACATCAGAATCCACTACGTAGATCGTAGCCATGCGTGTACCAGAGAGCCAATGGGAAAATTTGTTATATCGTAGTCTATGGAAGGAGCCAATAGGAAAATTAGATTCAGCGTGGCAGGCGATGAGTCATCGTTTCGTTGGTTGCCGTTGTAGTGATTACATATGCGTTGTGCAGAAAGCAGGCAACCAGCGGGACTACGTTCGACATTCCCGAATGCGATATGCCGTAAATAGTGATACGGGAGCGGAACAGCAAAATAAAAATGGTGCAGAAATTTCGAGATAAATACTCAAGCTACCCAGTTATTGCTGCCACCAAACTTGGGGAACTTCACGCATTTTGTAAAATATGCATGCAGATTTCTGCATTAGCCATGGTGGCCTTAAGCGATGTCAAGAAACACGTGGAGTCGAAGAAATATCGATCCCACAAGCAGTGCCGTTGATTCCTGTACATGCACATGTATTTCGGACATGCGTAAAATGTGCCAAACTTTACTATTAGTATTACAAATTTTCACTTGTCAAGGTTGGCAGGTATGCTATTGTGTCTCTTTCAATACATTTTGACTCGAACGCAACACAATGACCCCCTTTATGACCCCCCTTGTGGCTAAGTACCAACAGTGAGTGGCGTCCGGCGGGCCTCTGTGTGTGCGGCTTATACGCGGTGCGGCTTATATGTTGACGCATGAATCTTGTTTTGGTGATTTTGGGGTAGTGCGGCTTATACACCGCGCGGCTTATATTCCGGAAATTACGGTACATGTACATGTACTCTACAAGTACATGTACATGTACATCTACATGTACATGTACAATGTACTTTTTTGTACTTTGTACATTATTAAATTTAACCCTCCTATTCTCAAAACATTTCGTTTTTCATATTAATTAAGAACAGAATATTGTGGATCAGAGTGGCCTCCATATGTGTAGGAGGGTTTTAATAAGTATATTATTAATCACACATAGTGTATTTGTGTGTAGATGTACATACTGTACACAGTAACATGTGGGTAGATGGGTTCTTTTCCTGTGACTCAGACAGAGTGCATACCTGGTTGCAGAGTCATGTCCTTATACTCTTTGATTAGGGAACACCCCCACTGGACAATCAAACCCATTATTATTATGACTCAATCATCTGTCGATTACAGTACACTCTACCTGTTGCACAGTATATTGTATACATGTACATGTAGAGTTTCATAGCAAAACGCGATAAACGCCATATTTAAAACTTTTGCACCAACACCACCCAGACATCAAACACAAGTTCCAACTCAGGTTTGAGCAAAACGCGATATAACCACTATACATACAAACTCAATCATTATACATGTACATGTTTTATTCCAAACCGCGATAAACGCCATGCCAGCTTCTGTGCAATCTGTATGTGGAGTGTCGTGGCCGAGCGGTCTAGCTTACCGGACTCAAGTTCTGGTGTTAGCAGCAGAATGTGGGTTCGAATCCCGGCCGTGACACTTGTGTCCTTGAGCAAGACACTTAACCATAATTGCTTCTCTCCACCCAGGGATTAAATGGGTACCCGTGAGGGCAGAGTTGGTTGATTAGCCCTATATGCGCTGTAATGGCAGCAATTGAGCTGTATACTCCCCAGGGAGCTGAGATGGTTTCAGGAATGATTTATGAGCCTTATGAGCAGGGGTAATGATATAATGCGCCTTGAGCACCACTTAGTTGGTGGATACGTGCGCTATATAAGTCCACACATTATTATTATTATTATGTATCCTCTCAGCCAAATGGATACATGCACGTATAGCATAAATTTGCTATGAAACTCTTTATACATGTACATATATGTGTACATGTACAGTATGTTAGGCCTTCTTGAATTAACCCTCCTATAGGTTTAACAATCAAAGAATGTAACTCCCAACCCATTGACTTTGTGCAGTGCACTCAAATAAATGCAAGGACATGTGGCTTTAGTAGGAGGTCAAACCAAAACCACTCGACTGTAACTTATGCAGTACATACACAGCTCTGTGTGACTCTGCATATAACTTATGTAGGACATACACAAGTGTGTTTGACTTTGCCACTAACTCCAGCACTCTTAGAGAAAAAATACACATGTGTGAACAATTGGCAATGCAACCAAAAATACTCAAGTGACTGGCTGTGGGTGCGGTGCTTACTGGACCAAATTTCAGCCTGGGCATAGGAGAATTAAAGTACAGGACTGGTACATTATTTCACAGTGGGCTCCATTGCCTTGGCCTTCTGATATTCTAATGGAAGTGCCCTTTACTCAAGTGAAAGAGGCCTTTCCCTCTACAAGAATGAAATTCCACGCCTACAACTTGGATTGATTCACCGCCCAAAAATATATCAGCTTTGCATATGGCGAGACCGTATACAGACTATGAAAAAAAGCTAGTGATGGCATCCTATTAAAATAAATCGGGTGCCCTCATTTGGAGTTGCCCAATTTCAGTGAGGAGAAATAGTGTAATCCAAGTAACAGGGGTGTGATTTGACAAAAGTAAAAAATCCTGAACATTGGGTAGCGGGCCTGGGTTAAGAGAACAAAGCCCCCTTGAACCTCCCCACACACAAGAAACTAGAGGTTTGGATACAATACAGGCTACTTCTTAGTGGCGACTTCTCTTCTTTCAAGAAAACTTGCAGCAAAGGTAGATTTGTCAAAAATCCTGAAATCAGAAAAAATCCTGAGAAAAAAAAAAGAAAAAAAAAAGGCATTACATGTACACATACAGTAAATATACATGTAGTTCTCACGCAGACACACTCCATAATCTATTCTACGTACTGTGTGTACATGTATGCATCCATTGAACTATTGTATCATGGTACAATTACACATGTTTATTTTGTACATGTCTGGGACCTGACGGATAGACACAAAAAAACCGTAGTCCAAGTAATTAAAAAAAAAAAATTGGCATTACATGTACAGTGTATGTATACATGTTCTCACGCCGACACCCATTAAAATCCATTCTACATGCATTCGTTGAAGATCAGAAAGCCCCAAACGAAAGCTATTGTATTTGTATCATGGAACAATTATTCCAAAAATGTCTAGGACCGACAGATAGACAAAGCATTATGTTCCACTTGAACTGACTCACTCAGTGTTTAGTTTTCAGATATGGGTGACCTCTCTGGGTTGGTTCAAATTCAGAGAACTGTTCACTCACTGCACAGGTATTGTACATATAATTATACATGTATGTACAATGTATGTGTACATGTGCAGGGCTTGCGCTAACTTTTTTTCCTGACTAGACCACCGGGCTAGTCAGATGTATTTTTGACTAGCCCTCACAAATTTTCACTAGCCCGACCATTTAAACCACACGGGAAACTGACAGGGTAAAGGGAACGATTTCGTTCAAAACTTTTGCATAGCAAAATTGCGATGCAAAAACTGAATTTGCATTGCAAAATAATTTTTTTGTATAGCAATCTGTGAATTTTTTACAGCAAATTTAGAAGTGCTTAAAATTGCAGTAGCCTATGTAGTTTGCATAGGTAAAGGTTTTTTTTTTTAAGGCTTTACTGTCGTTTGGTTCATAATATGAATGTCCAAATTTTACCAGAAATAATAATTTTTAGTTTCCGGAAATTGAGCCACAGGTGGTAAAAAACACTCGCGTGTAACCATTATTTCGTCAAATTGCAATCATTCATGAAAGTTAGTCCTCCGTCCATTTTCTTGTTTTGTTTACATTATTATCGATCGCTAAAACAGAGGCAATATCACGAAAACAAATTACCGACTGCGACATGTTCGGGTGCTTTTCAAAGTGAATTTCGCCGAGTGTAAGGTTACTTTGTGGTATGATGAAGCTTGATTTTGATTATTAAAAATTCGTCAGGAAAATGAGTGGTTGAAAACGCAATCATATTGTGTGCCGAAATGATTCTAAATCTCACCACTACATATATAAATGAATGCTCATTTTGTTAATTTTCAAAACTTTTATTATAAAACGAAGTTACGGTAACGTTTCTAGAGTTTGTTGAATATGGCCGTAGTGATCGTATGAAAGCGCACATGTCAACTGAACACGGTACTATTGTGTATAGGGGGTGGCTCAATTGCTTAATGTTCCAACCCCCAAACTCAGGAGAAGAAAAAATAAACACGTGCGAAGCTAAAAAAAAACTGGGCGGTTGTTGCGTGTTTTCCATTTCGGGAATTTTGCTCGTAGTTAATTCATCAGCAGAAAAATAATGCATGCACATAGAATTTTAGGCATTGCGAAAAAACCTTTACGGATTGCTGGAAAATAAAGTTGGAAAATACTGTTGCATCAACACCGTCGGCGTGAAGTCATCGTTGAACACGGGTACGTACGTCGCATGGACGTACCCCCGGCGTGGTCTGGACACACGGAAACAAACCCAGTCGGGACGGATAGCTCGATATTTTTTGGTCGGAAATATACATGTAAACGTTATTTCGGGAAAGGTTTGTGAATATGATTTCAATTTTTTTTATAAATCTGTCGAAATTTGTATCGCAAAATCTGCGATGCATTGTTTGAAATTCCATCGCAGATTGCCCAAATTACATCGCATTTTGCGATGCGATACAGGGGAAATCGTTCACTGTTATTAAATTTAGAAAGATGAGTCATCTGATTCGTCTTCATCCACGTCGGAGTTATATCTGTGTTTCTCCTCCTCTGATTCATCTGATTCGGTACGTCATGCATGGTGCGGTTCCCGGACACCGAAACACGCAATCACGTAAAGAGCGTCGGGTACCATTGATTCAGTGATCGTGGAGCTAGCTGCTGTGTGTGTGTGCATGTCGTATGTGTACTGTAACGTCGTTTGTATGCCCATGCGTACATGTACACTCGTCCCGCTCTCAACATGCTCGATGTTGTTGTTGTAGGGTCATTAACGTCAAACCAAAACATGAGTCAGTAATGAGTAACGACTGACAAAATTAACGACAATTAACACTCCAACGTTGAAGTTTATTTTTGTTTTATTCACATATTAAAAATCAAATATCACATAACAGCTAGAAAATTACAAAGGTAAGTTGTTAATTTTTGACTAGCCCGGCCGGGCTACCCAGAAGCAAGTTTGACTAGCCCGCGGCACTCTTGACTAGTGTTTGTACGCCGGGCTAGTGTCTAAATCGAGCCCTGATGTGTACTATGGATGGACGATATCACAATAATATCGTAACGAAATGATATTCAAAAAATTTTCGGCCAATTCGGTTATGGTTTTGAAGATATTGAAATATCGCCATATTGACGAAATTCCCAAAATATAGCCCATATCAAATTTATGTCGCTCTTTTTAGTTAAAATATCGCCGGAGTGACAAAAATTGTTTCCAAATTTCATGTCATTATACGGTAAAATCAACAAAGTTACGATACCATGAAGAGCTAAAAACACAGTTCGAAATCACGACGCTGCGCTGCTCATGTTCCCAGGACCGTACCATTATGAAAAAGCTATCATCTGAATGGGAAACATGGGCTACATTATGAGTGGGTCAATCAAAAGTCGGCCGAGAATTGCAGACACAGCACTAACAAGTACTCGGTTTTTGGAGCAATTCAACTGCATTTTTGATAACTTTCCGAACTGTTTATTACCTACATGTATGCAACTTTCCTGTAAAACTGCCATGTAAAAGTACACGTAGTTCATATTTCGGTGTCCAATGTCGTTAATGTAAGACACATACATTTTTTCATGTATTTAAAAAATCTGTGTATTGAGACAATCATATATCGCCGATAAACAACTGTAAAAAAAAATTCACTATCGTCACCCCATGCATACTGTACATGTACAAATGTACATGTACATTGTAATCTCTACATACTGGCGTATAATAATACATGAATGTGCCATGAACACATTGTGTACAATGTATGTGTACATTGTATTTTACTTCACTGTACATGTATGCTGGAATTCCTTGGTTGCATTCAAGTGAGTATTAACAATTTCCACAAATGAAAGCAATTTGACAAAGTTATAGAATGCCGAGTGAGCTGCCAAGGACACCTGATGCTCAAGTGAATCAAATTGGCATTTTGAACCTAATTTTCATATGGTTTACCCGGCCAAGGGTATTACAAATACACCCACATTTGAGCAAACCATTTGTTGCACACTGTTGCTGGTATGTGACTTGTGTACATGTACATGTATATTATCAGTCTGTGCACACCCCAGCACTCTTTAGCACAGAAAATGTTATCTATGTACATATTGAGGTTTAAAGGGTTCTCGATCCTAGGGCAAGTGAGTGTTTGGAGGTACACTCACAGGTGTTCCTTGCTCTATGGTACATACATGTACATTGTACATTGTATACACTGTACATATCTGACAGAGGAATTGTGCACATACATTTGTACTGTTTTTTTCTCTCTCCAATTTTTCTCTCTCCAATCCAAGAATTTTTGAAGGTGGGTCCATAATCCAAAAATTAAAAAAAGGCCTAACTGCAAATAAAAATGCACTAATTGTTGCCCTATCTACATTGTACAGTGTATCAAGAGTGATTATTAAACATGCACCCTCAACCATGTCAACTCAACATGTACATGTATCTCGGTACATAATTTTTTTTCCCCCTATGCTATCATTGTATATTGTTTGTATTCATGTTTTTTCTTAGTTTCCGCGCCTTGAGCGCCCAGCAGGGTGGATACATGTACAGTATGTGCGTGCTAAAAATCTTTATTATTATTATTATGTACAATGTACATGTACATGTACATGTACATGTGAATTAGTGCTGGGAATTAGGTCTATCAGTTTAATAGTTCGCTAATTGTTTAACCAAAACTTTCATACATGTAGCCGGTTAATAATAGTAATAGATAGTCGCCAAATACATTTTCAATCAAAAAGCATCAATAAAATGTCCGCATTGATTGTTTAATAACCAATGCGGCAATAAAAGAAAGTATCAATTATACATGTACATGTAAATCCATACATAATACGTACACTAAATTAATGCATTGATATACATGTAGTATAGATAAGATGTTGTGTTCAAGGTTTTATCATGTACCAGCAATTCTGAATATATGCCACACTGTTCACTATACAAACTACATGAATACTGAGACGCAATAGAAACTCACCACTTGTTTTGGAATAGCATAAAATTGTAATGGTTCAAAATAAAACACAACAATTTGGATTAGAAATGTTGGCATTTTATTGAGGAAATGTCCACGTTTTGTCCACTGTACTCGATCCCATCTGTATCCACTTCACCGCGAAACGTCAGAGGGTCACGTTGCCAAAATAAGTGCACATATTACATTTGTGCATTGTGATTACTGATAATTTAAGGTCGAAAAAGTGGTAAGTTTCTACTGCGTCTCAGTATATGTTATTATACCGTAGGACGATCAGAGCATACTGATCGAAAAGTCGAGTTATACCTCCAGTTCTTTTCAGAACTAATTACTACTCAATTGAGCATTTCATATGGTGTCACCGCAATTACTCTTACACTGTACTTATCCTCCTCACCATGCAAAGCTACAAGTTTTACCTATACCGTACTTGTTATCTAATTCACATGTACATGTACAATGCAAGGTGGTACACCACTGACTTCCTTGATTCTAACAAAACAGTCTTCTGTTTATTTTGTACAGTTGACCGATTGTATTGGGTAGGATCTTTTACAACAATGGCTCATCTACTCTAACTGACCTGACTAACACATACTGTACAATATGGCGTGACCCCAACCAGCAATTTATGGAATGACTGAGATGTTGAAAGACGGTTTATTTTTCAGTGCAGGCCAGATTTTGATAACCTTTAGTAACCTTCAATAACATGATTTTAAGCAGCATAAAGTCCATTTTCATACTGCGTAAGCAATCCATCTACCTGTACACTGCAGGTACATGTACAGTGTAGTAACAGTAGATAATGCTACATGTATTATATATAATGTACATGGTATGGTATAATTGTGTTTGATTAAGCTTGTTGCGCTACACATTTGGCAGCATGGGCTGCATACTCCACAGGGAGTTCAGATAAAATAATAATAATAATAAAGATTTGTAGCGCGCACATATTCATCCTGCTGGGCGCTCAAGGCGCGGAAACAAAGAAAAAACATGAATACAAACAATATACAATGACACATGTAGCATAGGGAAAAAATTATGTACTGAGATACATGTACCTACAATGCAATTACAAATATACATCATCTTTGAAGAATTGTGACATAAGATGAGTTTTAAGCATCGACTTAAATCTAGTTATACTATGATAAGATTTGAGTTTAGTTGAAAGAGATGGTTCTAGGAATGATATAACTGGCCCAATGACAGGGGAAATAATAATATTCATGCCATTAACGTCAATCTTGGCGGATAAAGGCGGAATATAAATGTCCATTATTATTATTATTATTATTACATGTACATGAACATACACAATGTGTATCGTGTGTATACATAAAGAGGTGTTCACATGATGCCATGTTGAATGCTACTCAACATGCCTTCGCATGAAAAAGCTGCGTCAAGACACAAGTGTTTGTACTTTTTTCTACATACATGTACATTTGTTTTTATGTAGTTTGTACGTTACCAACTAAAGATACAACGTACATAGATACACAATTTTACTAAGCGCAAATACATGGTGAACACTCACATTCTGTTTGTCATTGTGAGGTTTTTGCACCGTGATGTCACACAAAACCCCTTGACATTTACATTCACGAATATGTACATTGTATGCGACTTCTTGATACAGTGTACATTGTATTGTTACGAATCTTACCCTTTGATTTTGATAAATATTAGCACCCCTTATAGTTCACTTCTTCCACTTCCAATATTTTGCTGACGATGCAATTTCAAGCAGTCTAAGTCCCAGGGTTGTTTCCCGGACCCTCGATTGTCCGCTATGAATATGCAATCCATACAAGGACGCTACTTTTGCTCATGCATATCCAGCGCTAACGCAATGCATAATGCAACACCAGCGAGAGCCTTGCGTGCGTGCCACACCCTCCCGCCACGTGGCTTGGAGCCGTCCTTTGGACTTAGTCTATTTTCCGAATACTTTCCTCGGAGTCCACCCCTTCACACCGAACACGGTTCGTGGGTGAACCACGGCCAAACAGTCACCGTGACTGACCCGCTCAGTCATTAGCCGTGGCCCACGTGTAGTGCTCCCTAACCCAAGCACAGCCGCTGTTCCCCTAATGCAGTAATAGCTTAGCATCCAAGCAAATAGCTTAGCATCCAAGCAAATAGCTTAGCACCCCAGTAAGCATTTTCCCCTTGAACACGCCCTCCTTTCTAAGTTGTCGATCACTTCACTTTCATCAAATACCTTACCTTATATGGAACAAGGACCTGTTGTATGTCCTGATTTTGCACACGTTTCTACCCTTAGACGCGGAAGCCAAGCTTCTCATTGGCTAAGACGCTAAATTAGGCTTATGTTTTATTCATTCCTAGGCCCCAGATTTCTATATAATCCCCAAGATTTCCTGATCTCAGCGAGAAGTGCGGTTCCGAATGAAATCTATGCGACTCGATCCGATCCGATCCATGACAGTGCGATATACCGAACTATTACGGTCCAGAGCCTCGTTCGTTAAACCAATGGTGCAGGGCGTCGATATGGCCATTGGTTCGCCTACATGTACATGTAGCTAATACAGTCTGATACACACTCTGGCCCCGTCCAGACACCCCGTGTATTCAAGCCCCGGTGGTCCCCGTCGTAGAGACCGACCAGCCGCCCGTCTCTCGGTATAGCAGTGCCCATACCGTATGCCGAGTTGACAGCCGCATGAACGAACGATGGTCCCCACTGGCTGTACCCAATAGTTGGTATTCTCTTTCAAAACCCAATAGTTGGTACTCTCTTTCAAAACCCACCTTCAGAACACCAAAGCCAAGGTCAACACCCGCAATAACATCCTGCGCAAACTGGTCAACTCAAAATGGGGCGCTGATCCACCAACCATCCGTACAACAGCCTTAGCCCTGTGCTTCTCCACAGCTGAGTATGCCTGCTCAAGCTGGAGCCGCTCCCACCACACCAAACTGGTAGACACGGCCCTCAACGACACCTGCCGCATCATCACGGGCTGCATAAAGACAACGCCAGTCCCGTGCCTCTATGCACTGGCCGGCATTGCCTCCCCTCACATCAGACGTTCCATCGTCGCCCAAGATGAGCGGAGAGCACAGGAGTCTGACATGAGGCACCCCCTGTACGGACACACAGCACCCCCATCCAGACTGAAATCCAGGACCAGTTTCCTGCATACAGTCCCTCCTCTCCAGTCCACCAAGGAAACGGCACGGACCAACATCTGGAGGGTTGAATGGCACCAACTCAACACCCGAGCCCAAGAATGGATGGAGAGAGGAATAACACCAACTGAATGCCTCGCCAGCGGACACGACCTCCCATGGCCGACCTGGAAGACCCTCAACAGACTGCGGGTGGAGCAGGGGAGGTGCAAAGCACTGTTGAAGACATGGAACTACCACACAGAGGACACGTGTGGCTGTGGAGCAGTACAGACAATGTCCCACCTGCTGGAATGTGGCGACGCCCCCCAGTGCAGCCCCCAGGACCTGGCTGAACCGACTCCATCAGCTGTGTCCTGCGCCAGATACTGGCAAAAAGACATCTGAGATTGCAAAGGACTCGAAGAAGAAAGGTATTCGTACACCCTATTCGGAACTTAGCACAAATATATAAGTTTAACTATTGACATGTACCTATACGCTACCACTCCTGTCATACATGTACATGTTACTAGTGCCTGTTATTATTGTTAAATAGTGATGTTAATAATAAACCAATCCCATTGATTGAGATTGTCACAACAAAGTTTGTGTCCGACTATTATTTGTTGACCCACAAAAGTGGGGAATGCAACAGTATCATGAAGGACTGTCTGTAAGCACAGTAAACTGTGTGCATCCAAAAACTACATGTACTATAGACTACATGTAGTCATTAAATGTGTTCGGTCATGCATGTAATGGTTACCATGACACCATTAAGGATTAAGTAACTGGAAATACAATACTATACCACATGTAGATTCAATGTACAAGATGCTGAGCATGTGCATTGTACATGTGTTGTTTGAACTGCTATTATTAATTAAATTCATTCAAAAACAAACAAAACTAACCAAGTAGTGCTAAGACACAAAAAGTCTAAACTCGGTGGTCGAGAGGTTAAGACGTCTGCACTAGACAGCAGGAGGTCGTGGGTTCGAATCCCGCCCGAGTCGCCTGTGTAGTTTTTTCCACAGACACTCGGAAAGCACCGAGTATACAGAGCTATACACACGTCGGTGTAGGGCAAAGTTAAATCAATTACGAAAACTGTACTGATCATCAATAATTTGTAAATAGATTGTCCTATCAATTACTGTTTTGTGGTTTTTATACACTGTACATTGAACATCAGGTTTTGATTCTTTAAAAAATCATGTATAATACCATGGAGGAAGGAAAACAGATTTCCTTCCTCCATGATAATACGTACGACTGAATGCATATGACTGCACATGTAGTACATACATGTATTGCATTTGGTAATTTTCCAACTTTTTTACCAAATGTCTGCACTGGCTTTTTTTAAAGGAGAAAATCTAGTTTATTACAGAGGCTAGTGTATGTAAAAAAAAAAAAAAAAAAATATTTCAAAAGATAACAGAAAACCTTCAAACTTTCAGATAGGGCATGTACATATTATGTACATTGTAAATAAACATCAAATTATGTATGTTTCAAAGGGTACATTGTATGTAAACCTCAAACAACTTTATCAAAACTACTGTACAACCTTGCAGAAAACAATGCAAAAAAAACATGTTATTTGTTAGTATAACAAATTAATAACAAGTTTTGACAAGATTAGTAATAACAAGGATGTTAATGCACAACTTTTAACTTGAAAGTGGACAGGAATTAGTAATTTAACAGCATACATGAAATGAAAAGGGTTGTCAAGTATTTTTTTTTTTTTTTCTCTAAAGATGCATTGTTTGATTTTCCCGCTCTTTTTTTACTGTTGATTCCTTTGTTTTTAATCTGATTATTATGATTATTTTCCCACAAAGCAAGTTAAACAACCATTTTGGATGGGACGTTAAGCCATAAGTCCTGTGTACTAGATTAAGTAATGCACGTAAAAGAACCCAGAACACTTATGGAAGAGTAGGGGTTTACTCCGGTGGTTCTGGTTCACATAACAAGTGTCCTTGTTTATAGGTTTCCTCAGGCTTCTGAGCTACATTGTACATGTACAGTGCTTAAGTGTGCTTTTGAGGGATCCTTGGTTTTATTACCAGAAATGTATAATAATAACAATAATAATTTTAATTAAAATATTCATTCATTCATCATTCATTCATTCATTGGTTTCTTCATCATATTCATCTTTAAGATAAATTTGCGATGGTTATCTGTGGGCAAATAAATTTGCTGATAACTACAATTTTCATAACCATTTAGAATTTTCGTTTTCTTGACTCCCTAGCAAAGTGTTCAATGTCTGAAAAGCTCGTGTTTTTCCTGCATAATGTGTAGGCTTTAAGTTGCAAACAGCGCACAAACACTTGTTAATGCAAAGTGCGTACGTAATTTTTGTGGAAAAAGTGCAAATTTATGAGCCTGATGTTTATGTATGAGAAATGAAGCTGTGTGTTACAAGAAATGGTAAAACTCAAGCAACTAGCGAAAGTGCAATTAAACAGTGTATTTATTGAAATGTTTAAAAAATAATTAGTGCATTTATACATGTAAGAATATAGCAGTTGTTTTACTTGTATATGTACAATGTATATATATATATAATCTCGCCTTTTGAATATAACCCTTTGTCATAATTGAAACCACTGAAATATTTTGTATTATAAATTATTGTGTATCTCTTGTAACACCACTGGCATTGCAGGGTAAGGTGGTCTCCCATTGATACATTGCAGGCCATACTAATATGTTCAAACATTTACAGTGGCCTTGGGTGGCACACAGTTGATTTTGTAAGATTACTTGGAAAGGACAGCAGGCTTGTATATGTACTAAAGGTTGGTGAAGAACATATTGAAAATTTAGTGGCTCGGAGTGGCCTCCATGTGTCGTGTAGAGAATTGTGAATGTTGATTAGTATTGTGCTATAGATACAAGCAAACTCATTCACTGACTGTATACACTGTACGTGTATCTACAATACGCAAAAATCTGATCACATGCGAGTACTAATAATATGCAAGTATACATCACATGTACAAAGAAGTGTTTCAACAACGATTCGATGAAGAAAGTTTCATCTCTCAAGGTCTGTAGTGTTACTGGTGCCGGAGAAACTCATGAAAACATGAAAATAAAATGTGTACTGTACAAAATGTAAACTGAACAACTAACAAGAAACATCAACTTTCTAAAACGTGAACTGGGAAACTGTAAAGTAATACTAATTAATGAGGAAATGAAACTGAGAAGCAAGTAGGAACAATTAATGTAGGAACAGAAAGCAACTTGAAGTTCAAGCAACCGGAACCTTATAAAAAAACAAAAACAATGGAAACTGAGGGACATACCCGTAGTTGGCATTTCTGTAGTTGGTTGACTGGGGTCTGTGCTCATACATAGGTGTTAAATGATCGGAATATGGAGGGGGAAAAAGGAAAGAGGCGTGATGAGATTAAACTCATAATTATTATTATCAGGAGTTACTGGAAAGTGAATATCAATTATCTGCAAACAAACGATCACAAGTTTGCACTTGAGATGGTAGATAGAGAACAGAAAATGAGCAATGATACATGTACTGTATGTGGACATTATTCATTTACTATTATTACATGTTTACTGAAAACCTTTTTAAGATGATACGCATGGTACATGTACATGTACCCATAGAGTTAATGTATTTATGATGAACGATAAATCCAGTACGATAAATCCAAATTTATAATCAAGTTCCAAGCTATTTGCTGTACGGAATGTCTTGTACGACACACACCCTTAGACAAATCAAAATTGGATTTGTGCGTGCATCCATGGATAGAAGGAATATACCCGTAACTACACACAGCAGTTACACTGAAAATTGAATCCATGCAAAAACATCTTAACTATGTATTAAGTGTGCTTAGTAATAACAAGCATGAGGGTTAACATGGATTACCCTAATCAGTGATCATCCTATTGAACACAGTGTTTATGGGACTAGACTGAGGTATGTGAGGTTGACTACACACCACTACACAAATTATAAACTACACTCTACGTTTACAGTACTTACAGTACATGTACATTATAGGATGCAATTCATGCATATTGTTGTGTTCAGGAAGCCCTGATTGCTAAATGTGTATCTCTTATTGCTGAATAGACATCCCGTTTCATTTTGTAAAATTAGATGCCCTGTTTTTTGCTAAAAATCTAATTTGGATACCCCATTTTCAAATCCTAACAATTGTAATTCAAAGACATACATCTGGACAATCATTAGACATCCTCGAACTCAAAAAGGTGGACTCAAGACACAGACTCAACCTGAAGAAAGGTTCTTTTTACTACAACTGTGACAGGTTTAAATGACATTGTGTTATAAAATATCCCCATTCAAACTACATGTATACCCCAACATTGCTAATTAACAACATTTATCTTCAGTAAGGTTTGAATTGTTTTTAAAGTCTGGGTTTTCGGTTATTTCAGGAACCGGTTCCCAGAAATTGGAAATCTTCGGATACCCAGAAACAATTATGACCCGCTTCATGTCCCCCAAATTTCACATTTCGAGATGGATATCAACTTAAAGAGAATTTAATGGGCTTTATGATGATGCCAAACATTCATTTTTGGTTCATTTCATTCCTGTGTTAGGATGTGATAATTTGATAATGCAGTCATGCACATTTTGTGAACTTTGGAAGTTCATTACACTGAAACATGTGTTGGGGGACATTCCTCATTTCGATGGAGCGGGTCACAATTTTGCAAAAACACATTCCTGAATGTATAAAATAAATGATCACAAGTTTCTCTTGTTTTATTAGATTCATAATAAATGTGCACTTATTGTAATAATTATTGTAATCATAACTATTTTACAAAAGACTGCAGCATTCGTATTCCCCACAC
Source organism: Zoroaster sp. YZ-2022 (assembly GCA_029582265.1). NCBI lineage: Eukaryota > Metazoa > Echinodermata > Asteroidea > Forcipulatida > Zoroasteridae > Zoroaster > Zoroaster sp. YZ-2022. Next base: position 50,062,346 of record CM055816.1, on the reverse strand, counting down.
ACATTTTAAAAATCATAGACTTCCATTTTGTGTGACTTAAATGTTAAGTCAAAATTTTAATTAGGGGTAATTGGAACCGAAACATGAAACCCGGTAACAGCCTCAGAATTGTTTTTGTCTGTGGGTTAAAAGATTTTAATGTATTATTGTAAACATGCTCATAATACTAAGCATATAAATCAATGCAAAAGGAATCAGAAATAATATAAAACACATCCACTCAATTTAACAAAAAAAAAAAAACCTGTTCAGAATTTTCGCTAGCAATGTACAGAGTACACATCCGGGATGATTACAATCCTGGACTGTCCAAATACACGTAAGTCTGTATGCTGATTTTACCCCCAATAGGCCTCCCTGTTTATTGGATTGTACTGCAATGCACATGTACGTTTCTCAGTGTAACCGTGATCGCTATGCCCCAGCTCAAAATCAGTAATAATCGGTGCATCCATTCTTTGGCAGTTATAGTACTGAGTTGTTGTACAATTACACTTTATATACACACATACTGTACATGTACAGCATTGTACAATTGGTACATTTCAGTATGTCATTATAAGGTTTTAACTAATTATTTTTTACTGTTAATTATTTTTTTACTGTTAACTCTTTGATGCAGATTAATTCTATTAATTCTATTGTTTTAACGTGTTTTTACCGGTCGCTAGCGTCAAAGGGTTAATGTAACAAGAAATCTCATTCCATCCACTAAAAAGCAGTGCATCGTAATCAACATTTGATACAATCGATACCACTGTGTCACCATCACTCAGCCTTGCCTTCAAGCAACCTCAAAGTGCAGGCACGTATAAAAGGTGTGTTCATCACATATGACCTGTATTTTCATGAGATGTCAGAGCTAAATTCGCATGCACCTTCACATACATCTGTACAGTAGGTATTGCATTATGATGATGATGCACTGCAATGAAATGCAGTGTACACGATCTCTCGTTATAATTTTTGTTGGTTGCTTCTCAATCTCTAACAGTACTTGCACTGTACGGTACATGTACTCGGGTGAACAATTTTGTCAACAATTTTGCTTATATCAAACATTTTAGCCAGAAATATTTAAGTGTGTACATGTACGTATACATGTAACACTAATTTTGAATTGCAAGTCTTGAATTCTGTACACAGCAAATTATGAATTTGGTGTAGCATTTTGCTTTGATAACAAGCAAAATCCTTCCCTGAATGTACTTGTAATTTACATTACTGCATACATAAGTGTACATCAGTTTTAAAAGACAAATTTGTATATAATGCCAGAGTTTAAGCTTTGCCAGATAATGTCAAGTGGCTACCAAATGTTTGTCATATTTTTGTTTGCCCTGGACAGTCTAATTGGTCCCTGGACAGTCTAATTGGTCCCTGGACAGTCTAATTGGTCATGCTTTAGATATTTTTATTTACAGTAAAGCCTAGTTCATATCTCAAATGAACGTAAATTTGAAGCAAATTTGCAGCTAATGATTTGTGCAAGTTGAAACGTGTTTAACCTCTGCACAACATTTGCTGCAAATCTCAGTTTTTGACGTCCCACGTCATTCACTTGCTTTTAGTGCAGACAATTTAGTACCTCATGTGGATGGAAAGAAGAACACTTTAGACTGTTGAGAATAATAAATGTGCACTGACCCTTAATCAAATATGAAATTAAACTTGGGTAAGGCTGTCATGAGGTCAATAAACATCTGTATTAGACAGGTACATGTACCTTGTAGGTTTATCATTTCATTCCTCTTAGGCTACCTGTATTGAGCAGGTGCATAAAGTAACATGTTTGAGTATATAGGCCCATTCATGTCTTCAAAATTATAAACCATGGTTTGAAGCACACACAGATATGGAAATATGTACATACCTGGGCACAATTCTCCTTTAATCGTCTTTGTAGCTGTTCCGATTTCATTAGTGGCATTACATCTGACCATTGTGCAACCATTGTTGTTCTGAATAAACTCTCTGGTTTTCCCAGTAGACGACATTGTCTCATTCAGAATGATGACATATTCATTGTCAGCTACCTCCGGATTGGCAACAGATGAACAAGTAATTAATTTATTACTGTGGGTTACCGTTACCTCTGGGATAACTGTGGAAAATAAAGCGTACAAATATTTTGGGTAAGAAAAAATAACTTAAAAGGAAAGGTACAAACATCCCTTGAAATATGTATTTTAGCCTACATGTATGTAGCTATAGTTATACAGTAAATAGAGTGAAATAAGTTCCAATATGTCATGATAGTGCTGCACATCCACAGGTAATTTTAGAACCAGGTATCCGGACTGTCAAAAATTCCTCTCGCGATGCATCTAGGCCTAACACCGCAGACAGTTGCATAGTTTCCATTTTTTCAATACCATAACGTTCATAGAAAAATCATAATACAAGAACTACCAACAAAATTTATAATTTACATGTATTATCGTTATAAATTTTATGAAATAAAACAAATTACCTGAAACCTTACTATAAACATGGAAGATCGGTTAAGTGTTCATCAAAAAACTGGCATTCAGTTTCTGAAATTATGTGAAGATTTTATAAAGTGGGTACCTGAACTGGTAAAAAGGAACCGGGTATTGAACTCAACAGTCGGGTACCCACCAACACGGCTATTCGGCACAGGTCAGTGTGTACTTCATGAAGACAGAAATTCCACATTCTGAATACGTTTTGACTAACTTCACATAACCCTCCTACTTTTGGTACATCATACAAGTTGATGCACCATTTGAAACCATTCGCTTTTGTGGTTTTGAATTGTGAAATAACTGTGTACAGTATTGATTCCCCCAAATGGTTTTGAATGGTAGGTCAGCTAATACAAAACCTTGTTTGGATCTTTCCAAATGGTAGTACAGCTAATACAAAACCTTGTTTGGATACTTCTAAGTGGTGAATCAATGGACCCTCTATGCATTTGAATGGATTTGAATGCTAGTGAAGCTTGCTTCAACACTGTTCAAATGGTATCACCACGTGTGTACAAAACCAATGGGCATTTTTGAAAGTGGAAATTTTGAATGGTTTCAAATGGTCTATCAGTAGGATGGTTAACAACACAATGCAATAATCTGATACTTTCACAGGTTGGTTTTTATACAATTCAAGAAAGTATCATGGATCATGCATTTAATTAAAATTTTACCAAATGTGTATACTGGCTTTAAAATTATTTATAGATAATCAAGTAGGTTTTGAATCAAAATTTTACCATTGTTATTTTGGTTCGTTGTGTTTCAAATTGCCGACTGACTGTCTTCCTGTCCATAAATTTATCTGTTTGTGCATCACTCTTTCCTTCTATCTTTTAACAGTGTTCAGTCATGCCGTCTGTCAGTCTAGCCAAATATCTCTCTCTCTGTCTCCTTTTTTAATTTCTATTTTTCTGTTCTAGTGATTACCTTTTAATTATATACGTTTATAATTTGTTAATTTAAGGACTTTCTTCAACTTTGTAAATTGTACCCTTCGGATTAAGCCACCTTGTGCAATTGTTATTGTTAATAAACCAGAATAAATAAATGTTTTGCTTACTGTATTTTTTTAAATTTATTTATCTTTTTTATTTCACAATCACAGTACTAACTTGCCTATCGTTCTTGCAAGCCAATGAGCAATGCAACTACATTGTATACGAATCCATGTTGAATGCATTGAATTTATTGTTCTAACTAACTATCCTCTATTGTCAAGCAGATTTTTTTATGCTTAAGTTACCTGAAAAATTTGAAAAACTTATAAACAGTGACATGAAATTGACACCGTTTCTTCTCAGAACTAAACAGAGAACTAAACAGTTCTTTTCAGAACTAATTACTACTCAATTGAGAATTTCACATGGTGTCACCGCAATTAATCTTACTAAAGAATACACATGGTGTTAAAGGGAAGAACATTGATATTTGGAAACATACAGTACCGGCTGGAAGTAATTCCAAATCCCTGCATGGAGTAACCAGGGGCTTCGAGTCGTGCCGGGATCCCGCAAAATACCCTTGAGTGTGCGGGAGCCACGAGAAAAGTACCGTGCGGAAGAAGACTTGCGAGGGGCCCGCAAATGCCCGCACAATCTGCACGCTGCCGTGGGCTGTTACGGGGCTTTGTTGTCAATCATTGAGGCGTAAAACTGGCTTGTTGAGTTTTAAAATGCTTAAAATTACAGTATGTAGTGTGCATAGGTAAAGGTGTTGTTTTTTCAGGCTTTACTGTCGTTTGGTTCATAATTATGAATGTCCAAATTTTACCAGAAATAATAATTTTTAGTGTCTGGAAATTGAGCCACAGGTGGTAAAAAAAACTCACGTGTAACTGTTATTTCGCCAAATTGCAGTCATTCATGAAAGTTAGTCCTTCGTCCATTTTCTTGTTTTGTTTACATTATTATCGATCACTAAAACAGAGGCAATATCACGAAAACAAATTACCGACTGCGACATGTTCGGGTGCTTTTCAAAGTGAATTTCGCCGAGTGTAACGTTACTTTGTGGTATGATCAAGCTTGATTTTGATTATTAAAAATTAGTCAGGAAAATGAGTGGTTGAAAACGAATCATATTGTGTGCGAAATTATTCTAAATCTCACCACTACATATATAAATGAATGCACATTTTGTTAATTTTCAAAACTTTTGTTATAAAACGGTTACGGTAACGTTTCTAGAGTTTGTTGAATCTGGCCGTAGTGATCGTGATGAAAGCGCACATGTCAACTGAACACGGTACTATTGTGTATAGGGGGTGGCTCAATTGCTCAATGTTCCAACCCCCAAACTCAGGAGAAGTCATCGTTGTGCGTCGTCTGGACACGCAGAAACAAACCCAGTCGGGACGGATAGCTTGATATTTTTTGGTCGGAAATATACATGTAAACGTTATTTCGGGAAAGGTTTGTGAATATGATTTCAAAAATGTTTATAAATCTGTCGAAATTTGTATCGCAAAATCTGCGATGCATTGTTTGAAATTCCATCGCAGATTGCCCAAATTACATCGCATGTTGCGATGCGATACAGGGAAATTGTTCACGTTTTAAAATTTAGAAAGATGAGTCTGCGGACTCCGCTGAGTCAGTGAACCCCCGCAAAGGGCTCAATGAAATAAGGAACGATAATTTTCAGCTCCCGCAAGGACGACTAGATGATCAGGTAATTGTTATTTTCCCCTATGGTTGAAATCCATGATATTGCCATGACGGCAATGTTACCAGGGTTGCACCAAAACAATAAGTGCCTCGTTAGATAAGTTAACGATGCCGACCGAGTATTTGAAGAATTTTAATATATTTATCGGGCTCATACATCACCGAATGAGAAAAATGTCCAATCAGTTAACAAGATAGTAGATGGGCGGTATCTGTAAATATGATTGGTTGTTCCATGAGTCAAAGTCCTCATAATACGCCCACTTTTTCAGGTGTCCAAATTTTCCCAGTTTTTTGTACCAGGTGCGGTGCCGACATTTCCAGAAATCAGAACATCCAGGTCTTTGGAACACTGCCAAGAAGAGTTGACACTACTGAAACTCATTGACTATTTAGTGCTGTACACATTTTATATGGAAATGGAAACCCTGGGTACTGGTCACCCGAAAATAATAAATACATGTACATGTACTAGTGTCCTCAATTTGTGTGTATGTACAACAGCCGGGCGTAGCCAGGACTTTTTCAGTGGGGGGGGGGGGGCATTGCTTTTCAGTGGGGGGGGGCCTAGGGGGTATGGGTTTTTTCCCTTTTCTTGTTTCTGTTTTTTGGGGCACTATGAGGATTTTTCGTGGGGGGCACCTGGGGGGGGGGGCACTGGAAATTTGTGGGGGGGCACGTGCCCCCAGGCCCCCGTGGCTACGCCGCTGATGTACAAGCAGAAGTGGTCAGACCTATAACAAATTAAAAGGAAGGATTTTGAAGCATTTTATGTTCAGACACATAATTCCACCCAAATAGTTTTTGACACACTTTAGGAATACTCCTTTTCTCAGAGTAGTTAAATATTTATCTTCAAACGAATTCCTCCTCCAAGCTGCTGGAAATGTAGTTGTAATATACGTTCATGATACTCAATAAAGTAAAGGAGGCCCAGGGATTTACCAATCGTGGGACAACAACTATGTTTTAAAAACTAAAATTACATGTACCCATTATTAAATATATTCTGATGGACGGGGGACAAAAATAATAATAATAAAGCATTATCATTAGCGTCCCCAACAAAAACATTATTCAGGTTTCACTTTTATACTTGCAGACTGGGGCTTTCCCCCCGCACCAGATAAATTCCCTATCCCTGTTGCCTGAAGAAAAAAAACCTGCAAAGAACAGACAAATATGAGCTTTTATTGGCGTAGTGCTTCTTCAGATTTGTCTAAAATCCAAAAGAAATATTTTTTGTATTCTTTTAAATATACCCGGTGTATATTCCCCCTACAATAAATTCTTGCATATAAATTCTCGAGTATACACGTATTTCCTTGCGTCACCGTCCCGCACCGATTTTGAAGCCAACCGATGACCAGAAACGGGAGATTTTGTTTTTTGGCCTGATGCATTTAACATTTTTGTTAACGTGTATTAAAATTTACCTGCATGACGAATCCTCTGCATCACCGGCGTCATGGCTGATCCATTAACAACCTCAGTCATTTATTTAGTACATTCACATCATGTCCTTAAGTTTTAATATTTAGTTTATTAAACCAACAATTTATTTTTATTCAGTAAAATATGTTGTAGATATTTTTGTTAAATTATATTTTGATTGTTAGCCACTATAATTTCCATTGGCCTTAAACCTTCAATATGCCCTAAACCTTCAATATGCCTGGAGAATAAATAAGTTCATTCCAAGGAGAATGATTGACAGTTCTACTGATAGTACATTAACTTTCGCCTAGTTCATAAACCATCAAAAGGATTCTTGCTGAAAACCGCCAGAATTGTTGATGAAAATAATGTGATAACGACACTGAAGATATCTGTGGACAGAACTTAAATAGAAAAACAGTTTAATACAGAAATAGAGGACAACACAGTTCATTAACGGTTTAGCATCGTCAATGTAAGTTGTGCTAGCGAACTTAAGTAATGGCGGTCCGTGATCTAAAACAAACACATACTCAATTTGGGGAAAATGCGGAATGCGGGCAAGCAAGCAGCTGCCAATCGTGCGCCGGAGTTAATTCCCTAAGTTAATTCCAGCCACCGTGATCGGCCGAAAAATCAGGCGCAGTGGGTCATGGCGGAAGTTGCATTTTCAGACGAACCGGGACGTTTGAAGTCTCAAAGAGCACCGATAATCACGAAATGAAAAAGGTTGGATTTGTTAAAAGTTCGTGTGTATTACCAAGGTATAAATGGCCGTCGAATGCACGAAAATAATACAGGAAGTTGATCAAACGCGTTTTGCGAACGCGCTCAAGAAAACCTCAACAAAAGCATGAGCGAAGTCTGCCGTTCTTTTACTCGGGATCGCCAGGTGATCATAGAAGGTATTCATGTTCACCCAAGCGTAAAGTTGTACTTGGTTCTGTTGCGGGGCCTTCGTGGGGCCCCCCGCAAAGCTTGTCCACGACACGTGCGCCGCGAGGCCCTCGCTGTGTCCACGCCAAAATCCGCGGGGACGCGTGGGGCCCCGTACCCGCCACGCAGTTTACTCGCGGGGCCCCGTTTCGTACTCGCAGGGATTTGGAATTACTTGCAGCCGGTACTGTACATGTACATGTACGTTCATTTCAACTTTCTAGTAGAAAAAAAATCAATCATAAAACCATCCTATGAAAGTTTTAAAATACACTACGCGTATAATTTGTGATCACATTTTTGAAATTTTCTTCTTTTTTTTCAAAAACGTTGCCAGACTTTGTAAATTTGACATAATTTACAATTCTTTTATTTCTAAGATGAAAGCACTTCAGACAGAGTATCAACGATTTTAGAGCAAGCTTTTTATACAAGTACGCTTTTAATACAATATGTAAATTTTATATTCTGATAACAGCCAATGATGTACCTTCCCTTGAACACAAACCAAATTGCATTAACCAAGCATAATCTGATTAAGATGTCATTATGAATACATTAACCCTCCTACTACATGTATTACAAGGGTCAAAAATCAGTCACAATGTTGAGATACTTCCCAAGGTAAATCTAGTGCACTTAAAAGTTAAACCTTACATATATGTAGTAAGTACATTTACAGGTCAAAATGAGTCGGTAAAAGCATTGTCTGGTATTGTTCAGGGTGGTCGAAATGACAGTCAAAACCAGTCAAAAATGCCCCTGTGTGCACATTTGGGTCAACAGTCAAAACAGGCAGTTGACTGGTTTTGACCTCTATAGCAACTTTCCACTAAAAGTGCATCAATAGTAGGAGGGTTAATGGGATACAATCAGAGCAGACTTTCAAGAGGGCATGGAATCGGTGTCCTACTTTAAGATGAATATGGTGACTAAAAATTACTGGCTCATTTATGCAGCAGCAATGTTAATATAATCTTATAATAATAATAATAATAATAATAATAATAATAATAATAATAATGTGGACTTATATAGCGCACGTTTCCACCAAACTGGTGCTCAAGGTGCATTATTTTTATTACACCTGCTGATCAGGCTCATAAATCATTCCTGAAACCATCTCAGCTCCCTGGGGGAGTATACAGCTCAATTGCTGCCATTACAGCGCATATAGGGCTAATCAAACACAACAACCAACTCTGCCCTCACAGGTACCCATTTACCCCTGGGTGGAGAGAAGCAATTATGGTAAAGTGTCTTGCTCAAGGACAGAAGCACCATGGTCGCAGTTGGGATTCGAACCCACATTCTGACGACTCAGCCATCAGAACACAAATCCGATGTACTAAACCGCTCGACCACGGCACACCACGTCATGGTGGGTATTATTTTTAGTTACTGAGATAATCTAAAACTAGCACTCTGATTCCATGCCCTGTTAATCGTGACGATATTGTCCCTTTCAGTACATTTAATTTCTTTTCAATATCGTAAATAAAACAACAAAATGAAAGAGACTTACATTGTACATTGAGAGTCATCGATTGTGACTGAGGTGTTGCAACTTCCTGTCCAGATGTTCGACATTCCAACTGATGTCCATTATCATTCTTACTTGGACTGAACATAAGGGTACTTATTGTGTTTGTTGTATCTCCATTGGGTTCTTCTGCCTCTGTGTCACCAGGGATACTAACCCCATCATTGCTCCAATCTATTGCTACACGTGGTCTTGCACCAAATGCTTTACAGACAAGCTCAACTTGCTCACCAGCAGCCATATCAACTGATGCACCGGGGTCCATCAATAAACCGTTTACTGCTATAGTAACAGTTGTCACTTGAGCTGCATGTAAAAACAAAAGGAAAGAATAAGCCTTTATTTAATTTCAATCAGGGTTCATACAAGTTCACACTTTCTTTCAACACCTTTTAGAAGAATGTGTAATTTAGAAGAATTTATACTCGATGGTGAACATATTAAAATGTATCAATTTCTTACATGGAAATTTTGAAATGTGTTACCAAATTGAGCTGAATTGAATAAAATGTAAAATAATGTAAAATAACAATGCAAAATGTATGTTTTTGCATGTGCAATAAGGAAAATTATGCTGAAACAGGGCGAATGCAGATAACACACGTAAGCACGTGTCTCACATTATAATGAAATCTCTTACCTTCTACAGTCAGTGTTGCTGGTACAGCAGGATCCGCATTAATCTGACAGCTATACATTCCTTCATCTTCATATTGAGTGTTGGTGATGCGAAGATCCATCTGACCAATAGCAGTATTGGTATTCACAATCTCAAAGTTTGCATATTTGCCAGTAGTTTTTAGTAAACCAGCTACTGTGCCAAAAGTACCTACATCATCGAACCAAGATGAAAAGGTAATTGTCACACCAGACCCTGCACTGCATGTAAGTATTGCAGTATCCGTCTCCTTTACTACTTGACTGATCGGTCCATTGAAAACACCAACTACACCTATATATGTAAACAAAATTCAAAGTATGTAAACAATAATATTATTAATACATGCACAAAGGTACATGAAATACATACACATGTGTAATATCAAGTAACCATCCAAAAAGAATACATGTAGTTCATATGTAACTCAATGTAGCAGCGTCAAAGTAAGTCAGAAGTAACATGACATTTGTCTGTTGAACTGATTAGTCGGGTGACTCAGGTCTATACTACATGTACATGCACATGTACCTGAATTACATCTACATGTACATATGTAGTAATTCATACGACCTATAAGTTATGTGCTCTATGAATGTGGCAATCATACATTGTACATAATTTTGCCATAGTACGGAAAAACTTGTCACCACATAAACTCACATCCCCCCCCCCCCCCACTGACTGTACGACTTTACATACATACAAGTACTTCTACGCAAGGGTACTCATTTGCTCCAAACTGTGAAGTAGTCACACAACTCAATGCGCATGCACACGACAATTATGATTAGGCTTATTCAAACATCACAATGTCTATGCGAACATTTTGAAGGGGGACTAAGGCCAAAACCCAGGGCAATGGAGGTTGATTGATTGTCCAGCACATACTGATGTCTAAAAAAAAAATAAAAAAAAGAGCACTTCTGTTCATGAATATTCTTTTTCCTTACACTTACTTAGAGGAAAGAAAACAAGCAGCAAGCACCAGGTCTGCCACGAGGTAATCCACAATCTTGCCATGTTTTCTTTTGAGCAACTAGTCCTTGACAATATTAATCCAAAGTGCCTTCAGCCTGAGATGTTAACTTTCAACATACAGTCCCAGAATGCGTGAAATACCTCAGCAACGTCAATGATGTACGGAGACCTTAGCCTAGCTATATAAAACAAAACATGAAACAGAAATTAACAAATCTCAGTAAATTATCCAAATCGAAAATACATGTAAGCTTGGGCGATAACATGATAATATCGAATATCGCTATACCTTTTTTATTCGATTACAGTATCGAGAACCTTTTTAAGTTAACGAGATATCGGCAAATCGCGATTAAAAAATATATATCGCGATTAAACAGAAAATCGCCATTGTGAGTCACGTCAGAAATTCCATGGAAACAAAATTAGAACAGTCTTTTGAGCTTTTGGAAGCGAGATACAAAAGCGAACTACTTCAAAGTACATACACGCTCTGCAAACGAATTTGCGAATTATTGTGATGCTTGTTGAGGGTATATACCCGTGGTTATCGGCTCTAAAGCAATCATGCATGAATGAAATAATAATCGCGATATTATCGAAAATCGCGATATATGTTTGCCGATATATACATGTACTGTGGATGAAAAAAATCGATATCGCCCAAGCTTATATACATGTTCATGCAGCCAGTACACTATCGCAGACTTTATGACAAATGCTTACTTGGATTTGTACAAACTACATGTACATGTAATTAAATATTAGAACATTAAAAAGTATCAGCTTTACCATAAAGCAATGGGAAACGGTATAGAATCAATTGCGAAAATGATTGGCAATGAGGCACAAATGCAAACCTCAATGCGCACTCGACCATCGTGAGATTACATAGAAACAGAAAGTGTTCCTTAACCCTCCTATGCCCAGGCTGAAATTTGGCCCAGTCAGCACGGCACTCACAGACAGTCACTTGAGTATTATTAACCCTCCTATGCCCAGGCTGAAATTTGGCCCAGTCAGCACGGCACTCACAGACAGTCACTTGAGTATTTTTGGTTGCATTGCCAATTGGTAGGTCAAACCACAGTCACACAGAGCTGTGTATGAGTGCACTGCACAAAGTCAATGGGTTGGGAGTTACATACAAATTGAGTGTCTTTGGGTTTGACCTCACAGCCACATGTGTTTGCATGTATTTGAGTGCACTCCACAAAGTCAATGGGTTAAGAGAGACATGTACAAATTTTGAGTGTCTTTGAGTGTTAAACCTATAGGAGGGTTAATGGGCAAATGCGGAAAGAGAAATGGTGGGAAAATTCATCATTTTATTCAACATATTGAATGTCCAGGGGGGAAAATGATGTTTCATCGGGGGAAAATGAGGTTTCATCGGTAGAATTCTGATAGGAAGAAGTTCACAGATGTACATGTAGCGTGTGTGCATGCATTGTGTGTGGGATCAAACGGGGTCAAAGCTAATGTTAGGGGCCTGTGATTGACCATCGTATGTGTGTATGAATGGACCCTATGCGGGGACAGTGCACAGTGTGTGCTGAATTTCTCGGGCCAGAAATCAGTACGGGATGGGGGTAGCTGCAGTAACTATCTCATTGGGTGGAATCAGACCTTAGAGCTACAGACTTTTACATAGGAAATGCAGTCTGTAATATGGGCTCCAGACTATTGGGCTTGGGTAATTACATAAAAGGTGAGTTGTTCTGTCAAAAAGAGTCAAATTGTTGGCATTTCAAATTGGTTTTTGTCATCGTTTGTTGATCCATTCAAATGATAGAGGAAGTGTCTAATGTTACATGTAGGTGCATTTTGTGGTGAGGAAAGAAAGGCACCCAATATATTTAGGAAATACACATGTATTGGGTAGAATGTCATGTCCAAGCGCCACTTTTTCTCATTCAATATACATGTAACCAATAAGGCGAAGTAAAAAAACACATGTTTAGCGTCCCCACCCGCTTCCTTTTTGGGGGCCGCATGGAATTTTATTTTTTATTTTTACCAATTCAAAATGAGATTAACCCTCCTAGTTTTTTGGTGCACTTTAGTGGGAAGTTGCTATAGAGGTCAAAATCAGTTAGTGAACAATAAAAATCCTTCAGGGTAGAATGTCGTATCTGGCCGCCACTATTTTTCATTAAATATAAGTAAATAACCAATAATGTAATCTTACCTACCTGGTAAGGTGGAGAACATATGGATGATTGATGATGGACATATAGCCTACTTCAAATTATTCCAGGATATTTATTTCATGAAAAATCTGGCATTTTTGGTATACGATGACTTCCTCAGTCATGTCAGTCTGATCTTGTAAACTCCACAATTAGTGACCAACAGTCATTGTACATGCGTAGTGGAAACTATAATAGGATCCTTCTATTTTCTGAAGGGGAGGATTTATTTAGAAGGGAAATCAAGTCCGAAAACCATCATAAAAGTGAATTTTAAAGATAGTTTTCGCTTTCTGTACCACCAAAAATCGATAGAATGATTTTTTAACTGGTTAGTGGTTGCAAAAAAAATCCAAAAAAGCCCTTAAAAAGTGGCAGCCGGATACGACATTCTTTCCATCCTTCAAAATCCTCCAACTGCCTTTGTTGTCTAGGGAGTTAGGGTTATTTTCGGGCTGATATTTCACAAAATATAGGCCTAAATTATAATTATAATGTAGGCCTAAGTCAAATCACCATTTTTTGGGCGCTGGGATAGTTCAACGTTAACGTGTAAGGAACGTAGGCCTATCTAACGTAATGTGTGTCGAAAAAATTTGAGCTCTAGGAATTTACAAAAATCCCGCCGTTAGCGGCAATGGAAGGAACGTGTGGCTAAACTAAGGATTCAGGTCTGTGCCACAATCGGTGGGACAAACCACCAAAAATCTACAATTTGTTCAAAAAGAAACCATAGACATAGTCTCACCGATTATGCAGGAACTTGAGAAGTGATACGTCTGGTACATTACACCATTCACCTGGCTCTCTAGACTATGTTTGTATTTGTACAGAGTAATATAAATGCAGAACTTTTGTAAAAGCTGGCTTTCACCTCACGATACAGTTAGCCTACATGAAATAGCGATTGCATGACGTACGTACATACATACACGTACACACACCCTGTAGTGTAATAATATACACGAGTGACTCGACTGCATGTACGATACGAGCCGACGCGTCATAAAGATGAGTTTCCGCCCTAATTTCGTTGATTACAACTTAACTATTATAGTATCAGCCTCGTTCAAATCTCGCAAATAAAATTCAATTTACTTTTTTCTAACGAAACAGTCTTTATATATTGTTTTCTTATTTATGTATTTGTTGTTGTTGAATAGTATAATCTATATCAGAAACCAATCAAAATATTGGACATGTTTATTTAGTTATTTTATTTTTATTTATAATTATTTTTGGTGGTGGGGGGAGTTTTTTTTCTATAAGATTTTTGCCGCAAGAGGGCGCTGTATAAAGGCAAACCAGTATAATACAGATCAGTGAGGCGAACCGTCTGACCGCGCCGGTACCGATGCGGCAGCTCACTCCAACGGATTTTCTGATCGACTCATGCTTTAATTAAAAGGATTTGGCCCACTGAACGGTTTTTCTGCATTGGTGATAGATAGCAACAGTGATTGCATTTATTAATATAATTATCACGAGGTTACATCTGGGATTGTTCCATTTTCATTAGGCTAATACGAAAGCTCTCAATGGCAAAAATAAAGAGGGACCCAATAAATATTGTTCAATTCAATTCATCAAGTACACATTTATTTCATGAATAATTATACTTCAAATACACATAACTGGTTTTACATAACTCAGACACAGATCCTTGTCATTTAATATTTTCAATCATTCCAGATCGGTTATATACTGAGTGATAATGAATTTTCTATTAAACTTAATGCTCTCATTGGACGAAAATGCCATTCAAATGATAACTTTAACAAACAGCCATTCCACGACGTTACAACTATTGGCGTTTCCGTCGATTTCATAAATAAAGTAATTTTTAATGAGAACCAGAAATAGTTCGGTCGCATACAGCTTCTCACTCGCCTCCTTCCGAATATTGTGCAATTCCTGTTATTCCTGTTGTATCATAATGCATTTTAAACAAATGACAATAATCTTTGTGTGAATTATATTTTTTTAAACAAAAAGCGGATTCTTTATTTGTTATATCACTCGGTAACATCTGGGAATAAAAAAATGCTCCCATTGGCCTTCATGGAACCCATTGATAATTTGTATAATACTGTCTTTAATTTGATTAATGTAGAAATCTTGAAATGAGACCCTCAGCTCAGCTCAGCCAGTCGATTAATAAGTAATTAGGTTATTTGAACCAATCACTGTGCAAGCAAAATGTTGGATTTGTCTATATTTAAATAAATGATACTCTAACAAATTAATTACCTAATACATTATGTATTAACATTTCTTTATCAAATCAGAAGAAAAATAATAAAGAAAAACATAAAGCACAGAATTAGAACGGATTGGTAAAAAGCCCTCGCGCCCGTGCATTTTTTTCTTCTTCAGTACTCTTCGTCCACTTTAAATTTTTATACTAAAAATGAATTTTGGATTTTATTTTCCTTTAAAAAATGTCCTTCATTAACCGTGGGGGACTATTATATAGAATTATTTTGCTTCTGAATTAATTTTGTAGTTAAGAAAATGTATAAAACTTGAATAAAAACAAATTTTATGAAAATGTTGAAAAACCTATAGTCTTGATCCAGTACCTCCTACTTACAAAGCGAGCGTTCTAACCACTAGACAACCATGCCAGTCGAATTGTTCGTTGAAATAATTACTAAAGAATCTACTTAAAATTATATTTCTATGC
The DNA here is from genome assembly GCA_029582265.1 of Zoroaster sp. YZ-2022. NCBI lineage: Eukaryota > Metazoa > Echinodermata > Asteroidea > Forcipulatida > Zoroasteridae > Zoroaster > Zoroaster sp. YZ-2022. The sequence goes on along the minus strand of CM055816.1, from coordinate 50,046,752 downwards.
CAATTTCTAAGCCACTGACGAAGTATACTGCAGAAAAAATAGCTCGCGGCGTCGCCACTAGTAAGTTTGGGCGATATCGATTTTTTTTCATCCACAATATTATCGGCAAACATATATCGCGATTTTCGATAATATCGCAATTATTATTTTTTTATTCATGCATGATTACTTTAGAGCTGATAACCACAGGTATGTAGGCCTACCCCTCTACAAGCATCACAATAAATCACAAATTCATTTGCAGAGCGTGTATGTACTTCTGAAGAAGTTCACTTTTGTTTCTCACTTCCAAAAGCTGAAAAAGGCTGTTCTAATTTTGTTTCCTTGGAATTTCTGACTTGATTCACAATGGCGATTTTTTTAATCGGAATATATTTTTAATCGCAATTTGCCGAGATCTCGATAACTTAAAAAGGTTCTCGATATCGTAATCGAATAAAATAAGGGTATCGCGATATTCGATATTATCGTATTATCGCACATGCTTAGCCACTAGCGTGCATAGTCTTTTTTCGCGCGTTGTATTCTGGGTTGCTGCGTGGGCCTTGACTAAAGGCTAACTGGATTTCGATTCTAATAGCTCTCTCAAGCAGAAATGATTAAGTGCAAAGGTCATAAAACACTTGTATGGTTGCATGATCTACAATATTTTTGATTTACTTCCTCATCAATGTTGTATAGGGACTTATAAAATACAAACTTTCTTATTCAAAAGCAGTACTTTAGAAGAACTGCCACCTCGTCTTTGAACAATATTTGTCCTAAATAAATGTTTAAGTCGGAGTTATTGTATATACATAATACTTGTAGAAATACAGCTCGATGGGAATCATGTACGTGTTATGGATGCAACTTTGTTGGTTGTCTGTTGCCCTCATACAGCAAAGTAGGTATTGTATTACAGGCAGTACTGTGTAGGCCTACACTGTACACATGTCTATACATGTACATGTACATGAATAATTTAATAACACTATGACTGATGTACAGAAACCAACCTGTGTAAGCTTATTTCGTTGTGTCGTTGAGGGGAAAATAGTAAAAATGCATTCAATTTTGTTGTATTCATTCTAATGTGGAATTTCGTCTCGAGTCTGTTCGAATACAATTTATTGGTGAAATAATTTGATTAATTCTACTAACATTATAGGCCTAGCACCTAAGTCCAGAAATTATTCAAGAAGATGTTTCATAGCGTCACAAACTTTACACTAATTATAGGTTTCACGGGAAATCTATTATACTATGTGCTTTAACAGTAGTGATATACTGTAGTCTGTACATGCAATGTGAGTTCATACGCACCAGGGGTTGCCGTCAGTTTCCCTCATGTGTGTTGTAATAAATGTATACCAAGGTCCACAGGATCCATCGCTTCCTTTATCGATTATTTACCTATAATGCCATGCTAATACATAAACCCTATATATTCAAAATAAAATGAAGGTGGGAGAATCAATTCAAACAAAGTGTTGTTTGTGAGGTGGCGCCTGATGATATATTGAAATTAGAGAATCACAACATTAGAAGGCGTTTACACGAAAGCCGCCTTTGTTCTTAATTAGATCTGATTTATTATGCTTTTTTACTGATATAATTGATCTTTATTAGGTTTTTGTTTAATTCAATTAGGTTTATCTAGTTATTTATCATGCTTGTAAACTCAATATTTTCTCTGTTGTAGGTGGCGTGCTGGGTGATTTCAATGGACCGATCAGTCAAGTAGTAAAGGAGACGGATACTGCAATACTTACATGCAGTGCAGGGTCTAGTGTGACAATTACCTTTTCATCTTGGTTCGATGATGTAGGTACTTTTGGCACAGTAGCTGGTTTACTAAAAACTACTGGCAAATATGCAGACTTTGAGATTGTGAATACCAATACTGCTATTGGTCAGATGGATCTTCGCATCACCAACACTCAATATGAAGATGAAGGAACGTATACGTGTCAGATTAATGCGGATCCTGGTGTACCAGCAACACTGACTGTAGAAGGTAGTCATGGACGTTTTGTGAACTATAACATAATCATCTTATGTTGGTTAGACATGTCACCCGTGTTTTCGCTATTTGCCGACAATTTAAGGATAGTTTTTCTGGTCTTCTCACCGGAAAATTTATAATTTCCTTTTTGAACATTTGCAATGACTATATTTCATACGAAAACAATTAAGAAGCTTGGTTTAACAGTACTTAAATGCTGAAATGAATTAATGACGGGACTCCCACGCAGGACATTTCATTTCAGGACATGGGTCTTTTAAATGTAAAATCTCACAAACATTTGGATAAATGATTATTTTAATGCACTTGTTTCGCTCTCCTCAAGTAAAATAGCAAAGCTCCTATGACAAAGGCAATTCCCAGTAAAATAGCGAAAACACGAGCGATGTACATCTTTATAAAATTACATGCTCTATGGCAATTAAATGTTCACAAATAAAATTCACCTTGACATATGCAAAAAGTTATTAAATAAAACCATATTAAAGATGTATCGGCCGTGTTTGGGCTTGATTTAAATGTTGAATTGCTATTTATCTGGAGTTATGAGGAAGTTATATAAGCTTTCATTGAAGACAAAACAGGGTGCCATGGCTGAGCGGTCTCGTGCATCAGACTTTGTGTTCTGATGAATGAGTCGTCAGAATGTGTGTTCGAATGCTGGCCACGACCATGGTACTTGTGTTCTTGAGCAAGGCACTTCACTGTACATCACTCCTCTTCACCCAGGAGTATAAATGGGTACCTGTGAGGGTAGAGGTTGATATTGTGGTTGAAAAAGCTTCCGATGCGCTACGGTAGCTCAGGGCTGTATACTCCCCAGGGAGCTGAGAAAGTTTAAGGATTGATATTGGCCCAATGACCAGGGATAATAATGTAAAAGCGCCTTGTATCCTTTGGCAATTTGGCGCTCTATAAATACAGTTATTATTGAAACAAAACAAATCCGTAAATGGTTAGTGCCAGTAAATTAAAAACTCAAATTAATGAAAGGCGGGACCCCACGTTTTAATCCTCAAGTTATATGTTGTCAATCAGAACCAAGCGCCTTTGAAATATCATTTATATTTACAGTTTCCGATATCTGAATTTCATAAAAATAATTTTTTCGTTTAACAACGATGTTATCTTTAAAATTCGCCCGCTTTATAAATTCTGGTCTGTGGGTCGTCTCAGCCATACACGGGCGATATATCTTCGAGATCTAATGCCGGCAATATTTTTTCGGCGTTATTTGTTTAATCTGTACATTGATTATAATGTATATGGATAGCCTAACAAACATTTTAAGAACAATGTGTACTGGCTTTAATTACATAATATTTATGTTTCGGTAAATTGATTTGTGAAATTGTTTATTTGAAAGTTATTTACCCGACAATCTGCCATGTAAAGAAATGATTTATTTTTTGTTATTTTTGCTTACATGGGGATCCATCAAGTTCATGACAAAAATATGAAACTAACATCAATCTCTATAAGCTAAATCATCCATCAATTTCTTCTTATTTCTGAAGGAGTTGTTGCCATTTTCCACAACTTTTGAAAGGACTAAGAATCAGAACTTCATATTCTTGCGGAAGTTTTGCACCTAAATACTGGTCACAATATTGTGTTATGTACAGGTATCCTATATGTATTCAAATCAGATCAGCAATTTTCCATGTTAAATATTATACATAATAGGCCCTATGTGTAATTGTGTATAGTACATTTGTTTACATTTTTAGGCCTGGAATTTTATTCTTGAAAGGGCAAGGTCACTTCTCCATTAGAATATCAGAATGTTATTGGAACAAGGGGCACCAAGTCCAAGAACAGGGAAACGGAGGCCATGGCCTCTGTGGTTTCCGTGAAATTCCAGACGTGCATTTTCCATCAAAGAAGTTTGAACAGTAAATGAACATGTAAGACTGTTTAGTCGTTTGAGAGAAAGTGTAGACCTAAACTTGTCTGAACCAGAAAGAAAGTAAATAAAGGTTTATTCGTTCCTTTTGTGTTTACATGCAGCTCAAGTGACAAGTGTTACTATAGCAGTAAACGGTTTAGTAATGGCCCCCGGTGCAACAGTTGATATGACTGCTGGTGAGCAAGTTGAGCTTGTCTGTAAAGCATTTGGCGGAAGACCACGTGTAGCAATAGATTGGAGCAATGATGGGGTTAGTATCCCTGGTGACACAGAGAGAGAAGAACCCAATGGAGATACAACAAACACAATAAGTACCCTTATGTTCACCCCAAGTAAGAATGATAATGGACATCAGTTGGAATGTCGAACATCCGGACAGGAAGCTGCAATACCTCAGTCACAATCAATTACTCTCAATGTACAATGTAAGTCTCTTTCATTTTGTTGTGTTTTAGTTACGATATTGAAAAGAAATTAAATGTACTGAAAGGGCCAATATCGTCACGATCAACAGGGCATGGAATCATGTCTGAAGTGCTTTTAGCATAGAAATAAAAGAATTGTAAATTATTTCAAATTTACAATGTCTGGCAACGTTTTTGAAAAAAAAGAAGAACATTTTAAAAACGTGATTACAAATTATACATGTAGGATGGTTTTATGATTTATTTTTTTTATACTAGAAAGATGAAATGAACGTACATGTATGTTTCCAAATAACAATATTCTTCCCTTTAACACCATGTGTATTCTTTCTCTATTTGGTTCACTGTTTATAAGTTAGAAATGTTTTCAGTTAACTTTAGCGGAAAAAAAATCTGCTTGACAATAGAGGATAGTTAGTTAGAACAATAAATTCAATGCATTCACCATGGATTTGTATAGTTGCATTGCTGATTGGCTAGCAAGAACGATCGGCAAGTTAGTAATGTGAAAAAAAATATAAAAAAATAAATAAAAATAAAAAATACAGTAAGCAAAACATTATTCATTTATTCTGGTTTATTAACAATAACAATTGCACAAGGTGGCTTAATCCGAAGGGTATAATTTACAAAGTTGAAGAAAGTACTTAAATTAACAAATTAAAAGGTAATCACTAGAACAGAAAAATAGAAATTTAAAAAAGTAGACAGACAGAGAGATATTTGGCTAGACTGACTGACAGACAGCATGACTAAACACAGTTAAAAGATAGAAAGAAAGAGTGATGGACAAACAGACAAATTTGTGGACAAGAAGACAGTCAGTCGGCAATTTGAAACACAACGAACCAAAATAACAATGGTAAAATTTAGATTCAAAACCTACTTGATTATCTATAAATAATTTTAAAGCCAGTATACACGTTTGGTAAAATTTAAATTAAATGAATGATCCATGATACTTTCTTGAATTGTATAAAAAACCAACCTGTGAAAGTTTTAGATTATTGCATTGTGTTGTTAATGTGAAGTTAGTCAAAACGCATTCAGAATATGGAATTTCTGTCTTCATGAAGTACACACTGACCTGTGCCGAGTAGCCGTGCTTGTGGGTATTTGACTGTTGAGTTCAATACCCGCTTCCTTTTTACCAGTTCAGGTACCCACTTTATAAAATCTTCACATAATTTCAGAAACTGAATGCCAGTTTTTTGATGAAGACTTAACCGATCTTCCATGTTTATAATAAGGTTTCAGGTAATTTGTTTTTATTTCATAAAATTCATAACGATAATACATGTAAATTATAAATGTTGTTGGTAGTTCTTGTATTATTATTTTTCTATGAACGTTATGGTATTGAAAAAATGGAAACTCAATGCCACTGTCTGCGGTGTTAGGCCTAAATGCATCGCAAGAGGAATTATTGACAATCTGGATCCCTGGTTCTAAAATTACCTGTGGATGTGCAGCACTATCATGAAGACAGAAATTCATAATGGAACTTATTTCATTCTATTTACTTTATAACGATAGCTACATAGGCTAAAATACATATTTCAAGGGATGTTTGTACCTTTCCTTTTAAGTTATTTTTTCTTACCCAAATTATTTGTACGCTTTATTTTCCACAGTTGTCCCAGAGGTAACGGTAACCCACAGTAATAACTTAATTACTTGTTCATCTGTTGCCAATCCGGAGGTAGCTGACAATGAATATGTCATCATTCTGAATGAGACAATGTCGTCTACTGGGAAAACCAGAGAGTTTAATCGTAACGACAATGGTTGCACAATGGTCAGATGTAATGCCACTAATAAAATCGGAACAGCTACAAACACGATTAAAGAAGAATTGTGCCCAGGTATGTACATATTTCCATATCTGTGTGTGCTTCAAACCATGGTTATAATTTTGAAGACATGAGCTGGGGCATAGCGATCATGAGTACACTGCGAAAAATACATTGCAGTACAATCTAATAGACAGGGAGGCCCATTGGGGGTAAAATACACTTACAGTGCATGTTTACAATAATACATTAAAATCTCTTAACCCACAGACAAAAACAATTCTGAGGCTGTGCCGGGTATCCAGCCGAAACGGTCATTACCGGGTTTCATTTTTTCGGTTCCAATTACCCATAATTAAAATTTCGACTGAACATTTAAATCACACAAAATGGAAGTCTATGATTTTTTTTTGTTAACAAAAGTCGTTTTTAAAATAGTTATGAAATTATTACAGTAAGTCCACATTTATTATGACTCTAATAAAACAAGAGAAACTTGTGACAATTTTAATTCTTTCAAAAAACTTTTGAAAACTCATTATCACCAGCACCTCGGATTAGGTTTCTAGATAGATGGCGCTTTATAAGTTTCATTATTATTATTTTATTATTAACATTCAGGAATATGTGTTTTTACAAACTTGTTTCCGGGTATCCGAATATTTCCAATTTCTGGGAACCGATTCCCGAAATAACCGAAAACGCACAGCCTTTAAAAACAATTCAAACCTTACTGAAGATAAATGTTGTTAATTAGCAATGCTGGGGTATACATGTAGTTTGAATGGGGATATTTAAAACACAATGTCATTTAAACCTGTCAAAGTTGTAGTAAAAAGAACCTTTCTTCTGGTTGAGTCTCTGTCTTGAATCCACCTTTTTGAATTCGAGGATGTCTAATGATTGTCCAGATGTATGTCTTTGGATTACAATTGTTAGGATTTAAAAATGGGGGTATCCAAATTAGATTTTTAGCAAAAAACAGGGCATCTAATTTTACAAAATGAAACAGGATGTCCATTCAGCAATAAGAGATGTCCATTTAGCAATCAGGGCTTCCTAAACACAACAATATGCATGAATTGCTTCCTTTACATGTACATCATGTACAGTGTGTAAGTACTGTAAACGTAGAGTGTAGTTTATAATTTGTGTAGTGGTGTGTAGTCAACCTCACAGACCTCGGCTTGTCCCATAAACACTGTATTCAATTAAAGGATGATCACTGATTAGGGTAATCCATGTTAACCCTCATGCTGTTACTAAGCACACTTAATACATACGTAAGATGTTTTTGCATGGATTAAATTTTCAGTGTAACTGCTGTGTGTGGTTACGGGTATATTAATTCTATCCATGGATGCACGCACAAATCCAATTTTGATTAGTCTAAGGGTGTGCGACGTACAAGATATTCCGTTCAGCAAATAGCTTGGAACCTGATTATAAATTTGGATTTATCGTACTGGATTTATCGTTCATCATTTATATACATTAACTCTATGGGTACATGTACCATGCGTATCGTCTTAAAAGTTTTCAGTAAACATGTAATAATAGTAAATAAATAATGTCCCCAAAGAGTACATCATTGCTAATTTTCTGTTTACTTTGTGTTATCGAAAATAACTTGCACTTGTGATCATTTGTCATTTAAATGACTACTGAAGACCAGAAACTCACAAACAGATCTGTCAAACCTGCCGATGATCTACGTAAGTGTAGCATTAACGCTGCACAAATTGTACAGTGCGTCACTGCTGGTGTCCGCATTCATAATGCAACAATGACATTTACAAAACAGGGAACCAGTTAGTTTTTCATTGGTTGTCTGGAAAAAAGCGGTGTTTTTTTGCTTAAATTGTTTTAATTTAAATAATGATCGATCTCGTGTAGGCCAACATGTATTTTGGGGTTCATTCGCTATTTCCATGAAAGTTTGCAGACATTATGAATCATATACTGTTGATTATTTAAACACACATCATATTCATAATAACTACGACGCACTTAGTCACAGCTTGTTTAATCATATATTGATATAGGAGGAAAGCCGATGTGTGGATGAGTGTGTCCGTTTTTGTATGGTGTAAACCGATGACTTTAACAAAAGGGAACAACGGCGGGTCCTCGGTTGGCTGTTATTGTTTGCAAATGAAAGGTTGGAAAAACGTGTACAAATCAAATGGGAGATACCTAAAAAAGTAAATGTCCAACCACAAAGTGGACAAAAGAGGGGAACAATAGGAGGTCCTCGGTATACACCATAAACAAATGTGGGTGCACTTGAAGTCTTCTTCAAATGCATCTGTTTCTGCATTGATAACATGCTATTGGTGAAGCCTCTCTCTTTCATGGCATTTTGCCATGTATGTTGTACCTCAATACAGTGGGCCCCAGACTCAAATCCATAGGCGTTATCATTTGCTATCAAAGATCTGATCCCTGGAACCACCCAAGCTTCTACCCCCTCGTGACCACTTCTAATACAATCAATAAACATTTTACGACAGACATTCTCTAGAACTTTGCATGGTGAGGAGGATAAGTAAGACTAATTGCGGTGACACCATGTGAAATGCTCAATTGAGTAGTAAATTATTTCTGAAAAGAACTGGAGGTACAACTCAAAGAACCTCCAGTTCTTTTCAGAACTAATTTACTACTCAATTGAGCATTTCGCATGGTGTCACCGCAATTAATCTTACTTATAATATTCTCGATCTCTGTACATTTTGATGCAGGACCACAGGCAACGACTGTTGGTGTGCCACAGGCAACGACTGTTACTGTGCCACAGACAAAGGACACGATGGTTACAGGTAATCAAACATACAATATAGTAGTAATTAGTTCTAAAAAGAACTGAGCTTCTTCACAAGAATGCCAGACTCTGGGAGATGCTGCTGCTGAAGTAGACTGCTGGAGGATGCTGGAATATTAGTGCGTTGAAGCGCGCAGGCGGGAAACGGTGGGACTGGGTTCCTTGGAGTGGGGGGGGGGGGAGAAGTGTGTGCTCACTGAACTGAATCAGTTGTTAACAAGCACGGGGGAGGGAGGGTGGTTGACTTCAGGATGTAGGAGTTCCCTCAGTCTGGGGTGGGTTGTGGATTATGGATAATAGAAGATCCTTCGGTCCGTAGTAGGGGTCGCCAAATATCACTGATGTAGAAACCGATGTCCTGTGGAACAGTGTCATGCTTGAAGATCTCGATGACCTCTCTGATGTGTCTGGGATGCAATGTGTTAATGGGTGAAATGAGTTGAGCTGCCTGCCAGTCGATTAGGTAGTCCTTGATTTGGGAGTGCTTCACAATGGCTGACTTCTCAAAATCTCCTCTGTGCCCGTGTGCTCGGTGTTCCTCGTTGGGAGATTCCGTCCTGTTTCCCTGATGTAGACTTTGCCACACTCGCAAGAGATCTAGTATACTCCCGCTCTGTTTCCGGGATCTGGTTTATCCTTATGGGTGTGGAGAAGTCATTGAAGTTTCCTGGGGGCTGAGTGGTAGAATTGGATGCCTGTTTGTTGGAGGATGCCCTGGAGTTTGTGTGACATAGAACCTAAGTAGGGAGACAGGTACAGGGGGTTAGACTTTGGGTAGAGGGGACCCTGGGGTCGGGGTTAGATGTGGCAGGCTTCGGTGTGTTGATCTTGCTGGGTTTGTAGCCGTTGTGCTGGAGGGTATAGTATTGATGTTCCGTGTGTAAACTGTCTAGGTCGCATAAGTTGTAGGCACGTTGTACGAGGGTGCGGTTGACTGATAAATTGATTCTAGGGTGATGGAAGGAACACTGGTTGAGGTATCAATCTGTATGGGTGGGCTTCCTGTATTCGTTGTGGTGCAAAGATACATCTGGTTTCTGGAGATGCCAACATCAAGGAACGAGATCTTGCTGTCTTCTTCTACTTCCATCGTAAACATAGTGGTAGGATGTTGCTCGTTGAGGTATCGTAGGAAGTCCTGAAGTGCGTCTCTGTCATGTGGCCATATAACAAAGGTATCATCCACATAGCGGAGCCACAGGTTCGGTCGGACTTCAGCGGTGTGGACCGGGGATAGAGGAGATCCCATGGAGGTCCCAGCTGACTGCTCGTAGAACTTACCAGAAGAAACTCAGTATGCTTTTCTTTTTAAAGAAGTGATCTAAGCACATGTTAATAATTTACCTTTTCCAAAAATGAGATAGGTATTGTCATAAAGAAACTAAATACAGGCCTACGTTTCATCATTTTTCTGAACTCCTTTCGTTTCGAATTCAGAAAAAAACTATGGTTCACTGGTGGAAAACAAATGGCTATCTTCCATATACAAATCGCCATCCTGATGTCGCTATTGCAAAATCACCCCTTCAGTGGACAAAATCACCCCAGTATTGGCCACAAATACCGAAAATATCGCCACTGTTGCACGTAAACGTAAAAGGGAACATTTGTTTTCCCCAAGCAGACCGAATGGGCTTTTCTGAATTCGAGACAAAAGGGGATCAGACAAAATGCCTTTAAAAATACATTTACCGTGGAATAAGATAATAAACCATTGTTTAGTTTCCTTATTATATAACCTCTTCAACAATGGGGAAAGGTAAATTATTAATATTTGGTTAGAGCTCTAGGCACTAGTTTAAATTGGTTTAGTAACAGGTAGGTAAATACTGTAGGGCTATTGTAGACCGTTTGGTCAATGGCTCATTACAGAGCACTAATGAAACAAGAAGTCCATTTTTCATTCCAGTACCAGGAATAACCATTAAATTATGATTTTGAATATCAATTAGAACTATACTCGAAAGTGGGGATTGGAGTATAGATCAGCATGAAGTTATTTGACTTTTTTTGAAAATGACAAATATTCCAACGGATTTTGAAACCATCACCAACTTAAATTGTTTAGTTGTGCCTTGGCTGTTTGTACAGATACTGTGCGTGTTTTGTGGAGTCTATACATGTTCGACATGTTATAGGATTATGGTTTCCTTGTTTCCTTCTTTATTATAATATTCCTTGGTGGTTTAGGCGCTTGTAGTTGTGATGTTGGTGTGGTTGTTGGATTGCTGATAGCGGGATTCGTATGTGGAGCTGTCACTGTAGTTATTGTCGTCGTCTGTCTAAGAAGGCATCATAACCAGCAAACATCAGCCTCCAAACAAGACCATGGAACCGTCATAGATGACAGGTAAGGTACCATTGCCGATTTGGGGTCATACACCGTTTGCTGTTGTTGTTTAAAAGAAAGGTAGGGGCTCCGTACGACTAACCAGTTACACATCTTCAAACATGGATTACTAATTCATAGGCCTATATGCAGGAAAGGATAATTATAGTCAGTGCGTTTCCGTTTAAAGTAGGAATCGTACGTGTGGAATAGTAATTCAAACGAACGAAAATCACTTTCTGTCGTTCACCATGCACGCCCTATCCCAATTTCTGTAGTTTTAATAACTTTTACCTCACGTTTCGTTATTTGCAGAGGTTATCAGGTACCAGATGGATCACAGACAAACCAGTCATCGTTGAGCGCTACTCCTTCACGAAAACGTAAGTCCGCCTATGAATAGATCGAGGCTACCCGTACTAGGTCCTATGTAACGGCACCACAATACACCAATTCAGATCATGTCCCCATCCACCTGAAAAAACTCGGACACCTCTGGTCTTGCAACAAGACATTAAGAGAAATCTCACAGGGTGCGGGTATACAGCGTGATATTAATACATTGAAAACGTCTTGGCTTAAAACTAAGCCGTACATGTGCAGTCAAGTTCTTAGAACACAACCAAATGGTTTTCTCCAAACTCGACGTGGATACACAGTGTCTGATGAACAAGTCTTGCAAGCACAGTATTTTACCATGGAGGAAGTGTTCATCCCAAAAGTGTGGATAACCCTGGAAAGCTTGACCAACAAAATGGCGGATAGCAACAATAGAGAAGTTCGTAAATATAGGCTTACTCCTGTCATAAAATTTGAAATATTTTATTTAATTTGATTGTTTTTGTCTCAGGATGGTTGATACCATCATTAACGTTACACCAGGTATGGCCTTAATCTCAAATTGTGATTAGTAATGTGTTGTGAGAATATCAATGCAGTATCCAGCCTTACAAAACATACGTAAAATGTTTTCTTTTTAGATATTCCGCTATATGAGTTAACTCCAGCAGTAGTGTATGAAAGTGTCTCGGATGACCAAGCCGGCAGGTCCCCCATACCGAAGGAAGCAACATACGGAAATGTGGGACCTGATCTGTCATTCTCGCGAGATCTCGTGGTGATCGAGAACGAAATTGGTCGAGGCGCGTTCGGGAGGGTGATGCTGGGTACGGCACTTGGGATCGAGGAATCTGGGAAACGAACGAAGGTTGCAGTTAAAACGCTCAAAGGTATAAACCTCATGCCACTGATCTCTATTATACTGACTGGATAGAAGATCATGTGCTTCCATTAAGCCACTGGATGCCATGTTGGTCCTCACATAAACCACTTATAACTATGTGCATTCCTTTGCATGGGCATTTCTTTCTGTGTGCATTCGTTTGTGAATTCCTTTTGGGTTCCATTTGGGTAGTGGGGGATCAACATGGGCCTACGGCGAATGCCTTTATTTATTAGGCACTAATAGGCAACCCTCTATCCACTTATAATAATAGAGATATAGTGGAGTACCAACATGGCCCTGCTGTGGATGTCTTTATTTGTTAGGCACCAATAGGCAACCCTCTATCCATTCATAATAATAGAGATATAGTGGAGTACCAACATGGCCCTGCGGTGGATGTCTTTATTTGTTAGGCACCAATAGGCAACCCTCTATCCATTCATAATAATAGAGATATAGTGGAGTACCAACATGGCCCTGCGGTGGATGTCTTTATTTGTTAGGCACCAATAGGCAACCCTCTATCCAGTCATAATAATAGAGATATAGTGGAGTACCAACATGGCCCTATGGAGGATGTCTTTATTTGTTAGGCACCAATAGGCAACCCTCTGTCCAGTCATAATAACAGAGATATAGTGGAGTACCAACATGGCCCTGCGGTGAATGCCTTTATTTGTTAGGCACCAATGGGCCACCCTCTATCCAGTCATAATAATAGAGATTGGTGCTTTATGTATAATGATGTAACAATCTGAAGGGTGTCCTCATTTAGAGGCAAAAGAAGGTCACTCATTGGTAACATGAAGATAACGAGTGACTAATGACCCCTTATGATCCCTCCTGGATCCAACAATGGTGGGGTGTCTTCACATTTAGGCACAGATACTTTGAGATTCGTTCATGAATAAAAAGCCATTTTTTCCTTGTCTATAGAGGGCGCTGACGGACAGGCAAAGACTGGACTTCTTCAAGAGCTGGACCTGATGAAAACTATTGGTTCACATCCAAACGTTGTCAAATTACTGGGGTATTGTATAGAGACAGGTAAAACAACTGTGTATGGATTTATGAAATCAGAAAAAAGTTTTCAACAAAAAGCTAAGGTTGCTTGAGAAGGAAGAAACTGTTCAGGGATATACACGTAGATACAAAAATTTAAGCAAGATGCGACTGTTTGTGTAACTTTTCCTCGATAATGATTTCATTATTTACCATATTGCATTTCACACGAACACATATCGTGTTGTTAGTTTGTCTTTCTCTCTGTGCATTTTTGTTTGTAATCTGCTTTTTGACATCCTGTCTGTTTTTGGCATCAGATCCTGTCTACGTCATCGTTGAATACCTTGGTAAGGGAGACCTCAAGAGCGTTCTCATTGACTGTAGATCCAAAGACACTGGTACAGGCTACTCTAACATACCTGGCTTGAGTAAATCATTCTCTCAGACCTTAGTCAAGTTTGCCAGGGATGTGGCCAATGGAATGGCTTTCTTGTCCTCACAAAAGGTAAACCTTGTTAAAATGTTACAGTAACAAGTAATACCAAGTGATAGGCCTAATGTATTCACAATTGACTTTTAAACGATGATTAATAAATGCTCTCATCTTGCAATTGAGAAAATCTGATTGTTCCAGACGAGATCACATGGTGGTGCATTTGTGGCCGATATTAACCAGTCATTATCATAATGACCAGGGCGCGTGACGGCTGTATCAATAATCCGGTGCGCGACACGGCAAGGGAATTGGACCAATCAGACGCTGACTCAATTATAGTTTAGTTGTTGTTTCATGTGTCTCCAATAAGTTTCTTTTCGTACATTTATTAATGGGAATAAAACTTCGACGATTGGACTTTATCACTGGATAAAGCCTAATGGGTCGTTGCCTCCGGCTCTGTACATTATCACTCGTGTCTGCGCCCTCAACGGTCTTTATTATGCATTAAAGACCAACTGATGAACTTGTATTCCCATAATGTAATCAACGATAAAATGTTTTATCTTCTTCCCTCATACCCATAGTGTATCCATCGTGACCTTGCTGCTCGTAACGTGTTGGTAAGCGAAGACATGGCGTGTAAGGTAGCTGACTTTGGTTTGGCCCGTGACGTCATGAATGTCCGCATCTACCAACGAGAATCAGAAGTAATATATTTAAATATTTAAATTAAAGGAGAAAATAATTAAACACTATTGATTCCACTTGTATATGGTTTTGAGTAATAAACATTCTCCTGAGGACGATCAGAGCATACTGATCGAAACGTCGAGTTGTACCCCCAGTTCTTTTCAGAACTAATTACTACTCAATTGAGATTCCACATGGTGTCACCGCAATTATTCTTACTTAAACATAACCTTTATTCAGCCCTAAACATATCTCACGATATGCAAAAGCGTTAATTCTATCACCGTGGGCAAATAGATTAGAACTATTCCAAGAAGTTATTATGAGGTTCTATTTTAATAAGAGTGACTTGAGTTATTTAGTTTATGTGTATTTTCATTTTAATTTGTTGCTGTGTTTCTTTGGTTTTCTGTGAAGGAAATCGACATAAGCAGAACAATGATAATTTCCTTTAAGAGAGGAGAATAAATACTTGAAATTTAACATTTTTACAAATTTATTGAGAGAAGATTGATTTATAACGGGACATTACCATCAATTATTTACTATCATTATTTACTATAAAACAATGCTTCTCACGATCATTTTGTGAAATGTGTTAATTTAAAGAATTTGTTTTCCTTTTTTTAAGTAAAACAGAATTATTTTGAAATTAAAGAATATTGCCCCCAAAACACGAGTGATACATCTTTGATGGAAAATTAGTTTGCTTACCAATAATACCGTAATGCTCATTACACAGGGACTTCTTCCCATGCGATGGATGGCGTTGGAATCCCTTCTTGATGACGTGTACACAACGGAGAGTGACGTATGGTCTTTCGGGGTTCTGCTGTGGGAGATCGTCACACTTGGTGAGATAATTGTTGCTTTGTTAATGAAGGAGTACTTTATGTTCTTCTATGGACCGGGAAGTGTGGGTAGAGGGGTTAATACATCGAATTTAATTTCCCTTTCAACAATGCATTGGTTGACTTTTTGTAGAAATTACATCGGTGACCAAGACATTCAGCAGTTCAAATGTAGAATCAACAGGATATTGATGTAGTTTAGTGTGCGGCAAGAATGATTACAGTGTGATGCTAATGGCCATGTTTCTTATCGCTTTTTAGTGGGAAAGACATGTATTATTATTGTATTAATGCTTAAAGTACTTACTGTGTGTTTGGTTGGATTAAACTGGCTTATAATGTACACTGTTATATATAACTGTCCATTTATTTGCATATCGATTTCTAATTTCGATTTCTAATTTCCTGCAGGTGCTCGGCCGTACCCACTCATGACTGCAAAGACAATGGTGAAGAAACTTAAGGAGGGTTACCGCACGCCTAGACCAAAACAGTGCAAGAAAGAACTGTAAGTACAGACGGGTTGGTATTATGCCTAGACCAAAACAATGCCAAAAAAGAGTTGTAAGTACAAACGGGTTGGTATACGAACTTTACAAACTAGGGTGTTAAAAACTTCACCTGTGGTGTTTATAATGAGTAACTCACCATGTGTAATCACCATGGCAGAATGAAATAGACACCAAGGGTGTTATTTGAACCCAGGGTTTTGTAGGGTGACATCTTACATGGAATCTACCTCACATCCGGGTATCACGCTGGAGATGACGATACTATTATGACATCTCCCACTACGTCGTAGTAGAAGCGTTGTGCTCGGATCAATATTAACGAAATGTTGAATTAAGCCAAGATGGTGAATTCATCATAATTAATGGAATTTTCTTTATAAACTGGAACAATCTAAGTTACAAATGAATACGAATTACCAAATTATTATCTGAAAGCTAAGTTGATGTGAAGTTGGTGCAGGTTATTAATCATTCACTTGTTTGTATTTTTTCTAAAGAGTTCTCTTTGAAGTGAAAACTTGAAATATGCACATTAATGAAAAATATTTTTTCCCCACACTTTTCTCATTACAAAGAGAATTCGTAGTGTGTTGAAACTTTCACAGTTTGGTTATTTATTGTACACTTTTTATCTGGAAGGTAAGCATTTCCATAAAAACTCGTAGAAGCCGACATTACCAATGTTGTACCGTCCCTTGAATATATATCTTGATTCAAAGACAGTAAGCCTACTCATAGAAGCAGTTTTGCCAACATTACCAATGTTGTACCTTCCCTTCAATGTATATCTTGATTCAAAGAGAGTAAGCATACTCATAGAAGCAGTTTTGCCAACATTACCAATGTTGTACCTTCCCTTTAATGTATATATTGATTCAAAGTGAATATTAAGCATACTCATAGAAGCAGTTTTGCTAACATTGTCAACGTTGTACCTTCTCTTTAAATAATTTCAATATTTTATTTTACAATAGGTATGCCATGATGCTCAACTGTTGGAATCAGAATCCAAAGAAGCGACCCGCTTTCCAGAGTCTCTTCAGAAAGTTGGACCAGATTGTGAAGAATGATGCGGTAAATATTTTTTGTTTCTTAATTACGGTAATTAAGGTGATTAATGTAAATTATAAATGTATATGTCAGGAAACTCCTTTAAACTGTAATTTGACTTTGCTCCAACAGTTCAAAGACTGAACACCAAAATGAAACAATAAAATAATAGGCATAGGGGTCTCAGGAATCGAATAATGAATAAGAAAATTGAATCATGGCTCACTATAAACCTGCAATGCCTTGCTGTTTAGATATTTGCTTTGGGGTTTTTGATATTTGCTTTGTGTGTTTCAAATAATTATGATCGTTTTATAGGAATTAGTTTTCCTCAGTAGATTACAACATACGAGGCGATAATGATCAGTGAGGCTATACTGAGGAAATCTAACAGCTTCTGTCTGATCACGCGGTGAAAAACGAGAAAATTCGATACCTGAAAATACAATTATATACATTTGGGGAATTTGAGATGCTTCAAAAATTTGTTTTTTTCGGATTTCCTTTCGTCAACAGGATTACATCACAGTCGATAATCTAGACGAAAGTATTTACGAGGTCGCAGTGATCAGAGAAGGCAGCGAGAAACTGTGAGAGTTGGTTTATTAGGGAGAGGCGAAGAATTGCGAATCTTCAACAGATTAATCCGTATGAACTATTTTAATAACAATTTAATTGTAATATAGAGAAGTACGCAATTTATATGTTGCAAACTAACTTGCTATATTTTTTAAGACTATTTTTAGGATGGGAAATTAATATTATTGTGACGAAAATGCCGCCTAGGTAATTTTCATCATTATTTCCTTAATAATAGTTAATGTTATTATTATTTGATGACATTTTCCTAAGTATTTACGATGTAGAGTGACTTGTGTGCATGCTGTTTGTACACACAAAGGATAGATTTGGTGTAAATTCAAGTCAACAGCTATGATTGGTCCTACGTTTGCATAGAAAAACAGATTTGTAAGAGTGAATAGGTTTCAATTTTTTCTGTGTACAATTTTCACATTAGATGATATCTATTGATGAATCTTTTCTGTAAAATTACCGTCTGCTCAGTGTTTACAAAGCATACTGATGAGATTACATCATCCACTTTGTTCAATAAAATTAAGCTGTGTTTAAGAAACAGTATTTTTTAATTAACAAGACATTTTATTTAGCAGATATTTCAGCTCATTTATTAGGAATTAAACAGTATAAATATGTGATTTATAGTTGATTTAGGACCTTGTAAATTTAGACAGCTTTGACATTTCTTTAGATTTAGGGGCGTGGCGTAATTACTATGTGTAAGAAATGTTCGTGCGTAAGGTGCTCAGTTGTAATGTTATAACAGGGTGAATTTTTAGATCAGAGTCAGTCTGTCTTGCTGATCTCTGACAGGTATGTGATGTACTTAATATTTTGTAAAGTTTAATCGTCAGAAGTTTGGAAGAGCTTTGAGCTTTGAACAAAGAGTTTTTAGATGAATTTGCTAGTATGAATAATTCCTACGACCTTTGCCTGTGCAAATAGGTTTGGTAATTTTATAGCGATGATAATATTTTCCAGTTAATATTGAAGAAACTACTGGCATCTTGAGTCAGAAGCCTTGTAATATTTAAGTTATTTAGAAGTAGATATTTTAGGTTGGAGCTTAGTATCTGTTTGGTATGTTTAAGTCAGTTGATGTTGTTGGTTAAAGCAATACGGTATGTCATAATTATAACAAATACAATTAGAGCTCCCAACCCCTAAAAAATAATAATAAATAAACCAAAACATACTACACAAAATACTATTTCAACACAGACTTCAACACAGACTTCAACACAGACTTCAACACAGACTTCAACACAGACTTCAAACACGGGCTTTAACACAGACTTCAACACAGACTTCAACACAGACTTCAACACAGGCTTCAACACACTAATCCGTATGGACCATTTTAATAACCATGTAATTATAATATAGAGAAGTACACAATGTGTATGTTGCTAATTATATTTTATTTTACACTATTTTTGTAATTTGTATATGTTTAAATGCTGGAATATGTAGCAAAGTCTTCGCTGTAAGTTGTTTGAATAATGGATTAAAGTCCAGGGAAGGTACAGTATTGGTGTTTGGTAACGTACACTCATTTTAACTTTCTAGTTTCAAGAAATATATCATAAAAACTAACCTGTGAACATTTTAATCACAATATGTGATCACGTTCTTGAGAAAACAACGATAAACTGTTTCATTTTCTTTCTTTCAGTTTTGATGTTTCATAAAAAGTCGCCGGACGCCTAGTTTTCTCCAAGATGCGGGGGGGAGGGCACTTCAGACGAAATAATTTCTGATAATGATTGCTACGTGTATCAACTGTACAGTAACTGTTTAGATAATAATTTGTTAATTTGATCATTATTTGTTAATTTGATATTCTGGTAATTAGCAATGTTGTACTTTCCCTTTAAAAAGAAACGGTTTTCTGTTTATTCTGTTTTCAATTTTAATTTTGTTGTAGATAGAGGTAACTGTAATAATAATAATAATAATAATGCGAGGACTTATAGCGCACGTATCCACCAACTGAGTGTTGCTCAAGGCGCATTACACTGTGTGTACTAATCTGGTTAATGTTCACGGTCTGGTCTGCTCTTCAATAAGCGTCATTAGGATTTTCAAATTGTCCTCATCCAGTTCATTTTCCCGTTGGACATTATTATTGTTTCATTTCACGTTAGGTGCCTTATTATTCTGTCTTTGACGTTCTTCCGACGTTCTTTTGTATTTTATAGGCTAGAAACGGAGAAGGTTATAAATAGTGTTTTAGGCCCCCCAAAAGGGTCCGGTTTCTGGTCATAGGTCGCCTTCAAAATCGGTGTAGTGACGTTTATTATTTATTTTTTTGGTATTCTTTTTTTCCTCATCCAGACTAATACGTGATACATGTATGCGCGGTTATTGGAACCAGACCAAATTTCTCATACACAAGCTTGGTGACTAATGCCCCTTTCCCACTTACACGATTTTTGCTACGGTAGAGCACGATTTTTCAAAGTTGAAAAATCGTGCTCAGTCGTGCTGTACCGTAGAAATTCACACTCAAAAAGTTCAAGGTCTATCGAATTCTACGTCTTGTCAAGACGCTATCAAGACGCCGTCAAGATGTGGTACGGCAGTAGTGCGATAGTGCCACGACAGTGTTACGGTAGAGTTACGACATCGTCAAGATTTGTCACGGCGTACCAAGAAATGCCAAGATTGTACTACGACGTCACGACGGCATCAGTACGATTTCACAAGACGCCAGTGCGACGTGGCAGCTTGTGTGCACTTTTAAACAAGAGACAAGAGACATGTGATAAAAAACACATGTTCTTGCTGGCGTCTTGTTGGCGTCTTGTTTAAGTCTTGCTAGGTCGCAGCACCATCGTAGCGGCATCGTATCAGCATCGTAGCGAAGTCTTGGCCTACCGTAGGTGTTACGGTAGAGCAAGATGTTTTTGAACATTCCAAAAAAATTGTGCTACTCCACGGTGCCATCAAGATCTACTACGGTGCGCTACGGTGGACCACGATTTACCACGAACATGGCCACGACGCCGTTGCGATGGTAAATAATTGAAAAATCGTGCTCTACCGTAGCAAAAATCGTGTAAGTGGGAAAGGGTCTTAAGAGAGCCCGCACAATTCGGGCATTGTTTGGACATCGTTTCATACAATAACAAATACAAAAACAGCAAACAAAACAAAACAAAATTATTTAAAAAAATAGAAATAAAAATGCTGACGCGCAGGTCTGATGCGACGCGGAGACCATCAACCGGAAACCTTTTGGGCCTTAAAACTGCTTGTTTTAGTACAGAATGTTTATCTTTGTTTTACTCATTGCATTTTATGCATAGATGTTTGGATATTTTGTAAAAACAAAAACACAACAAGATTTTATTAGGGGATTGTTTTTTGGTGAATTTCTAGACTTAATTTAGCCATGATTAATCGAGCATGTACATGTAGAGCCTACATGGATGCGCGAGTATCAGAGGTTGTGGTCTAGTGGCCCGCCTAGCGCCTCTGCATGGCACGATTCATGGTTGGGGCCCAGGGGTTGGGGTCAAAGCAGACTCGTTCGCTGAGCTTTTGGTGCCATGGGTGTCACTTCACCACACGGCCGAGTTAACTTTATGCTCAAGTGTAGTAAATCAGTTATAGGTCTTTGCTACATGGAATCATAAATGTTATTTAATAGAGGGAACAAAACACTATTTCATGTGAACGAAATAATAGTCCGAGGCATTGAAATAATTTTACTTTTTGAATGTTTTATATTGTATCCCTCATAGGAGCTCCGTAGATTACCAAAAGTGTACAGTGATTTTGATTTTGATTTAATTATTTTAAAGAAGAACAGTATAATGTAGGATATAATAAGATCAAATAATCAAATTATTAATTTTATTATATTTCAACAAAGACCATCTTGACTGTCCTAAACATGTTCATTTCTTCATCATTCAATAGATAGCTGAAGTGTGACGTCATGCTGTTATGACAACTGGCTCGCTAGATTCAAACAATCGTTGTTTCGTTAATGTTCAATGTTTTTTCTAAAGAAATTATGTTTTTCCTACGACGTGAACACTTTATGAATTGGTGAGTTTATGAACATGACGTCATTAATTCGGCTCTCTATGAATTTATACAATACAGATTTATGAAAATGGTTCTGAGTACGTACAACGCATAGTTACATTCTACAATTTTGTATATCGACTAAGTGTTTTTCGTAATTTTATCAGTGATATCAATCAATTTCCCAAGGCATAAAATTCCTTTCCTCATAGAGAAAAAAGACAATGTTACAGCAAACAGAAAAATTCTTTAACATTCCTTGTCGTTTTCTCAAAAAGGTTATACAGTAAAGTTATACAGTAAAGATTTATGAAAAAGGTTCTGAGTACGTACAACGCATAGTTACATTCTACAATTTTGTATATCGACTAAGTGTTTTTCGTAATTTTATCAGTGATATCAATCAATTTCCCAAGGCATAAAATTCCTTTCCTCATAGAAAAAAAAGACAATGTTACAGCAAACAGAAAAATTCTTTAACATTCCTTGTCGTTTCCTCAAAACGCGTTATTTTTATGATATATTTTGAAAAAAATAATGTATTAAAACTTACATACGTTTCCAAATACCATTCAATCACTTTATCTGAAATATATATCTGTATTTATCTCGAATATCAACATTAAGCAAATATCAATAATTAATATTTCCCCGTTTTGAGAGTTTATGTACGTCCTAATAAGAAAACCAAACACCTTAAGTTGTAATATTCTAACACCCAAGGTAAAATAAATTTAAAAATAATTTTGTCTGAAACCCTTTTTGTCTCAAAATTAGAAAATCCCGAGGTCTACTGGGCTAAAACAAATATGTACAACAGCTCCGATATTCCCATTGTTATTGACACTTTTGGTCAATACTGGGGGTGATTATGTCTATTAAACGGTGATTTTGCAAGAGTGATATATTTTATGCGATGTTTAAACATAAGAGAGTCATTTGTAGCCAGAAATTTGTCAAGGGAGAGACAGGGAACAATTTTATGAAAAAAACAGTAGCCCCGGAAGATTTTCAACCGGAACATTTTCCAGAAATTAACTTTATCGCTGTGGGGCAAATGTTTTGTTTCAATTAGTTGTTGTTATATTTACAAATTAAAAAAATTAAAAATGTATATAAAATTGTTACAAAAATATGTTAATTTTTTTTCCTTAATTCAAGGCCCTTAATTCATCACCAAACTGTAAAATGTATCTTAGATATAATAAAGCGAAACAATTAATATTGATTAACAAAGGTTGTTTTCGTTGTCACTACGTATTAGTATGGGTATAATTAATTCTTTAATTAATTATTCTTCATACATAATATGAAAACTCTGAACTATAAAATAAACTTGTGTGAACTATAAAATAAACTTGTATAAAAAAATTGCCTCTATATCTAAATAGGAAAGTAAATCATGCAAAGTACAATTTATCCTTACTCTAGCCATATTCAAACTATTGTATAATTTTCATTTTATCTTTATTTTATATTCCTCTAAAAGATAATCTAGTGATCCTTGATAACGATGTCATTATTGTATCACCCAATAGTTCATTTAGACATTTTATAAAGCACTAGAGTAGATATTCACGAACAAATAACGGTTCTCAGTTCTGAGTACGTACAACGCATTTTAATCAACGCTTGTAACTCATAAAGTACACTTAGACTTGCATAAGGCGCTACAGTAAACATTAATAAGCAGATAATCGTTGTAACGAACTACATATTTCTTGATACAGGTAAAGGTTACAATTCCCCTGTTTTTCTTTTTTCTAATATATTTTTTAATGTATCTTTTTATGAATCATCATTATCAGGTGCAGCAAAATGTAAATGATAAAGATTTGCATATAGCCTCACAATTATAAAATTAATAAGCAATTTATCATTCTCAAAGGATACAAATCAAACGTTGTTTAACTTATCTAAATTATTATTATTGTGTGGCAGAGAATTACAATTTGATGGAAACTGTTAGAATTTCATAAATGATTGGTTAAACACATGCACACAAGGGACCAGACTATTTTGGTCAGATTCCCTGTTCGATAGAACAATTATGAAGATGAAAACATACAAGGGACCAGACTATTTTAGTTTTATTCCAGCCTTTTTTTTGGTCAAGTGGATTTGTGTAGAAGGAAAGCAGGAACTGTGAAGATAAAATACAAGGAACCAGACTATTTTTTTTATTCCAGCCTCTTTTTGGTCAAGTGGATTTGTATAGAAGGAAAGCAGGAACTGTGAAGATGAAATACAAGGAACCAGACTATTTTTTTTATTCCAGCCTCATTTTGGTCAAGTGGATATGTAAATCAGTTATTAGCCGGCTAAGGGGTCATGTTACATTTTTTGCAGAATGAATCTGTAGAATTAAAGTTAAAAGCAAACAGATCTGACGAGAGAACTATTATAAGTTGACAATATTTGGATGATGCATGTGTGTAAGCTGAGAACATTGTGACATTGGTGTAATATGGGCCACAACATCATGTAGGCCTCTGTGTATTGTTCATTGATACACTGCTCATAGACACATCGTGCCTTTACTTGGAACCAATTCTCTTTTTACAAAGTTTTCTTGACTGTGGAGAGCTGGATAACGTTGGCTATCTTCTTTGCAAAAACAAACGCTGAGAGGACAAACAAGGCAATTTCCCCTATCAATGCAACACCGTCGGTGGCGAGACTAGCAATGATCATGGCAGTAACTTTGGCTGCAGTTTCCAGCCAGTCGTACCATTTCATTTCGCTGCACAAGCTCTTGATGATGGTCCAGAGTATGCCGCCGGCGTAGCTGTCTTTGATGAGCTGAAAGATGGCCTTAGCTTTGGCATAGGAACTGCCCCCGGCTGCATCCCAGGCTGCCACGAAAGCCTCCATCGCCTTCTCCAATTTCGAGGAAGCTTGGATTTCTCGAGCGACTTCTTTTAACAGTGCCCTCAATCACTGATTCACTTGGGGTTACTGAAATTCCCACTGCCGACAAAACCAGAAATACGCCCTCAACTACAATACTGGCGTACTGCATTATGATAGCCCAGTCGACGTCAGCAGATACAGTGAGCGCTCGTGTGGGTGCAAACGATTTCCCTCCTCGGGTCAGCTCCACCCAGTGTTTCCCGTCGCCCTTCTTGGTGATATCCATGCGGAACGTTGGAATGCTGAGGGCCCCTTGAATCAACTTGATTCTTTCACTGGACAGGTGTTTTGCGAGTCGCTGGGCGATGTCCTGTGGCTCTCCGGCAAGCTCCACGGCCAGTTTCACATTATTCGGTTGCTGTTTCCCTTGCAGCTTGAACACGTTTCTTCTTTCTGGCAGGATCTGCATTCAGTTTGGCGTACTCGGCTGGAGCATATTTCTGGATCTGTTCCAATGCCCCGGCGCATGCCTTAGTGATGATATCGCTTTGTGTTGCCATTTTAGCTGAAGAATCTTTAAGTAGGCCCCCTATAGCAAAAAATAAATAAATAAATAGCTTTTACTTATCAAATCGTCGCAGTTTTCATGAAGTGACATATTCGTCCACGTCGTGGTAAAATCGCGTTGCAAGATATAAGCGATTGAAGCTGGTCAAGTTTTAAAACCGCGGTTTCGATGTCTCGAAGATCATTAATTTTTACTTTGTTAGAAGGCTGAAATCTCATATGATACGTAACTGGATTCATTTTGTAGAGGAAAATAACTATAAACGAGTAATAAATTTATAAACCAAACAGTGACTTCGTGAAAACTTCGTCAAGTTTTCACGAACGGACGTTTCCTATGCATTAGTATAGGGACACGCGTCGACTTCGTGGAGCACGTGTGGCGTGATTGTGTCACTTCGTGAAAACTTAAAAACATGCCGCTCGCATATAATACATGCAGTAATACATATACACAGAAACAAAAGCACGTAAGTTGTGTTAACAAAAATGTTTTAGATGTAGCGGGCGAACCTGCTAACTGTCAGGTAAAATTTTACCAGACAGGTATTAGGTAAAGTGTTACACAATAATGACCTAAAATCTTACTTTGTTTTTGGGTTAATATATTTACCTAAATTTTAGGTAAATGCCAGTTATGTAAAATCTTTATTCTATTGTTACCTTTATTCTATGTAATTATTCATCAATTTTACTTTTTGTATAGGTAAAATTTTTACTTGTGTGTCGGTATGTCATCATGTTGTGTATGCTTGTTTTGCGACGTGATACTACAATCAGACGTTTGCATGGAAACTCGATTGTTTCTGTTTTTACACCAATCACAAATATGACCCTGAGTAGTCTATATACATTTAACTGACGATCACTAAAATCTAAATTAACTTAGTTAATAACTCCCAAGTCTTTAACTTCTCCTTCATACTGACAATGTGGTGGTGTACTTGTATTAAATGTGTGTGTACGAGTGCATGCAATAATCACACGTGCGCACGTACGGCAGGGAAAACACATGATATGCATGTAAACTGAAGGATTCCCATGTGCTTCGTTGTAAAACTTACAAGTTACATGTAAAGTTTCTCTTCACTTCGGTAAATTTTACAAAACATTTGTAAACAGTAATATTTACCCTCAAAATATGTATGTTATTTTTTACATTAGAATTTAGTATATTTTTTTAGTTGAATTTTACAATAAAG
Source organism: Zoroaster sp. YZ-2022 (assembly GCA_029582265.1). NCBI lineage: Eukaryota > Metazoa > Echinodermata > Asteroidea > Forcipulatida > Zoroasteridae > Zoroaster > Zoroaster sp. YZ-2022. The sequence goes on along the minus strand of CM055816.1, from coordinate 50,020,453 downwards.
TATTTTCTTACACAACTTTTTCTACAAAACTTTTTTTTACGATTTGTTTTCTGATATAGCCTACACTGTGATAGGCTGTGATCGGTCACTTCGTGAAAACTTAAAACCACAGTTTACTTCAATTTTACAAAAACTTCATTACTTTAATTAGAACACTAGATAGTTTTGAGGATTAAAACTTGGTAAAATGAAGCATAACAGTATTTGAAGTCCAAATATTGACTAAACTCATTTTCCCCAAAATTACGATTTTTTTTAGCAATCCTTCACTTCGTACAGTTTGGATAGCTGTAAAGCGGGAAAAATTATGCGACCGTTCTGATGCACCTTGATCAAGGGCTCAAGGAAGGAAGTGCAACTGCGTTGGTCGACATGGCCGAGGATAGCAAATATACTCAGCCGTAATACGGACAAAAATGGAAACGGACTGAAGATAAACTATTTATCAACACGTTTATTGAGCACACGAGCTAAAACGGCACGTTTACACTTCCTCCAGAGATATTGGAGTGTACCAGCGCCTTTGGATAAAGACTTGATGGGCATTGTAGGCCACGCCATTAATATATGGGGGAAAGTTTCAAAACATTTAAATATTAAATCGTTCAGGCCTTTGATAATGGTTTAAATGACGATTAAAATCTGGAAAAATCCTGCAACTGAAAACAAAAATCAGTATTTTTTTTATATGTTTGTATTTTTTACAGGTTTTACAGGCCCCTGTGACTTTGTTCTCTTTCGAGAGACCACCAAAATCTGTCTGACACGATTCCAAAAATCCTGTCCCTTTGGTTGCTTCACTGCGAAAACCTATGTTTAAAACTACACCATTTATATTTGCTAAATCTTAACTCTTTGAAAATGGGCCTGGCTTTGAACTGATTAGGCCGCATATGTGCGTCCCGACGAGAATGTATACACGTATACGCCTCAGAGCAGGAGTAAATACCATACTTGAGAGAAATACTGAAAGCCTGGCGTAATCGGAAAATAGTAGTAGTAATCTCGCAGTTTTCGTGATCAGGAATAAATTTCTGTCATTGAGAGAAGCCCACTCGAGCAGATTTAGAAAAGACGAACTTACCTTGCGAAACG